>BPTQ01000008.1:58823658-59184424 GCA_019973895.1 Chrysanthemum seticuspe | reverse complement strand
CTAGTGAAACTCATTAGGTTCCCAGTCATAATCACTACCCTTTACAGGTCTCTCACCTCTCTCTGTGAAACCTCGAATATTTTTCCGTTTTCCTTCGTTGTTTGTTCTCATCAATCAAAATCAAGTTTTATACATACAGCAAAAAATGAAAATACAAAAATTAATTCGAGATTCGACATTATAAACCTAAGTCACATAGTTTAAGTCACCAAAGTCACATTAAAGTCAAATCAAAGATTCGAATACATTAAATAAAAGAAACATGAGCCTAAAAATTTTCATTAGTTTAATTCAAAAAATAACCAATTCGAATGGACAAAGAGTTAAACTAAATTACCAACGATAACCAAGTAACACAATTCCATTTTTCCATAAGTGTAAACAGGTAAGCTTAACCAATAAAAAACTTAATTTGATTACTTTTAAAAATCCGAGTACAAAGAAAATAAATTACATAAGCTTAGAAACTAAACTGAAATTACACTGAAACCACTGAATTTGATACACTGAATCCAAATATTACAGCTTAGAGCTTAATTAAAAACATAAAAGTAAAAAACGACATACATATTTTGAACTAAAACTAACTACTCTTGTTTGTTGCTTCCTTTTGCCTTTTTATAAGCTCCAAAGTGTCTCTCTCCACTCTCTGGACATTTCCCATCACTAATACTGACCCTTGGATTACTCAAAGTGATCTTGGCCATTTAAAGTATTTTGGCGCCAAACTTGGTTAAAGCCAGCTGGGGCTTGAGTGTTAGGTACAAGGGCATTAAATGAACTCTTGGCTTGTTGTGTTTGGAGGGGGGGGGGAAAATGATGATGGTGGAGTGGATGGAGTGTTAGCAGGGGATTGCAGGTTATGATGATGGTGGATTTTGGTGTACCCGTGAGGGAGAGAGGGAAGGGGTGGTCAAACTAGGTTTGACTGGGATATTATATAACAGGGGGGTCCAAAATTTAGTTGACAGGGGGGTCACAAGGGCTTATGGCAGGGGGTCAAATGGGGTATTGACAAGGGACCAAGGCCAAAGGGTTTAATAACTATCAAGGGCCTCATTTGTCAATTCTGAAAATTGAGGGGCCATAACTGCCAAATCTGCAAAGATGTTTTAGGGGATGAAATTGACAGGTATCAATAGTACAAGGACCAAAGTTGCCATTTTCACATTTTCCAGGGACCAATTTTGCCAATTTTCAAAGTTGAAGGACCAGTCTTGTAATTTTCTCAAACTTTTGACATTTTTCACCAAAGGACTGAATTTGACAAGTTATGATTTTAAAAGGACCTTTGGTGACTTTTCTTTTGAAATTTTGACTCAGGGACTATTTTTGACAATTTTTGAAACTTGGGGGACTAAAACTGCAATTTTTTGCAAATTTGATATGTTTTTCATCTGATTTTGATATTTTTGCATTTAAAACACATAAAACACTGATTTGTGATATTTTGATCATTTTGATGTGTTTCTGAGTGTTTTCAGATGATTTTGCAGTTTATATTGTACAAAAATGATGAGTATTTAGACACTCATCAATATGAATGCTTCTTTTTCTGATGTGGGTGTTCCAACCATTGTTACTAACCAAATGGAACCCATTCTTGCATGGGGATCCCAATTATCCAGTTATCCATTCTTGTATGTGTTCAACTGCAGATCGTTCAAATCGTTCTGTGGTACCTGGACTCAGGCTGTTCCAAGCATATGACTGGCGACAGGTCACGGCTCATGAACTTCGTGAGCAAAATCATCGGGATAGTTAGATTCGGGAATGATCATTTCGGTGCTATTATGGGTTATGGAGACTATGTTGTTGGCAAAAGTGTTATCTTCAAGGTTTACTATGTAGAAGGTCTTGGTCACAACTTGTTCTCTGTTGGTCAATTCTGCGATTCTGATCTAGAAGTAGCATTCAGAAAACATACCTGCTTCGTTAGAGAACTTGATGGTAAGGAACTTTTAAGAGGTTCACGTGGTTCAAATCTATACACCATCTCTATCGAAGATATGATGAAGTCTTCTCCAATTTGCTTGCTGTCAAAGGCTTCTAAAACAAAGTCATGGTTATGGCATCGTCGTTTCAATCACTTGAACTTCGGTACCATCAATGATCTCTCCAGAAAGGACTTAGTTGTAGGTTTACCTAGACTCAAGTATGAAAAGGATCATCTTTGTTCAGCATGTCAATTGGGAAAAATCAAGAAGTATGCCCATAAACCCAAACCTACTAACTCTGTCACAGAAGTTCTTCATATGATTCATATGGATTTATGTGGACCAATGAGGGTGCAAAATATATTTGGGAAGAAATATGTGTTAGTTGTGGTAGATGATTACTCTAGATTCACCTGGGTCAAGTTCTTAAGGACAAAGGATGAAACTCCTGATATCATCATCAAACTCATCAAACAACTGCAGGTTCGGCTTAACAAAACAGTCAGAATAATCAGAACAGACAATGGAACTGAGTTTGTCAACAAACAACTCAGTGAATTTTATGAAAGCATTGGAATCAGCCATCAAAGAAGTGTTCCACGAACTCCTCAACAGAACGGTGTAGTTGAAAGACGAAACCGAACTCTTGTAGAAGCCGCTAGAACAATGCTGATTTACTCAAAGGTTCCAATGTTTCTCTGGGCTGAAGCTATTGCCACTGCATGCTACACAAAAAATCGTTCCCTGATTCACATTGTTCATGGAAAAACTCCATATGAACTTGTCCACAACAGAAAACCTAATCTCTCTTTCCTTCGTGTGTTTGGTGCATTGTGTTATCCAACTAATGAGGGACAAGACTTAGGCAAACTTAGAGCTAAAGCAGACATTGGAGTATTTGTAGGGTATGCTCCAAACAAAAAGGGATACCGAATCTACAACAAAAGAACCCGAAATATCATGGAAACAATTCACGTTACGTTTGATGAGCTGACCGGGCAAATGGCTCCTGGACACTCCAGTTCAGGACCCGCACTTCAAAACAGTCCCATTGATTCATCCCTTGTTCCAAACTCTTCTCAAGAAACTCCATATGTACCTCCATCTGAAGATGATTTAAAGAAATTATTTGATCCTATGTTTGATGAACTTTATGACCCAAGTACTAATGAGGTGTCGATTCCTACAATAGAGGTTGCTCATATTCCTGTGAATAAAGTCAATCCCTCAGTCTCAATATCTTTAAGTCAAGATGCACCTGCTGCTGATCCTTCAGTCTCATCAACAAATCATCATTCTTCAAATGTACATAATGGAACTGTTTCTGGCATCAATGATGAAGTTAATCCCTTTGCTACTCCTGAAGATGCTCCATTTGAAAACATATTTGCTCCTGAATCATCATCAGAACCATCTTCTTCAGGAGACATCGACTCTGCTACCTCAGTCCCTCAACAATTGCCACATGAACACCTTAGAAAATGGACTCACGATCATCCACTAGACAACATCATTGGAAATCCCTCTCGTCCTGTATCAACACGGAAACAACTTGCAACCGATGCCTTATAGTGCTTCTTCAACTCCATACTATCTAAGATCGAACCAAAAGATGTTAAAACCGCCATGAATGAAGATAGCTGGTTCAATGCCATGCAAGATGAAATTCATAAGTTTGATCGACTTGATGTGTGGGAGTTAGTACCTGCTCCAGACTGTGCTATGATTATTGCTCTTAAATGGATCTTTAAAGTGAAACTTGATGAGCATGGTGATGTGTTGAAGAACAAGGCTCGATTAGTTGCTAAAGGATACTGTCAAGAGGAGGGTATTGACTTTGAAGAATCCTTTGCTCCAGTTGCTCGAATCGAGGCAATCAGAATCTTTCTGGCTAATGCTGCTAGTAAGAACATGGTAGTCTATCAGATGGATGTGAAGACGGCATTTCTGAACGGAGACCTTAAAGAAGTCGTCTACGTCAGCCAACCTGAAGGATTTGTAAATCAAGAGCATCCTACTCACTTTTATCGTTTGAAGAAGGCCTTTTACAGTTTAAAGCAAGCTCCAAGGGCATGGTATGATACACTGTCAAAGTTTCTTCTATCAACCGGATTTAGCAAAGGAGCAGTTGATCCAACATTGTTCACCAGGAAGTCAGGCAAACATTTAATTCATGTTCAAATTTATGTTGATGATATTATTTTTGCCTCGACAGACCCAATGGAATGTGATCGTTTTTCAAATGAAATGAGTTCAAAATTTCAAATGTCAATGATGGGACAAATGTCATTTTTCTTGGGATTACAAATTTCGCAAAGTCTCGGAGGCATTTTCATAAATCAATCTAAATATGCAACTGAGATCTTAAAGAAATTTGGATTTGATTCAAGTGACCCTGTTGACACTCCCATGATTGATCGAACCAAACTAGATGAGGACCACTCAGGGATCATGATTGACCAAACAAAATATCGTAGTATGATTGGATCCCTGATGTACCTCACAGCTAGTAGACCAGACATCTTGTTCGCTGTTTGCATGTGTGCTAGATACCAGGCTAAGCCTACTAAAAAGCACCTTGAAGCAGTTAAACGGGTCTTTCGGTATCTCCAAGGAACCATCAATATGGGTCTTTGGTACCCGAAGGACACCGGCATGTCACTAACAGCCTATGCAGATGCTGATCATGCAGGGTGTCAAGATACTCGTCGAAGTACATCTGGAGGTGCTCAGTTTTTGGGTGATAAGCTTGTGAGCTGGTCTTCAAAGAAGCAAATGAGTACTTCTATTTCCTCTACAGAGGCTGAATACATAGCCATGTCATCTTGTTGTGCTCAAATATTATGGATGAGATCTCAATTATCTGACTATGGCTTTGAATTCAACAAAATCCCTCTGTACTGTGATAATAAAAGTGCTATTGCTCTCTCATGCAACAACGTTCAACACTCAAGAGCAAAGCATATCGACATTCGACATCATTTCATCAGGGAACAAGTGGAAAAAGGTGTGGTGGAACTTTATTTTGTGAGGTCTGAATACCAGTTAGCAGACATCATCACCAAAGCTCTTCCAAGAGAACGTTTTGAGTTCATACTTCCACGACAAGGTTTGAAAAGCCTTCAGCCTGAAACAATCAAACATCTTCAGGAGGAAGACGAGGAGTAAAGGTCTATGCTCATCTATCTCTTGTAAATATCTCTTCAAAAAGCAAATAGAAAATTATAAAACCTTCAAAAAATCAAATAGAAAATTATAAAACTTTCAAAATCCATAAAAATTTAAAAAATTCGAAAAAAAAAATCTTCAAAAAAAAATATATATATATATATATATATATATATATATATATATATATATATATATATATATATATATATATTGTCATTTTGTCATGTTTCTCTCGATTCGATAATATCTACGGTCTTTATGTTGTCATTCAAAGAATGACATGGGACTTTAGATGTTGTTCGAATTTTTATATAAAAAAAAATTAAAAAAAAATAAAAAAAATCAAAAAATATTTTTGGGAGAAAGAGTTAAAATGGTTTATTGTCATTTCAGGCAGTAACCCGCTTTTCAAAGAAAGAATAGAGACATGCTTTACCATGTTTTTCAAATTCCATGCTCTGATTCTATAAACATCTATCTGCTGAAAACTAACTGCTTTGAAAAATAACTCAGTCTCTATTTTTGATAATCATCTGGACTTACTTGTCAAAATATCAATCTCTCAATCAACAACCTATGTCATTGATTGAGGGGGAGAATGATTTTAATTAAATTAAAAAGTTATTTGGCATTCAATTGTTTTCAAAATATATTCATGCATGTTTTATCAATGGAGTTTAAAGTCTTTAAATCCGATCCTTATCAGTTAAAACGCTTTCATAATCAAGTCACAATTCCCCTTAAAATCTTTCAAAATCAATTTAAATCAATAAGAGATCACAAATCTCAAATGATTTGATAATTGTGATCGGGGGAGAATGTGTGATTTAAATTGGATTTAAACTGATAATTCGGTAAATGGTTTTATAAGGATGTACATGCTATCCTTCCCACATGTGACAAACGATTTCAAATTTTCCATGCACATGTTGAGGGGGAGCATCTACCTTAAACCTATGATTTGAAACGTGATCACTTATCTCAATGTGCAGGTTCCTACTAGTATGTGCAAAACTCTTTTCAAATCTCGAGGCACATACTGAGGGGGAGCAAACTTATGAAAACCTCATCCTTCCCTAAAATGCTTTATCTACTTGTCTTGATTAGGGAAGTGATGTTGATATCTTTTAGAAAATGGGAATCAAAGAAGTTAATTCTTCCTCTTGCCTCCGTGTGCAAAACGATTTCAAACATTTAATGCACATGTTGAGGGGGAGCACTTATTCTAAAAATATCAAAAACAATTCAGGTACAAAATGTTTTGATAATACATCACAAGTATCTGGATTGATTTTCAAATGGTTTTTCAATTGGTTCAAATGGCATATGAACAATACCAAGTAGACCAACCAAATTTACTTTATGTACGGTGATATAAGGATGATAAGGTTAGGTATTGGTTCCCATGATCCACCAGAACCGGAGGGATCTACCCAGGGATAATCCACTTGTTAGTGTAGAGTTCTTAGGTATGATGATAAAAGGAGAAAAATGAGATATGGGAAGAGTGCGGACTGAGACTGAGCTAGTACTGGAATAAACCCAACAAGGTTCTAGCTATGAAGTCTCGGTAAGCACTGAAGGGGTTAAAGAATTAAAAAGAATTGAATGAGAAAAGGGTGAAAACAAATAGCCCTCCATTTATTCAACCTTAGGGCAGAAACTGGGTTCAATTCATATGCTACTGATGGTAAGATCGGTATTGAAGACAAGACGTCATGGACCCAGTGACGCACTGCACTTCAACTTTCCAAACCACTCAAGTTCCTCTTAAAAGGACTTGTTTCATTCTCACGGGGAACCGACATTATCTATCGACTCTCTCTTAGAGATTGTTGATATTGAAGAAGGAGACCCTCTCCCTAGTCTCCGGCACAGGATCCAAATATGCACAAATTGAGTCTAGAGCCACGAGATCATCAATAAATCTCATTAGGACACTTTCAAATGAAGACTCTCTGTTTCACATAATGTGGAAAGAGAGATTATATCTTGAGTCCTACGCATTATCCTTGTGGTATTGCCAGAACATCTGAGTGATGTGTTATCATATTCACAATGAAGATGGAAAGCCTTCTGGAGCCATCATCAAACAAGCTCCTGGTAGGTGGCATGTGAGATCTATTATATAGATCAACCATGTGACAACTGAACAGAAACAATGGGGCAATTCAATCTCTTGAATCAATCCTGGTTCAGGTTATGGATTGACGGATACCTTTGAAAACCGGTCTTTGTGCTTAAAAACTTTTTTCTATGGCACATCGACCGTGTACTAATTTTTCAAATCAAAAGGTGTTTTTATGATTGATAATTGATTTTCAATAAAACCTTCGTTGTATTGCAAAAACAATTTCTATTGAGAAATACACGATTGCTTTTCAAATCTCTTTTCATCAATCAGTGGACTTAAATTCGCTGGTTCACTCACTCCGTGTTGTCTTTTTGAGATGTTCTGGTTTGAGAACAGCTAGAGCAGCTGCGAAACCCTGTCAAGGAAATTCTTCGGAATTATACCTAATCACAGGCAGTACTTGTACTGATCAACGGGGAACCGTGGGCCGTGTACCTCAATTCAACGAAAGTGATCAAAGACACTTTCGTGTGCTTTATTGCTAACTGTTTTATGCAGGTACATCCTACGTTTGCAGCTGATCAGAATGAAGCGGTCAATCCATAGCCGCATGCTCACACTACACATTCATCTCAAAAGAAATCATGATAAGTGCATCAATGACTCTGATATTTTCACTCCATGCTTCTGCTACGCTGCTGCCAATATCATGAATCAACGAAAGCTTCCGTTACTCTGATGAGAAGATATCATGATCCAGAATGTGAGCATGTCGGTCCGAATGTCACAACATCACATAATACCAACACCACAATGGATGTCTCAGAGATTTTTAGTAGCTGATGATCTCAAAAGCTGGCTCAAATTTAGTATCACGTGGATCAGTAAAAGACCTCCACCTAGAGTAACCAAACATGCAATGAGAAGAATCAATGACTACGAGCTTCGGAGCAAAGTACTACATCAAGAATGCAAGAACAATTGTTAATGAAATATCTGTTTGTATTCAATGTAATTTTAGTATATGTTTGAGGTGACCTCCCTTAAGAGGAGATTGTTAGGAATTAGAAATTCCAAGTATTAAAGAGTCGGTCATCTCAATATATGTAATCGTTAGAAAGCTCGTAGTCGTAGTTATTTTAAGTTAAGTAGTACTTAGTTAAGTAACACCGTGGAGGACGGACGGGTCTTTACCCACTGTATGCCTGATCCACAGCCCGTTGTGTGGCGTTTTATGTAAGACTATAAATACTCTCTACCTCCCAAGGTAGAGAGTTGGAGCTCATAATAATATCTTTCACTTTCTCTCACTAAGTTCCCTAAACCTCTAACTTTCTCTCTCTAGAATTCCACTTATACGCCAACTTGGTGTTATGGTTTGATGTGTAAGTAAAAACTAATATCTTACGGTGAGAACCACACACAATGCGTTTTGGTTACGGTAAACTCATTAAACTTTTTGTTTTGATTATTATATTAATTACGAGAAAATTATTAATGTGAATACTAAAATTTATCAGGAAAAATATTCTAAAAACAATGGCGTAAGTTTTGTAAATTTTATCTCGCGTTTACTAGTCCAAATAAGCCCCGAGCCTAATACTTACAAAAGATTTAATATATTATGAATTTGGTCCCTGTAGCATATTTACCCCACGACCCGAATGCTTCCGCTATGCCAAATTTGGGGGTGTTACAGTTGATATAAGAGCAAGGATTATAGGGATCTGGGTAATTTTCAAAACCTAGACTATAACCAATTTTACGAAAACTTAACCCTTTGACCGACACGTGCCTGCCTGCCAAGCTAATGCCTCACTTGTGACTTTGGTTTCTAACATATTTGATGAGATGTATGCCTTACTATTGAATGTTTTGTATCCATTTATTTTTCACTATGTACTATAGGTATTTTCGACATACTTATGCTTACGTATCGCACTTATTGTAACATCTCACCATTTTCTATGTGCAATCTCATCTTTTGACTTTGAGTTTGGACACTTGTTTTAGTCTTTTGAAAATGGATTTTGGGAAGTGAAAGACATGATGCTAGAGTAACTAAGTCAAGTATATCAAAATTCATTGAACCTCGGGTGAATATAGACTGATCACCTATATTCAGCCAGGGATAGTGGGACATAGCCTGATCACCTATGTCCGACTCAGAGGTGAATTTTGCGATACTTGGATTAGTTATAATGGTATTATTTCTGGATGGTTTTTGGTTTAATTTCAGAAAAGGGGAAAAGTTTTGGTGTATGTATACGAGCATTGAATTTTATAAAATTTACCCTTACATACAACACACTGGCATCACACCTCTTGTTTATCACAATATTCTTCCTCTTGTATGGAACGCTTTTCGTCACCATCTGGTCATGATATGACTTCAGATTACTTTTGAAATCGTTGGAATCTTCTGACCTTATTTCGCATCAGGTCGAGCTAGACACGATTGGTCACAAGGTTGCATCTGGATTGCGTGAACCCATTCGATTTTATTGGAGCGTTTGAAATCGATCTTGACTACGTTTGAATTTGGATTGATATATTTTGTGACTTTGGGCTCGTTTAGAATTTGAAATCGCTTATCCCCGTAATCCTATTTTGTTTCTAGTCTTGTTACAAACGCTTGTACCTCAAGCCTTCTCGTCGATCGATATTGTCCATCGATGTTGTTCTTTTGATGATATACCATGCACCCTATCGACGTGTATGCTTTTAGCATAACCATTTGGAACCGTCAACGTCCTCTTTTATTCGGAACTTGAATTGATATTGTTTGGTAGTCGGATTCCTTTTGGAATCGTGACTTTGGATTCGAATGTTGTACCTTTCTGCATTGAAAACTAAGTACACTGTTGAGGTAACAAACTGATTTACTACTTTATTTACAAACTTGTGAACTCACCAACCTCGTGTTGACATTTTTAGCATGTATTTTTAGGTTTAGCGCGACATCTTACTTTGGAGGCGTTTGCCATGGCATGGCATGGCATGGTCATAGGATATTTGGACATTTTTTTGGGACCGCTTTATTATTATTATGGGCCTGTATTTCCGCACTAATTTTGAATAATGTAAACCTTGTTCATCTGTTAATAAAGTTTCTAAATGTAAAATCGTTGTTTTATACTTTGCGTTGTGATACCAATTAGTAGCACCCCACGACCCGAATGCTTCCGTTGTGCCAAATTTAGGGGTGTTACACAGGTGGTCTAAACAACCACATTGTTGGATCTGGACACTCTCCTTGTGTCAATGATATTTTGTATGATATTATCAAGCAAGCGGAATTTACTTAAGTAATACTTAGAAGACGAATTATATGATGTATGAGAATAAACACAAGTTAACACAAAACTCAAGCTCCAATATTATTAATGAATAATACGAGTGATCTTAACTTATCACTAGGGTTACACCTTGAAGCTTTCGTAGGTAATCTTGTAATGTAATACCTACCTAAGACAATGACCTAGGATCTCCTTTTATACAACAAGGAGTCCTTTACAAGATAAGTATAAAGCTAACATAATAGAATATACACAAGATCTATTTTATACTTATCTAGAGGCGTTTAACCTTATCATAAACTGATAGCAGTGGTAATGAAGAACTTGCAGTGGGAATATGTTTCCACTGCTAGTATTAATCCATGTAGTGTAAACCACAACTATCCGTGGTAACAGATTATTCCCAACAATCCTCCCCTAAACTTATGATTTCTCTGCAAATCAATAAGTTTCTTCAATATGCATTAACTTCAAGGATTTGGGGAATTCAATCAAACACTTCACTTCTTTTCTCTTAACTTCTGTATAGCTCTTGAACATTGATCTTGAAGTCTTTGTAACAATGCTCTGACCTTTTCATTATCTTCATTAACTCTTATTGGTAAGGTTAACATCACTGTAAGAGCTCCAGCTCTAAGTGGATATTCTTTCTCAGCAAGCATGAAAAAGTCTTCTCCATTAGTCGTAGAAACATGATGAACTTCACATGAATCATAGTAAAACCATTTAGTACCAAAACTTGTGAATAAGGTTTTCCAGAAGTCATCATCAACATTTGGTTCATAGAGCCTTCTAAGATTCACCCATAACTGCATTTCCTTTGTATCTTTGAGATCCTGAGCATTAAACCTTTCTTGTACTAACCTCCATAGTGTATTAAGGTCATCTCTATCAAAAGCTTTAACAAGATCTTCAAATGTCAGGAATGATGAAGTTACACCACCTAGCCTTGTGATCTTCCATGATGAAGCAAAATTGCTAGCAGTGAAAACTTCCCAATCAATAATAAGATGTCGAACTTGCAGTGGTTCTGGATGAAAATCTTCTTCAACTATCATCATCATTCCAGTCAGTTGTTTTGCAGTGAACTTCTCAGTAGGAATTTCCTTCTCAGTAGACTTTGTATGATCTTCACCAACCTTAGTCTTCTTAACTGTTTGAGAATCACTTACTTTGGCCTTTCTCTTTAATCTAGGAAACCTTCTTTCTTCTTCTTCAGAATCCTTTGGAATAAAAGATTTATCTTGTTTTACAGTTCTGTAGTAAGCCTTTTCAACTTGATCATCAGACATTCCTTTAAATTGATGCTTTTTCCAGTTACCAACATGACAATAATAAGTCTTCATATATGCAAGTATTTGTTCCTTGGTTGGTTGTCTTTGTTTCTTCTGACCCTTTTTGACTGAATTAATCACATTATCAAGTGCTTGATTGTTCTTCATTATAATAAAATCCTTCAACTGAGCTGTTCTTTGTTCCTCAGTTAAGGATGCATCAGCAACAAGGTCAATTGCCTTTTTCTTGATTTCTGCATTATTTGCAATCAAGAATTGAATATCTTCTTCAGAAGGAACATAGCTAAACTCTGGAGCTTTCTCTTTCATAATTGTAGGTTGAACAGTGGAAATTGAATCAGTATTTTCCATTTTATCCAATCTTTTAGCTTCCAAAAAGCTTGCAACTTCTCTTTCTTTCAATCTTTTCTTTTCAGCAACTTTCTCAGCAATTTGATCTTTTGCTATCTTCTTAGCAAGTTCTCTATCAAGATCAATCTGAACTTGTCTTTTCTTTGAAATCTTACTTTCAGGTTGTTGTACATCTTCCATAACTGTTTTACCCTTGTCTGTCTTCAATTGATCAAATTCTTCACTTGCAGTGGCAATATTTGGCTATGCAGTGGAAATAAAATCAGTAGTAAAATCAGTTGCAGTGTGGAAAATGTCTTGATCTTCAAGTTGCTCTCCATGAGTTTCAGCTTCCTTTGCTCCTTTACTTGTATCTCCTTCATCTTCAAAATCAATTTTCCTCCCCTCAGTGTCAGAACCTGTTTTCCTCCCGTGTTTGGAAGAATTTCCCAAATCATGATCAGCTAAATCACCATCAGAAGGTGAGGATGAAGATGAAATCACCAACTTTGCAGTTTTCCTGTTCTTTTTCAACCTCTGCATCTCTCCCTTTAAAGTCTGAATCTCTGTCGTTAAGAGTTGAACATCCTTGGCATGCTGCTTCTTGACAGTAGCCAAGTCCTGTTGTAGAGACTCAACCTGCTTTGCTAATTTGGTACACAAAACCATCAATTCCAAGTGATTACCACTGCCCTCAGCACTTCCAACTGTGTTACCTGTTGGGAGAGGTGAATCATGGGGCAAAGGTCCAGATTCCTCCATAGTAGGACTAGGTGGAAGTCTAGAACCACCACTGCTTGTTCCTGTACCAGAAGGTTCAGAAACTTGCTGTGTTGTCATGAGAGGAGTTGTCTGATTAGACCTTCTCTCATAGGTTCTTGTAACTGGTGGGGTATAATCAATGTTGGGAACATTAATTATGGGTGTGTGTTGTTCAGATGAAATTTTAGCAAGCATTTGGGGTAAGAGAGGTGTAAAAATCATATTGCCATCTTTATTCAAATTTTGAAAAACTTTAGGCTTTAGGCAACTGATTTGATAAACAGTAGTATGAGGTTGCAGTTGAAATTCATTAAGCATAGCTTGCACAAACCTTGGATACATTAAAAATTTGGTTTTACTCTGTACATTGCCTTTCATACTTGTAAAAATATAGTTGGACCAGTTGAAAATCTTATCAGTGACAAGACAAACCAAAGGATAAGCCATGGTTGAACTAAATTGCTCATAAGATGTTTTCTTAGGACTAAGGCTGTAAAACCCTAAAATCTAAAACGCGTAAAAAGACTAATTTGCCCTCTAAATTTAAAACTTATAAAATACGTAAATGCTCATTAAATGTAAATGTGACCTAACTTATAAAATGTTGTCAAACCAAGTATGCGAGAATGATTTACGTGTAAGTTTTAGAATTTATTTTCATCACACGTCTTCTTTTAGTTTTTCATGAAACAAGATACATTGAAGTTTAACTAGGAGCCCATTTAACTTATAAATAAAATCTGGACTTGGGCTTGGCCCTTGTTTTTCCTTGGCTCGTCAAGATCAAGACCCACACAAGCCCTCCCTATTTTTTTTCTCCTGTACGTTTCATATTATGACTTCACAACTCAAAACCCTAGCCTCCCTAGCACCAAAAGTGACGGCATCCAATATTTTTCCCATTCCAATTCGAATTCAAGACAAAAATGGTGTTCCAAGGAGGCTTGTGATCGTATGTGATTGATTCAAAGGTGTGGTGATCGTGTATGGTTCGAAAAGAAAGCTAGGTCGTGGGTTTAGTACTTATTTCGTGGGTTTTGAAAGCCATGGAAGGCTTGTCGTGACTTTTGGTGATTTTGGTACTCGTCTTGCTCTTCGTACACGCTTCTAGGGTAAGGTGTCCTCACCTCGTATCGTTTTTATTCGTGTTTTTCTTGTTTTGGTCGTGGGTATGATGTTCCTTTTAGGTCTTGTATCACAAAAATTGATCACATAAAATAATAGATTATGTTGTCACATTTAAATGATAAAATGGTTACATAAAATCATGATTCTAAACGCATACGATACGAATGATTTGTGGCTTGGTAAATGGTGTATATAATTATTGTAAGACTGAAATATGGAAGGGTAAACTTGATATGATGATATTAAATCAGGTTGTGTGGCTTACATGAGTCTTGGGTGCGTTTGGGTAGGTTAAACATGTGCTTATATTGGTTTCAATAGACCTTAAAACTGGACAGCATCATATGTCGAATTTGTGTGTGTCATATATCGAATTTTATAAGTGCAATAATCTGGGTTTTTGATGGAAAAGTTTATTTTATGTCTTAGCTAAGTTTTCAAAGTGGTTTGGTCGAATTTGGAGTTGTCTAAGTCGTATTTTTGAATTTTACAAGTTCAAGTGTCAAAGCTGAGAAAACGGGTCTGAAATTTGGTTGGATTGTTTGATTTTTCATTTGCAAACCATAAGGAATTGGGAGCTCTCCTTTTACAGGAGTTACATTTAGGTTATAAATGAATTTCTGGGAGTTTTGGGAATTTTTCCAAGGTGTCTAAACAGGTCCAATGAGTGTAAACTTTTAAGGTGTATTTTCTGACCACTTTCTGGGTAGGTCTGGACTTGTGATTTTCCATAGGCCATTTGGCATAGAGATAGAACCCACAAATTTTTGGAGAGTCTTTTAACTCATATGGGAACCCCTGGGATTTTACTTGATTTCTTTTGAGCTAAGTAAGTATTTTATAAAAATCGCTAAAGTCTGGTCCAAATATGAGTTTAAGAAAAGGAAAGATAAAACAAGGATATCAATAAGTAAAACACTTACACATGCATAAGAAGCTTATAAATTGAGTATATAAGTAATATATGATATCAATTCGTGTGGATATGTTGAAGGAGATACGACGTTGCTTCCCGGTTTAACTTTCTTGTTTGCTTTGATTTCGTTGCTAAGGTACATATATTCTGACCTTACCTCTTAAGGTTTCTCATGATTCGTGTTCATCTTTTGATTCTAGCTTTGGGCTGTTATGCTTTTACTCTGAGCCTTCTTACTAGGGCTTCCCTATAATCTTGTTATGTTTCCTTTGATTGAATCTCCTATGTGAACTGTTTAATGTGAACCACTGATATGAACCTTCTGATTATGAACCTTTGATATGCACCTTTGATAATGAACCTATGATATGAATCTTTGATATGAAACTTCGATATGAACTCTGATATGAACTTTGATATGAACCCTTATGATATGATATGACATGATTATGATTTGACCCGTCAGTTTGATACCCGAGCCAAAATTTGTTTCCTAGTCAGGAAGGTAACCTGACCGTGTCATTGATGCACCAATGGCATGACTCCAGTGTGTACGAGTGATGTTGCACACCGTCCCCATTTTGATTTGATTATGAGCTCACTATATGTATATGATTTGGCCATTATTTGTTTTGGGGGGCGTATGGATGCATCCTAGATTTGATTTGTTTCGAGGGATTTGATCTGATTGGAGCTTTGTTTGGTGAATGATGTCGGGTGCAATCCGCGTCTTCACATTTCTGGGAGCTAGCTACTCCATTTGTTACTGAGGTCTCCCCTCCTATTATGTATGGTATTCCGAGGTCACCCCTCCGAATACAATGGCTACTTATGATATGATATGATATGATATGTTTCTGGGCTCGGGTAGATTTCTGATAACCCTTACACTTTTGATAACCTATATTGTACCTTCTGTATTCCCCAACGCACCATAATCTGTATTACTTGTTTATTACTCAAGACCCTTATATGACTCACTCTACTACCAAGATATATATTACATTGCTTTGATCTGTCACACTCTCATTCCGTTACTTCAGACTATGGTTCCATTCACGTACCGGGTTATTATATGTTTATTGGATTTGGTTATGCTATTCATGTGTTATGTGACTATTGATTACCCTGTTATGATATGATTAACATGCGATTATAAGATTTACCTGTGGTCATCTGATGATATGCTATCTTACTGTTCTGTGGTCCTTTTGATTTGTCTGGCAACCATGCTTGTGTGCAATCGATTGTTGATCTGTTTATCTTTTGTACCTCGTTCGATTAAATCTTGTGGACTATGACTATTCGTGGTGTCCTTATCTGCTTGTTGTTGACCTGCCATGTTTGCATTTCTGTTTATGCTACTGTTTGATTTGGTGGATGGTTCAACTTATGACGTCTAGCTTGTTAACTTGTTTAATTGCCCTGCTATGTATTTAATTCTTTTAAATATAGTATTCATACTGAATTCCTACTTGTTACGTGTGACTGCTATGTATTGACTACTGTTAGCACTTCCGCTATTATGATGCTGATCATGTCTTCTATTAAGAGTTTTGACCTGTGTGAATTGCCATGCTCACTGATTAATTAATTGCTTCCGCTTTCCTGTAGATATCTGTTTGGCGGGTATGTATTTTGATTTCCTGAATTGATTGTATGACATATACGTTGTGTGGATGCTATGCCTGCTATGTTTATTTATGTTTCAGTTCTTGTATGTCTGGTTTGTATGTGCTGGCTTATATGTCATCGATGTTTTGCTTCGCTTCGCTCTCCTTGTTATCTGTTCATTTTGGATATCTGTATAATTATGTTCTGTAGGATCCTCTTTGACTCATTACTCTCATTTCGCTACGACTTGTTATCCGTCCCTTTGTTTCATTTGCATTTCATATTTTTTTTAGCTTTCGTTTTGTTATATCTGTTCACTGGGCTTTTTAAGCTCAGCCGCATTTCTTTTCCTGCGGCAGGTTTTAGGTTTGAAGATGGGCTTTGATTGGGCTGAGAGGTGGATTATCTGAGTGGACTAACCCTAGTTACCTTGTTATTTGGACTTTTGGCGGGCTTTTGTTTTGAGATTTTATATTATTCTAACTATTGGATTTTGTAATTTCCCTTGTAAATCTTTGGTTATTATGACTTGGTGCATTATTATTTAAAGATTTCCGCTTGAAGATTTTACTTGTATGTTCTGATATGACACCAGACTGTGACACTTCTACCCTTGTCGGGTTGGGGTGTTACAAAGGCAATGTAACAAAGTATGAATCAAAAATCTCCATTGGGGACAAAAACCACTCTTTTTGAAAGTAGCCTTTTTGTCAGTGGTATCATACCCCATGAATGATAAAGTATCATGAATATCATACATAGGTAATGTGATGAGACCATTGAGATCATCCAAGTGAAGTACTCTCCTCAGGGATGCCTCAGTAACATCAATATTTACCCCATCTACAGTGGCTCTTAGAGCATCCACTGGTTCATGTGTATCTCCAATCTCATGTGTTATGGACTGAGCAGAAGTCCAAAACTGGTTGCTTTGAGAGATATAGATTGTGGGTTTTAAAAGCAATGCATACCTTATATGAGTGGTATGAAGAAAGTCCACAATCTGATGAAAAACATGGCCACTCTTCTCGTTAGATTTTTGTAGGTAGGCCACAAGGTTGTGCTCATCTGCAAATTTCAAAGAAGCCATAGAAACTTTTGATGAAAAATATTATTATGTCAGTAAGAATTGAAGTAATGATTAGCCAATTGAGAAAAAAAGATATATATAGGGTTAGGGTTTAGAATTGTTGCGCAAGTAAAATTATCTTTAGAAAGAAGTTATAATATAGAAAGAAGATAATTTACTTAAAATTTTAACCCTATATATATGATAACAGTGGTTACTTTCAACGGCTAGTAAAAATTAGTTACTGACACAATCAGTTGTAACGACTAGAACAACAGTGGTAAAATAACACTGTCAGTGGAAATTGTGAACTAGCAGTGGTAATTTTTCACAAAAATTTCAAAGAGCAGTGGAAAATAAAAGCATTAGAAAACAAGACTGCTCCCATTATAGTTTTTAGCAAACTATCAGCTATCAACGGATTTGATATGTCTTTACCATGAGCCGTTTGCTATGGACTAGCCAACTCTTAATCATAAATAATATGGTGAGTTGATAACCATATAGTTTTTGGTAAACTATCAACCATAAACGGATTTGTCAAGTCTTTACCAGTAGCCGTTTGCTCTGGACTAGTTGATTCTTATGTGTATTAGACATGGTGAATCAATAACCATTTGTTGTGTATCTCAGACATACACCTTTTAACTCCAACTTCTCATCAAAACTTGATATACAAACTCATACAACAATTGCATTACCCTACAGCCTCCCCTCAACACCAGAAAACAGTTATGGATTTAGCATTCCAAGACTTGTTACCAAGTACTGAAATCTTCCCACATCAAGACCTTTTGTTAATAAATCAGCATACTTGTCATCAGTATGAATTTTGACAACTTGAATTAGTCCCTTTTCATAGCAATCTCGAATGAAATGGTGTCTAATTTCAATATGTTTGGTCTTTGTATGTTGAACATGATTCTTTATTATGCATATGGTACTGCTATTGTCAATATGTATGATAGTATTCATGAAATTGTACCCATAGTCCAAAAGTTGATTTTGAAGCCATAGAACTTGAGCACAGCAACTTGCAGCAGCTATATACTCTGCTTCAGTTGAAGAATTAGCCACCATTGTTTGTTTCTTGCACTGCCATGACACTAACCTGTTGCCAAGAAATTAACATCCACCAGTTGTAGATTTTCTATCTAAGCTAGCTCCAGCATAGTCACTATCAGAGTAAGTAACCAGATCTAAAGGAGAATCTCTGGAGTACCACAATCCCAGAGTAGGAAATTCTTTAAGATATCTGAAAATCTTCTTCACAGCAGTCAAGTGAGAGAACTTGGGAGTAACTTGAAACCTTGCACAAGCACACAAAGCAAACATAATATCTGGTCTAGATGATGTAAGATACATCAAAGAACCAATCATAGACCTATACATATGCACATCAACAGCTTCACCACTATTTTCCTTAAGAAGTAGAAGTGTAGTCTTGTCTGCAGGAGTGCTGGATGACTTTGCATCAGTAAACTTGAACTTCCTTAGTATCTCAGCCACATATTTATCTTGATTAATGAAAATACCATCTGGCTTCTGGAGTACTTGAAGTCCCAGAAAGAATGTGAGTTCACCCATAGAACTCATCTGAAATTCTTCTTTCATCAGTTTCTCAAAATCTTTGCACATCTCTGTCTTTGTAGACCCAAAAATGATATCATCAACATATACTTGGACAAGCAAGATATCATTCTTGTCTTTCTTGATGAACAAAGTTTGATCCACTCTTCCTCTATGAAACCCATTTGCAAGAAGATAAGTAGTTAAGGTTTCATACCATTTCCTTGGTGCTTGATGCAAGCCATACAAAGCTTTAACTACTCTGTAGACTTTATTAGGATATTCAGGGTCTTCAAATCCTGGAGGTTGTGAGACATAAACTTCCTCATCTATCTGCCCATATAGAAAAGCACTTTTTATGAAGGATCGTTATTTTTATTGTGTTGATGATTCGGGTGGTCTTGGGAGATCAAAATACATGTTTGCCATTAGAGAGAGAAAGTTAGAGAGAGAGGGTGTTCTTGCTAGAGGTTTACACAAAAGTATGAATATTAGATTGAAAGCACCACCCCTTCCATGGATGGAAGGGGTATTTATAGTTACAAGAAATACGACCTCCTATCGGCCTGTGGATCAGGGATACAGTGGGTAAAGACCCGTCCTTCCTCCACGGTGTTGCACTAAGCTATACTACGCTACAAACTAATAAATAAACTACTAAATAACGTAAATAACGATATGTCTACGAGCTAACTTATGCTAGATAATATTAGGGGTGACCGACTCTTCACTATGGAATTTTCTAATTCCTAACAATCTCCCCCTAAGGGAGGTCACCCCATGTTATACATTTCGAATCCTAGCATTCTATTCTTGTCTTTGTTCTTGAGCTCGTAGACTTTAATTCTTCACTTTAGCAATCTTTGTGCTTAAGTAGTGCAACTTCAAAGTCCGCATTGATTTTTACTTTTAGTGTAGGCCTTTAACTGATCCACATCTTTGATGATCTTCGAGCTTTCATTGAGATCATCAGCCACAGTAAATCTCTGGATCACCCTTTATTGTGTTGCCATCATGTGAAGTTGTGACTTTCGGACCGACATGCTCACACTTTTGAATCATGACATCTTTCCATCAGAGTAGCGGAAGCCTTACTGGTTCATGATATTTGCAGCAGCGAAGCATAAGCATAGTATGAAATATCAGAGCCAGGTTATGTAGATATGCACCAGTCATGATTTCTTCAAATTAAGTGTGGATGCTGTGAGCATGCGGCTTTGGATTGACTCCTCAATTCTGATCAGCTGCAACCGTCCAAATGTACCTACAAACAACAGTTAGCAATAAAACACACGAAAGTGTCTTTGATCACTTTCGTTGAATTGAGGTACACGGCCCACGGTTCCCCGTTGATCAGTACAAGTACTGCCTGTGATCAGGTAGGATTCCTAAGAATCTCCTTGACAGGGTTTCGCAGCTGTTCTAGCTGTTCTCAAACCGGAACGTCTCAAAGAAGACAACACGGAGTGAGTGAACCAGCAAATTGAGATTTACTGATTGATGAAAAATGATTTGAAAAACAATCGCGTATTGCTTAGAATAAAGAGTTTTGCAATACGACGAAGGTTTTATGAGAAAGATCAATTTTCAATCAAAACACTTTTTGTATTTGAAAATAGTACACAATCGACGTGCTAGTGAAAAGAAGAGATTCGCACATCGACCGGTTTTTCTAAAAGTATTTTTCAATCAGAGATACTTTTTGAATTTTGAAAACATAAGTACACATTCGACGTGCTAGAGAAAAGAAGATTTGCACATCGAACGGTTTTTCCAAAAGTATTCGTCAATTCCATTCCTGGACCAAGGTTGATTCAAGACTGAATCGCCCCATTGTTTCTATCCAGTTGTCACAAGTTTGATCTTACGAGAAGATCTCACATGTCACCCACCAAGAGCTTGTTTGATGTTGGCTCTAGAAGGATTTCCATCTTCATCGTGAATACTTTTACATACCACTCAGATGTTCTGGCAATACCACAAGGATAATGCGTAGGACTCTTAATATATACTTACTTTCCACATTGTGTGAAAAGGCAAGTCTTCAAGAATTTAGTGTCCTAACGAGATATTGTGGATGATCTCTTGGCTCTAGACTCAATCGTGCATATTTGGTTCCTGTGCCGGAGACTAGGGAGAGGGTCTCCTTCTTCAATATCAACAATCTCTAAGAGAAAGTCGATAGATTATGTCGGTTCCCCGTGAGAATGAAACAAGCCCTTTTAAGAGGAACTTGAGTGGTTTGGGAAGTTTAGTGCAGTGCATCACTGGGTCCATGATGTATTGTCTTCAATACCAGTGTTACCTTAGTAACCACCAGTAGCATATGAATTGAACCCGGTTTCTGCCCTAAGGTTGAATTGATGGAGGGCTATTTCTTTTCACCCTTTTATCATTCATTTCTTTTTCGTTCTTCAACCCCTTCAGTGCTTACCGAGACTTCATAACTAGAACCTTGTTGGGTTTATTCCAGTACTAGCTCAGTCTCAGTCTGCACTCTTCCCATTCCTCACTTTTCTCCTTTTTTTTCAATATACCTAAGGACTCTACACTTTCTAGTGGATTGTCCCTGGGTAGATCCCTCCGGTTCTGGCGGATCGTGGGAACGAATACCTAGCCTAACCATCCTTATAACTCCATGCATAAAGTAAATTGGTCGGTCTTTTGGTATTGTTCTTTCCTTCATGAAACCAATTGAAAAATCATTTGGAAAAACAATCAAGGTACTTGTGATACGAGATCAAAGCATTTTGTACCTTAATAGTTTTGATCATTTAGAAAATGCTCTCCCTCAACATATGCATATGATTTGAAATTGTTGAGCACATGGAGGCAAGAGTTCTTTGAAATAATTTCTTTGAAATAATTTCATGATCACAATTTTCATAGAAAAAGCCATTTGATTTTCTTGGTAAATTCTCCCCCTCAATATGTGCATAGGATTTTTGAAATCATTTTTATCACATAGAGGCAAGAGTTAATTTGAAGCACATCCACAATCACAAGCGCCATTACGAAACCATTTAAAACTCAATCAAGGTACTTTATGTTAAAACAAAAAAAACATTTGCACCTTGATAGTTTCTTTTCATAAAAAATGCTCCCCCTCAATATATGCTTCGAGATTCGAAAGCTTTTAGCACATATGAGAGAGCAGCGTGCACAATTAAATCAAAACGATCATCTTTTTATCAAATTTCATAATTAAATCAGAAATTCTCCCCCGATCAAAAATATCAAACCCTTTGAGATTTTGGATCCCAAGTGATTTAATAAGGTTTAGAAAACATGGGAGAATATGTGGCCAGGTTTAAATACTCATCTTGTTTTTGGATAAATCCTCCTCCTCAACATGTGCATTGTGTATTTGAAATCGTTTGGCACATGGAGGCAGGAGTGCCTATAAAGGACTAAAACTCATTCCATTGAAACAGATTTGAGATTTAAATCACGATCTCTACCCCGATCAGAAATATCAAACCATTTGAGATTTGTGATCCCAACTGATTTAAATCATTTAAAAAAATTTGGGGAAAGACGTGGCAAGATTCAATTTTGAAATATGACAGATAAGGACCATTATAAGACATTAAAGATTGTTAGTGTCAGGTATGATAGTTTTTAAGAGATCTTTTAAGTAAAACAAAACAATTTCACAATCAAACAAGAACAGAAAAAAATTCATTTTGAAAGACCTTGATTCTAAAGAAAAAAATCATACCATGACATAACATTAAATCTTTAGATCACCACTTTTTGTTGTACGAAACGGAATTTTTTGAAGATATATTGTATGAAAATATTTTAAATTAAATCACTCTCCCCCTCAATCGATGACCGAAGTCGATAATTGAGTGACTTAAGTTTTGATAAAATGAAGTCCGGTGATTTTCAAAATTTAGTCCAATATATTTTCAAAACAATATATTCCATTTTCAAAACAATTTATTCAAATTAATTCAAAATTGTTTAAAAATGGTATCCTGCACAAAGATACGTTAGTGGTTGAGAAGCTTCCGTTGTTGTTGTTGTAGGGTTGGAAGAAAAACCGTCTGCAAATGCAGTGAGACTTCTTCTTACGTTGCATTTTGAATGCCAACTGAGGTCCAATTAAGCTCCGTTTCTTCACTTGCTGAAGAAAACCATCTGCTGATGCAGTAAGACCTCTTACGTTGCATTTCATGCCAACTCTCCATTGAAGTCCAGTTAAGCTCCGTTTCTTCATTTGTCAACCCAAGATATATTTACCCTTTCCTTTCGGCATCCAATCATCATCAATAGTGGGATCCGGATCGGGAACATCTTTATAACCAATATACCTGCATACGTTAGTGAACACACATACAGATATATGGAGGTCGACATCACCCATAACAGCAATCGACTAATTAAAGTCAATTCAACATAACAATCAGATCATATAAGGCATGGGGTTTATGTGTTAATCAAACTCTAATCATCTAAACCTAGCAATCATATCCTAAATTCCTAGTCCTTCGACACAGGCAAATATCATTTTTTAATTAAGCACGTAGGATAATTAAGAAAGCTCGTTAGATGATATAGATTTGAAAACATTCTCCCCCTCAATCAATGACTCATTTTTTTTGAAACATTTTTTAAAAGTGTTGAAGTCATCGATTGAGTTTTTGCGAATTAATACGAAAACTCTGATCCTGATTGATTTTTCAAGCAACTCATTTACCACCATTTTGAACACAACAACTATTTTTCTGAAGAATTATAGACGGAAAAACATTTGTGTAGGAACAGCAGTCCTTCGACATACTTTCCTTGTTTTGTTTTTAGGATAAGTGCACGAAATATTTGAAAAATGTTTAGCGTAGCACTTTCCTTTCTTTATAAGAGCGGGTTGCTATCTGAAATGATAGCAAGCCATAGTTTTAGCACGGGTTACAGTCTGAAGTAACTGCAAGCCATTTGTTGAAGCGCGGGTTACAGTCTGAAATAACTGTAAGCCATAGTTTGAGACATGTTTTGGAAAAGAATATTTACACCTCCTGCTCGAACTTCATCTATGGTCCCGTGCCATTATTGAATGACATTTCTAAGACCGTAGATGTTATCGATACCAGAAGACATGTCATGAGAAACAATATTTTTGGTATTTTTCAAATTTTCTGATTTTTATGGGTTTTTGTTGGTTTTATATTTTTCTATTTTCTTTTTCTTGGTTTTATATTTTTCTATTTTCTTTTGTTGGTTTTATATTTTTGTATTTTGTTTTTGATAAATATATACAAAGATAGAGAAGATGATATAGTAAAAGAAGATGATGATACGAGTACCGAGATAAGGATATCGAGCAGCACGTCGTAGAAGATAGAAGTCATCAACTCTTAAACATTCACCACCAAAGCTTCCAGGGCTCTTGAATCGAAGGAAGAATTTGAACCATCTGAAAGTGAGACTTTGGCAGCTTCCCCCCAAACCAAAAATCCTTTAGCTGAGCAGATTCAAAGCTTTCTTTCAAGCTTCTCTTAGCCAGGTGCACAAAGAAGCACACCATTATCATCGAACTTGCTGCTCCTTTTAAGAATAATCACCGTGATTCTTCGTTCGAGGTTATATCATCCAATAGAACACCAGCAACGTTTCATCCCACACTTAAATAATCTTCTCAAATTTCTTTTCCACTGAAGTCTGAAGCAATCCATTCCAAAAAGGTGTCAAGAGACCACTTCCCCCAAGTAGTTGAATTGATGCAGTTAATCTCTTAGAGTAGAGCTCACGAACCCGAATACACATACCCGAAGACAAAGAAACTTATACCATCGAAGTAGCAGATTAAGTCCAATAGCCAAAGAATAACCCCGATGTATACTTTTCTCTCCCCTGAAGAAAGTGTATGAAGCTCAAGAACCCGAAGTACCCGAATGCCCAAAGAGAGAATAACCGATAACATTGAAGAAGCAGGCCGAATCACTGATTATCTCTGCGGGTGACAATCTATGCGGATGTCAACACCGGAATAAGTGATTATATCTCTGAATCACAGATTAAGCCCTCAGGTAATACAGCTGAGCATCCCCAATGTACACAATCTCTATCCCCTGATGATTGTGATAAAATCAAAATCATCACACACTTGTGTACCTCTTTCATCTTCAGAAACTAACTCTTCCATCTCTTCCCCCACGTCGTTGGAATAACAACACAAAAGCCTTCATGAGTAAAACCTTGAGTTTCTCTGCGGTCATGACATTTGTTTTACCGGGATATCTTCAATCACTTAGAAGAGTTAAGTTCATCAAGTTTACTCGTCATGAGTCAAACCTTGAGTTTCTCTGCGGTAATAACATTTGTCTTCCCGGGATATCTTCAATCACTTAGAAGAATTAAGTTCATCAAGTTTACTCGCTTTGTGTTTATATGTGAGTCTCCTTTCTCCTTGTTGGTTTTGACACTTCAGAATCAGCAACTCATTGTAAGCCCGTATACTAGAAATTTGTTGAGAAGAACACTTGAACTCTTGTGGGAATCAACTTGCTGAAGTACATAGTGAGCAAATCTAATTGGGGATTAAATCTGACATATCACTTTCCCCCAATTAGTGCTCTCCCCTAAACTGACAATGCCCGGGATATGAAGAAGTCTTTGGATAATCAAATGCAACTCGTCTTTAGTCTTCTAACATGCAGCAGAAAAATGTAGAACAGACTGTAGACTCGACCTTCTTCAATATTGTCCAGTTGGGGAATAGAAAGTCAACATCTTCAACTCACCAAAAACAAGAACGTCAGCAAAAAGCATCCCAATCAACTTACATCTTGCACATTCCCTTAACTAGAATCCCTCCCAATCAAACAAGAACAGAAAGATGTTCATCAAGGAAATCAGCAATCAGGCCGCAACGAACACACGAAATGGTAACACCAAGCAAACAATCACATCAAACAAGAATAGAAGGTTGTTCGGAATCATCATGTTGATGTGCACGTGAAGCATTAACCGAAAGCACTTTGTCAATAAACTCATATCAGCTTGTGAAGATGTCAACTAACGGCTCTTAAGAAGAAACTCCATGTGAAGATTACCCGATAAGAAGAAGCTCGGTTCTTACATGAGTTTGGAGCCGTATGACCATTTAAATTCTCAAATAATAATCAACCATGCAGTAATTTCACACTTCTTCTCCCCCTCAAGAATTGCATACAGAGATGCCATTCTTGATTAAACAAGTGAACATTATCCAAATGTAGTCTATTCACACTTCTCCCCCGCAAAATCAGCACAGGATGTCGCCATCGTCATTGTAGTTGAGAAAGTGGAATCAGAAAACAATCAACAGTAGCCCGGTTCACTTGATGACTGAAGCGCATGGAAAAAGTATGAAGCATGTTGATGATAATGGTCATAATAGAGAAGATTTCTCTTCTATAGAAGATAAAGCGCACTGAAGCGTACACTTTTCTTTTCTTTAGAGTACGAGGCATGAACTGATGTGTTCATACGTCATAATCTCTCTCTTTTCAACTCTCTTAGCAAAACAAGTAATCATCACCATTATCATTCAGTAGGCTCTTTGTAGTGACAGCTGATGGAGATAACCCAATATGATGAATTTGACCCTGAAGTAAACTAACCCGAACTCGTGACTTAAACTTGCACATATGTAACAAAGAGCGGTGCCGAGACTTCATGCCCATTTGAATCTCTAAGTACTCTATACTCTTCAACCAACCAACCATCGAGTATTAGACGTATATCACCTCTTGAAAATCCACAATTGAATGTGACACTGAGCACTACAACGTAACTCCTTTAAGTGATAGTTATTTTGAGGTGATAAGAGCCCAATTCCCCCAAGTGGTAAAAGAAAAGGTAAAAGACACCCAACAATAACTAGATTTCCAAGTCTTTGTTTTTGAAAATAAGTTCGAACAAGGATCTCGAAGAATCTTCATCCATCCATCCCCGATATCTTCAGATACTAAGTACACTCGCCCGTGATAATTCACTTCAACCTCAAATAAATAATAGTGAATTAACTCCGTTGTCACATCTTCTGAACTGCTCAAATTTAGCCTTCTTTGACATTTAAACGAACTTTGATAATGATTTTCATCCTGACCATGGTTAAAAGCACATAACCCCGTAAAACCAAGTAATAACCAGACTGCCATGACGAAAATCCAAACACACATCCAATTCATTAAGTACACCCTTTTATCTCTTCTTCGAAACAGAAACCGTAGCACCAGCATCAAATAAGAACCCGAAATACACTTTCCTTTCTCCAAGATGGTTCCATAATTACGGGATTTTACAACTCTATGGTTTAAACCGAGAAATAGTTTCTTTCGCGGGATTTTACAAAACCAAGAATAAACCGTAAGATAGATCTGGAAATGCACTTTACTAATACCAGGATGTTTCCATTGTCACGAGATTTTACAAGTCTATGATTTAAACCGAGAAATAGGTTCTTTCGCGGGATTTTACAAAATCAAGACAAAACCGTAAACAATGTCAGCTTGAATGTGTTGTGAAAACATTGGTTTCTGTGAATATCTGTTTTAGGGGAATATGCAGCGGTTCATCAACGGTTCATTATCCAATATCAACAGAGTCATCAACCATCCAATAAACACTTTGGTAAACACAACATTCACGCATTATGTCAGCTGTTGCAGTGACCACATGGAGAAGTAAACCCGATATACCAAACTTGAACATGAAGTAAAATTCCCCAGATTTGTTACTTAAACTTGTACTGATCCTTGTGAAGAAGAAACGGTGTACTCAATGTACAAAACCTCTTGACATTCTCAACTGAGTGAGACACCGAAGTGATAGTTACGTTGTGGGTTAAGCGAGAAAGAATCACAACCGTAACTAAATAGCCAAGTCTTTATCACACTATGTAAATGCCCAAACAAGTCATCTTCGCGGATGGGTAGAAAGAAAGAAGACGAAATAAGTAAACGTGCCCGGAAAACATCACTTCAAATTCAAATGAGAAATACCGAACAAACAATACCGTAGTCAACCAAATTATTTTAAAAAATAATTTAAGCCGTGACGTAATAATTCCCGTGAAAATGTATATACCCAAGTACCAAACATCATAACCAAATCACATCATCTCAGCAAATCTCAATATCAAGTCTCAACTTATTAGCCAAATGAAATACAAATGTTAGCCATAGACAAATGTATTATTTTTTTTTTCATTGAGATTTTAATGACCAAACATTGTTTCATTTGTCCACCAAGCCCATCTTAATATTCATTGACCTCCTCAATAAATCATCTCATCATTATTGCATCATTATCAAATCACAGTAACTAATTCATCTGAGTAAGCATAATTTCCAAATCCAAAACATTCATGAGATAATAGCCGATCCAATCTAAATCAATTTCTGTGATTGTCAAATTTAAGTGCACACTCCATTATGTCCAACTAAGGCTCACAAACCATCAAATGATAATTTTAGCCGATATGGTATATATGTTACTCAATAGTAATCTCATACACGCCGATATACCACAAGACTAAATAATAACGTTCTTATGGTGCAAGCTTAATCTCTACACTTTCGTGATAATGAGTGTATACTTGGGCCAAGCTTATTCCCCAAACAATAACCACGAGCCAAGAGGCCCAAACAATCCACGATGACACAAACAGTACACGGCCCATAAACACAAACACTTGGCCCACGATAGCTGTTACATACACGGCTAAAAAAAACGTTTTGCCCTAATATTTCGGATGTATTTAAAAGCACACGTATCCCACTTAACCTAAAACTTTTCATAACCCTAGAATCACTACTCAACAATATCCGCCTACACATATCTTCTCTCCTAAAACAGATCTGGAAAAAAACGCATCTCAACTCCCACTACTAATTAAACACCTAACATCACATAAATAACCATGGATAGCCAAATGAATCGTAACCCAAATCATTCTCATAAACGAATCAGCCCCATCACTTCTTTCTAAACGAATCATATAATCCAGAAATCATATGCTCCTTTCACTCACCACAGGGATGGTTTGAGTATCTTGATTCGTCTTAGCCACAGGGATGGTTTTGAGATGATGATTAAGCTTCATCTTTACGATCTAATCACAAGGTAGGTTTCTAATTTTTGTTTGTGTTTTTGTAGATTTGACCTTGTGTGACATTAAAAAACGAAACAAAGAAAGGAGAATAACCTACATGTTATATCTCCGTTTCTATTAGCTTCGGATAACAATGAAGCTTAGCTTCAGAAACATAGATCGATGATGGTATAGCTTCTTTCACTTTAGACCTTAAGTGGTTTGATGGTTCTTTGAATAACGCGAATGAAGTAAACAGAGATCTTCAAATTAACGAATTAAAAAGCTGAACAAAGATAACGAAATAACAATATTGTTATATTCGTTGTCTTATATTGTTTCGGATATTGTAACGAACATAGATCTATGATGATGAATTTTTTCGTGTCTAAGACTCTAGTAAGTCTAGATATGTCAATAAAGTGCCACGAAAAATGTTCTGAGATTTAGTGATGTTGAGTTGAGTCATGTCTGGTATAGTTTTAGGAGATGGAGGATGAGATAGAATAGTTTTGATTGGATGTTGATGATGAAGTTGGCATACTATTGATACGGATCTGTAAATTTGTATCTTATTTTGTGTTGATAACCATGGATCAATGATGTTGGTTGAAACTGAGGTCGTGGTGTTTTGTTGGTATTTGATTTGTGGTCGTGTAGTCAATTCTTCTTCTTCCTTTCTGTCATAAGTCGCTAGTCAAGTCGCCAGCCTAATTCGCTACCATTTATCCATAACAAGTAGCTAGCTTATTATGTCGCTATTGACTTGAGTTGACTAAATAGTCAACTCGCTACACAAGTCGCTAACTTTGTTTTCAAACCAAGTCGCCAGCTTTGTTTTCAAACCAAGTCGCTAGCTTTGTTTTCAAACCAAGTCGCTAGCTTTGTTTTCAAACCAAGTCGCTAGCCAAATCTTCTTTATAACTCGCTAGCACAGCCTTTTTTAACATAACTCGCTATTGACTTTCAAGAAAGTCAACAAATAACCAAGTCGCTACAGAGGGACAGTGAATCTAGACAAATATGAACCCAAGTCGCTAGAAAGAATCTCATGCCATTTTCCGACCATATTCATGCTAAACCCAGAAATCTTTGTTTTGACCCAGAAAACTGCATAAAAGATTCATTATATGACTGTTGTAAAAGCAGTTTTGACCCAGAAAAGTGACCACATGACCCAATGACTTTTCTTTTGGTACAAGATATTGTCACAGAAACTGATAATCGTGACTGTTTGGACCAAGAATCTTGACATAAGTGAAGAGACAAATAAGAATACATGGATAAAGCATAAGACTTTTTGGACCAAACCATGAATCTGGACATAAATGAGGACAAGTCTCTAGCAAGAACATGACCAAGTCTCTAGCAAGAACATGACTAAGTCTCTAGCAAGAACATCAAGGACAACACCAGCAGATTCATATAAAAACCATACAAAACCAGATTCATAATATCAAAACCACATAAAAAACCAGATTCATACTAACAAAACCACACATGTTATCACCTCATAAAAACCAACAGCCAATCTGTTTTAAAAAACTTAACCACGCAAAACCACTTAAACACAAAAAACCATTCGAATCATTACAAACAACACAACCTTGGCTCTGATACCAATTGTAGGATCGTTATTTTTATTGTGTTAGATGATTCGGGTGGTCTTGGGAGATCAAAATACATGTTTTCCATTTTAGAGAGAGAAAGTAGAGAGAGAGAGGGTGTTCTTGCTAGAGGTTTACACAAAAGTTGAATATTAGATTATGAGAAGCACCACCCCTTCCATCCATGGAAGGGGTATTTATAGTTACATGAAATACGACCTCCTATCGGCCTGTGGATCAGGGATACAGTGGGTAAAGACCCGTCCTTCCTCCACGGTGTTGCACTAAACTATTTTACGCTACAGACTAACTAATAAACTATTAAATAACTTAAATAACGACAAGTCTACGAGCTAACTTATGCTAGATAATATTTGGGGTGACCGACTCTTCACTATGGAATTTTCTAATTCCTAACACTAAGATCCTAGTATGGTGTTATTTTCTTAATTGGAGTTGTAAAATTATGCGAATCTACATAATATTATATATCATATATTATGAAAATGTATGTCAAAATTATGAGTACGAGGTGTTTAATACAATTAACCTATTGTTTTTCATATTCTAATAAACTATTAAATAACTTAAATAACGACAAGTCTACGAGCTAACTTATGCTAGATAATATTTGGGGTGACCGACTCTTCACTATGGAATTTTCTAATTCCTAACACTAAGATCCTAGTATGGTGTTATTTTCTTAATTGGAGTTGTAAAATTATGCGAATCTACATAATATTATATATCATATATTATGAAAATGTATGTCAAAATTATGAGTACGAGGTGTTTAATACAATTAACCTATTGTTTTTCATATTCTAATAAACTATTAAATAACTTAAATAACGACAAGTCTACGAGCTAACTTATGCTAGATAATATTTGGGGTGACCGACTCTTCACTATGGAATTTTCTAATTCCTAACACTAAGATCCTAGTATGGTGTTATTTTCTTAATTGGAGTTGTAAAATTATGCGAATCTACATAATATTATATATCATATATTATGAAAATGTATGTCAAAATTATGAGTACGAGGTGTTTAATACAATTAACCTATTGTTTTTCATATTCTACTAAACTTAGTACACAAATTTGTAGTATTTTAGCTTGTAGTTCGAGAAAAATAAAATCGGATCGATCAAGATATTAAGATCCTATCGAGATTCTATTAAGATCCTACGTAGGATCAAGATCGTTTTAGCTTTATAGTATCGTAAAATTGTAAGATCCTAAAATTAGGATCAGGATTTTAACAGCCATGAAAGATTATACTCGTAAGATTTCTAAACTTAAAAGACATCTTGTTGGTAAAGCTATTCAAAAGGGTGTTGATACTCACACCATTTTTTTTATACTTACACCATAATTGTGCATTACTGTTTTATACAATGTACATTACAATGTTATACAGTGTGGTGTAAGTATAAGAAAAAATGGTGCGAGTATCAACCCCTATTCAAAAAGGGAGGAGAAACATGGAGAGTTTCCTTTTACTCATTGTTTATTTGCTTTTCATGTGCAATGGGGGCCGTAAATAGTAGAAAAGGATTATTTATGAAGATTGATTTTAGACTAAAATACATCGTTGGTCCATAAACTTGGCAAGGTGCATCGTTATGAGACAAAACTGAGCCTTTTCATCGCCATAGGTCCAAAACATGGCCATTAAATGCTAGATTAGTCCTTTGACCAAGTCAAAGTCTGATTTTTGTTTTGTAGTCGAGGGTATTTTAGTCCATACATATTTATACTTTTATAACACATTTATATTTTACCCCTTCATCTTTCATCCTCTTCATCATCTACCCAAATCATTCATCTCCCCAAATCATCATCTCTCAAAATTTCAAACACCCCCATCTTGCCTTACAAACCTGTAACCAGTACGAGTGCTAAATAATCATTTGTTTGAATATTTGAATCAATTCCTCTAACTTGTCGGTTGTATATATTTTCTTATGACAGAGTTACCCCAATATTTATTTAATGGAGGGTTTTGCCGAGATGGAGGAATTATTGGAATCACTCAACCAAGACGTGTTGCTGAAAGAATGTGGTGTTGAGTTGGGGCTAAAGGTTGGGTACTCCATTAGGTTTGAAGATGTGACCTCCATGTCAACGAGGATTAAGTACATGACGGGCGGACTGTTATTGAGGTGAATAAACAAGCTTGCACATCTTGTAGCATTTCTGTATATTCAAATATTTTATGCTTCAAGCCTGCAAGTCTGAACTATATCAATTAGAAATAATGTGGATGAAGAGAAGACCATATGATACTTAAATATCTAAGCTTGCCTGAAAATGTTTTTCCTTTTTTATGTTTGCCTACAATGTGGTTTATCCTCCTCAGCTGTAGGCGTAATAAATAAAATGTTGTGAGAGGTCGTTTGTCCTGAGATGAAACATGTATTTCATTTTGCTGTTAACTGTCCTTCACCCCTTCAGTATATTGAAAGTCTCTTTGGTTATATATTTGTTTATTTCATATAATTGTTTCGATATACTGGCCTGTACAAAAGCTTTCTGCTAAAAACATGCATCTGCCACCTGAGCCTCATGTTTGCCGTGTCAATAATATAATTCTTCATTGGCCTATGTTTTGTGGTGGTAGGAAAAATTTATTATATCTACTTATCATAACTGGTCTTAAGTTTGCTTTATCTTTTGTTATATTTTTTCAGAGTTTATGTTATTCTCTGCAGTGGCAGTCAAATATATTTTTAGGACTAACTGTATATGAATCTTGTTTTCAATTTTTTATATCGGGTGTTGCTATTAATTTCGTGAAAACCGATGATATCAAGATTCTAAGAGATATTGAGCAATACTACAGTACTCAGATTGATGAAATGCCAATGAATGTGGCGGACTTGATATAAGGTCCCAGAGAAACTCCAATCAACTGAGAACAAGACTTGGAGGTTGAATGGGTGTTTTGCTGGTGGACTAAAGACTTGCACTTTTTCGTGGTTTTCCGAGTAATGAGTGGATTTGTGATGCTGAAAAACTTTTAAATTGCTTTGGATTGTAATTGTGCGCTTGGAGGATAATCCCAAATTGTTGTCTTTAATTTAGATTAGGCGTGTTTTATGCCGACTTTGTTTTGTGAATATGGAGGCTTGACTTTTTGACACATGAGTGACTGGAAACATGTATTTCATTTATGCTAGAATTTGATAATTATGAATTTGAGGAGATGAATGATTTGGGTAGATGATGAAGAAGATGAAAGATGAAGGGGTAAAATATAAATGTGTTATAAAAGTATAAATGTGTATAGACTAAAATACCCTCGACTACAAAACAAAAATCAGACTTTGACTTGGTCAAATGACTAATCTGGCATTTAATGACCATGTTTTGGACCTATGGCGATGAAAAGGCTCAATTTTGTCTCATAACGATGCACCTTGCCAAGTTTAGGGACCAACGGTGTATTTTAGTCTTGATTTTATCTAGTTGTTTTTTCTTCCTTTAATGGAAGGTTAATGGGGTATTCAAATGTGACAAATTCTAAGATGCAGGAATATATATATACTGATATACATAGAAAAAAAAAGGTAAACTTGCATGCACCTATACAGTTGTTAAGCTAGATCGATATAAACTTCAAGTATATATTATTTTGGCTGCGATAGACTCAAAATGAGTGGGTAAAGCATGTACAAGGAGATTACGTGCTAATGTGGTCTATTTGAAAGTGGAGAAATTAGGTTGTGCATGCTCCGTTAGCAAATAGACGCAACTCTCTAATGTGTATCCTGATAGATGTTCGTTATAGCTTACACATCATAATAATTGATACAACAGTGGAATTCATTTTCCAATAATGAGCTCTTGCGCGCTAATATAAACCATTCATTTCTTTAGTCAAAATCGCGAGTAAGATCGTACGATCATACAATCCCACCAACAAAAAACTCGCAAGATTGTTCTAGGATCGTGTGTGTTGTAAGATCACACATAAGATGGTTGGATTGTCCGTAAGATCGTAGGATCGGCTCTCGATCCGATCTTACCACTTTGATGAGTTATCTTATTATTTTATGCCAAACCTTATATAAGATTGAAATTTTTTCTTCCTTGCTAGTATTACATTACTCTATAGTCTATATTATTATATTTTGGTTTTAAAGTCTTTTACAAGATGTGTATTTTTCTACCATATAAAGCCATGACGAAGACTTTAAAAGAGAATTGAAATTTTATTTGGGAGTGAGAACTGAAGTTACCGAAACATTTATATTTTGAATTTTTGGCATGTTTACGACTCATGTATTCCCTTTCCTATCTAACTAAATTGTTTATTTAGCTATAAAAACTTGACAAATTAATGTATTTTACTATTTTATTATCACGATGTTTGAACGTCGATTTTTTTTAGGCTATCTTATGAATTCGTGTTTGATATTCAATAGATATGTATAAGTGTATAACGTTATGATCCACCAACGCTTATTAGTAAGAAAAGACACTTTGATAGGATTTTACTATCTCGATTCAATCTTACGATTTCGATCTTACAAAAACAAAAACTATATTAAGTAAAATCTCGATCTTAACAACATTAGTACTAAGTATTAACCATCTCATATTCGTAAATGTTCGTGGAATGTTAAAAATTTCTTATTATAAAGCATAATTTATGACTGCCTGTCTACATGTAAAGAATCTTATTTCGATCTTGAAAATTCCAAATCTTGAAAAAGTAATCAACCCTTAAGGGTACCCACGCACATGATGAAATAGTAAGCAATGCATTGAAAGTTGAAACTTTTTACCAAAGGTCGACAACCATGATGGTTAACAATTTAAAAAACAGAGTATCAATCACGCACGGTGTAAGAAAGTTAAAAACAGTAATCGGATAAAGTGATCGAGATTTTTTTTTCTGTTCAGGTTACATGAGTACCATTTTCAGCCCTTCTTTCGTCACTTCAAAATTTACGCACTTCGCAGAAACCAATAACGTTATCACTACACCATTTTAGAGTGGTTTAAAAAAAGTTAAAATAGTAAGATCTCTTTTATACCTAAAAAGAAAAAAACTTCAAACTTTTAATCCAAGACAACTTATGTTAAAAAGACGAGGCTTCGCCAATTTATGTTTCTACATTTACCTTTTTGCGTATCTAATAGCGTGGTTTAAAAATAATAATCGTTTGTGTATACGCGCTTTTTTCTATTTTTTAAAATAAAATATTATGACGACAATAAATCATAGTTTTGGTTTGTTTTTGTCCATGGTTTAGCGACATTTCAGTAGTAATAGTCCAGGAGTAAATGAAGGTATGTGTAATCCACTTGTGTGTAAGTTACTTGAATAGTTAAATAAAATCATTATACATTTTAAATCTTTACTTAGCAAAGGTAGTGTTTGAATCATTACTACAGGTTTATGTGTTTGTGTGTATATTATGACGCATATTTATATGCTTGGTTTGGTAATCACCAGTATGGCTGTTTAATGGTTCGATTTGATGAAGGGAGTGACTGACGAGGTGACAACCATGAGTACTTACAACAAATCACCTACAAAGTTTGCTAGTCATTTTGATATTGAAAAATAGAAAATTCGAATCAAGACTAAAAACTTAGTGGGCACGGCACTGGTGGCTGGAGGAGGTGGCGCAACCGGTAATGTGAACCCATGACGCGAGGACGACACCACAACTGGCGCCATCAGTTCTGGCATCGCGCGATCCGTAATTCTTTTAATTTTAATTTTCAAATCTGAAGGTTTTATAACAGCTTAAAAAAATGGACGTTTGGGGTCAAACTAGCCCTTTTTTAAAACAAATACCCATTTTTTCTAATTTCTTACCATTTAAAAATATTATATATATCTTTAATTCTTTTAATTTTTACACATACTTTTACATACAAATCTCAACAGTACTTCTCTTTTATTGCATTCAAAAAACACTATGGATCCTAACAACTTTGATCATTACGATCGTCACTTTTAAGACGATGGAAATAGGTATATGCGGTATTTTCAAGCTTATGAACAATTTCAAGCTTTTGATAACTAAGAGGTCGAGAGTTCGGGTCCTCTTACTAGCTAGGACAAACATACCACGTGAACGAGAGATTGCGGAACAACGGCTTTTGGATGATTATTTTGGTGACAAAACCAATCCATCTAAATACCCGAAGAGGAATTTTAGGCGAATGTATCGTATAAGCTCAAAACTTTTTAAACAAATAGTATATTATCAATTACAATGTTGGCCCTTTTTTAAAATACTTTCTTTTTTAAAAGAATGACCATATGCTTGGTTTCGATTAAGTATTAGTCCTATCATGAAATGCACATTGGCCATACGGCAATTGGCATACGGCAAAACTTCCTATGCATTTAACGAGTACTTCCAGATTGGTGAAAGTTGTTCACATGATTGTTTACACAACTTCACTAAATGCATATATACTTTATACATAGAGGAGTTCTTAATAAAACCTTATTTAAATGATATCCAAAATATATGTGCATTGTACAAAGAAAACATGGATTCCCGGGAATGATCGGGAGCATTTATTGTATGCATTCGGAATGGAAAAAATGTCCGAGGGCGTTACACGGGCAATTTAAAAGGCGCGATCATAGATACTCGACTCTAAGGCTTGAAGTTGTTGCGTCATATGATTTGTGAATTTGGCATGCCATTTTTGGTGTTGTGGGGGCAAATAACGACCTCAATATTCTATAGGTTCGCCATTATTTGATGACTTTCTTGCCGATATTGCTCCAGAAGCTCCACTTGTAGTAAATGAAAATACATACGAAAACAAGTTACTATTTAGCGAATGGAATTTATCCTCAATGGTCTACGTTTTTCAAATCATTTTCCATTGTAAAGGATAAAAAAACAATGAAATTTAAAAGTGTTCAAGAAAATTGCAAGAAAAGACATTGAACGAGCTTTAAGAGTCCTATAAGGTCTTTGGGGAATTTTACAATAACCTGCACATGCTTACTAAATTAACGCTATACGAAGAATCATGTATTGTTGCATCACGTTAAATAACATGATATTGAATGATCAAGAATTCGTAGTTAGTGAATTTAACGTATTGTACATTTCTCAACAACCAAATATACAACGTACTTGGGTCGAACAATGCGAGATACATCGAATGAAAAACAAAAAAAATCTGGAATAAGAAAGTACACAACGACCTTCAACAAAATATCGTGGAGCATTTGTGAAACCTTAATCTCTAAATTGTATTTTTTTTCAGTGTATTGTTATTTTTAATGTATCGATTAGTTTTTTATTTTATGTATTTTTTGATGTCTTTTTTTGTTAATGGAATTTTAAATTTAGTTTAATTTGTTGGTTTGTTTGAATAAATTTAAAAAGTTTAAACAATATGGGGTCTTTGGGTGTCCTATAACACATATTTTGGAAGGAAGGTATTTTTTTGCCGAGTTATAAGCTTGGTGTTATAGGGAAAAAGTGTTGACGCATGGCAACACTTTTTCCAATAAAACCAGCCATATAACATCACGGTACATAGTGCTCTTAATATGTTGTTATTATACAACCCCATCTATACTAAGGGGCGTTTGGTTCGTTGTAATCTAGTAATTGGTCGTATTTGTAATCTAATTATATTACATAGTCTGTTTGGTTTGCAGATTAGAGGAAATTGTAATTCAAATAATATTACGTAGATTGTTTGGTTTCCGTTGTAATTGTAATTCAGTTACTTCAATTACATCAAGTAGGGGAATTCATATTACAATAAAAAGTTGGATGAAATTTTTTTAAATTACGTTATAATTCAAACTATTTTATTCAAAGCACCACTGTTTGTTGTTGTTGTTATCATCATCATCAAAGAGTATTATTATTATTATTATTATTATTATTATTATTATTATTACTGTTATTAAATATTTTATTATTATTATTATATTAAAATTATTTACTTTTATCAAATTTAACTTATTATTAATATTATTATTGTTATTATTATTATTTTGAATTTTAATTATCACATATTACAATTTATTCCTATTAGAACTAATTCAGATCACAAATACAATTCTTTTAATCAATTACAATTCGTTCAGATTACATTAGAATTCCCTTGACAAATTACAATTCTTTCAAAAAATATTATGCGAACCAAACGTCCCCTAAAAGTGAACGTAGTTATAAAATTTCACTTTATAATTTAAATAGCTAAGAGATTTGATCAAACTATCCATTTTTTTTTTTTTTTTTTTTATATTATTATTTTTTTTTAATTGCAAGTTTACTTGTTAACAAATACTTTGCATGTGAGGATGCAAAACAAGAATATTTGTTAACAATACTTTTCTTTAAACATAAAGAAAAAGTAGATATACAGACATAAAATGATAAAAATCATCACAAATAAGATTTGTACGGTAACTAACAACTTACAAACTTTCTGAAACTACCAAATATTTCATAATATTAAATACTTAGTCACTCACAAAAGGGTGTAATATAACTTACACCTCAAATGAGAAAAATTACAAGAATTCATCTGTACACATTAACCTAACCCAAAAAACTAAAAACAAATAAAAATATTAGAATGGTGTGTCTTGGGTTTGGTTAGCTAGCCTCATCCAATAAAAAAATAAGAAAAAAAAAATTGAAGAAAAATGTTAAAAAAGAAAGTCCCTATTCTCAGAGCTAAAAAAGTTAATCTCAGATCATGTGATGTACGTTTCTCTGGATCGGAAACCTTAACTCTGGAACATTGAACTTTCTTAAAAAAGAAGCTAATGCTTAATGGCTTACTGCATTAGCCTCGTCTAGAACCAACATCTCTCTTCATTATCCGCCACAAAATCCGTCAACTTTATGCTTACGTACTCTTGAAACAAATGTCACCGCAGCATGGAAGTGAGTGACCTGAAAACAACTTCTTCACAAGGGATCGTTAGGCCCATTTCATGATGAAACCCGAACTCTTCCTCAGCATGTCGTAATAACCTTTGGAATTCAGGATGTGTTAAGAAAGATATTGGTACGATATATCGTGTTCGATTTGCACCAACGTAGACAGGAAAATGTCCTTTTGGGACATCAAGTGGAAGACCATCATCATCGTATCCATTTTTTTTGCCTAAGCTAGAACATCTTTTAAGGATTTGTTTTAGTAGTGCTGCTTGTGTGAGTTTGTTTGATTTTTTTATCCCCATTTAATTTCTTTGTGTGAAGAAGTGTGTGTTTTGCGGTGTTTGTTGTGGGTGGTGATGACGAGAAGATAATGGGGATGTGAAGGGTATTTATAGAGAAATGTTTTTGAACATAACATCTATGTTCTGTCTAGTGTCTTTTGTTTTCTATCATAAAATAATGTGATATTTGATTTGATTTACTCATATATTATAAGATTTATATTCATAGCATATTTGTCCATAAATGCACACATGTAGTCCTGTAATTTATTTTTCTGCAAAGTTTGTTTATCACAGCAGTTACAACAATAACACCATAACACCAATAACACCGTCCACGTCAGCGCCACATCAGCTTTAACATTTAACATTAACATCCCCAAAAAACACCCACAACAATAACATCCCAATAACATCAATAACATTCTCAACAATTTACAAAAACAACCCCTCATTTAGGGGCATAAATGAAAAAAAAAAAAAAAAAAAAAAAAAGCAAATAACGGGCGTTAGCCCTATAACGCCCAAGGACTAACGCCGAAATAACGCCGGAGGTCCAAGGGTAATAACGGCCATAACGCCGTTATGGCGTTAGCTTTGTAACTGCTCTTATGGTAAAAAAAAAAAAAAAAAAAAAAAAAAAAAAAAAAAAAAAATGACTCCAAGGCCCCTGATTATGAAATAGAATCACACTAGTAGTCCCTTGACTTTGAAAAGAAGCATAACACAAATAGTCGCTCGAATTTGAAAAGAATAACACCAACCGTCCCTAGCTAATAACACCAACAATATTTCATGGACGATTGATGTTACGCTATTCAAAGTTAGGCACTATATGTGCAAAGTAAAAGTTTCAAGGACGTAATAAACAGTTTTAAACAAACCACAAGAACGACCCCTTACTCGAATCATGAATGAATTTATAATTGAAATATGTTTTAGGTTATTAGACTTGTATAATTGTATTTGAAACGTAAACATCATTTGGCCGAGAGTCTATAAATAATGTAAAATTAAGTAATTCACTAAATAATCGATGAGTAATAACACTTTTAGGATAGTCGGACAAGATCATTCTTAAACTCCTCATGTACCTAAATTTACCCTTTTAACTTTTTTTTTTGTTTTGTTTTTTTTTTGTTTTTTTTTTTTTTTTTTTTGTTTTGTTTTGTAAAACTAGCCGTTAGGGACTGGTTTTGAATTTTTTTTTGAAATCTAACGGCTACTAGCCATTGCAGGGACTGGTTTTGAAAATATTTTGATTTTTTTTTAAATGCCACTAACGGGCGTTAGTGGACTAACGCGCAGGGACTAACGCTGAACTAACGCCAGCCCTCCAACAGTTAACGTCACTAACGGGCGTTATTTGGCCCACTAACGCCGTTGGAGCGTTACGGTTGAACATGCTCTAAGTTATCATAGACAAGGTGAGGACATGTTCCATTTGCCTTCCTAGTGTTCAAAACTTTTTATATACCTTTCACTCCAATTTTATTCGTATTTTACTACTAGTACTTACAAGCGGACGGAATTGAGGGTCTCTCGATGTCTTGGGACCCCGAATAAAGTTTGTTGCATAGTGTTAATTTTAGTAAGATATCTCAAATCTTCATTAAATGCATATGATCCAGAAAGAATTGTGTCTATTAGAGCTCTTGGTATCGTAACATGTTAAAACTCATTTTTTTATTAATCACTGCTACATCAGCGTTCTCACTTTTATCACTTAAACATCAAAATACACTCTAACTAATAACATGTTAAAACACTAAAGACCCACCATTTTTTTTCCTTCATTTTTTAAACAAATTAATTTTTCATTAATTAAATAAAATTACAAATTATAATACGAAAAATTAGAAAAAAATATATGAAAAAAATGACAAAGATGACTTGCGATTCATTTCATATTTTCGGCGGATTTCTTCTTTTTGTATGTTGATCATGTAGGCATCCTCCTCCGACATTTCCTTGGTGCTAGTGGCGAGAAACTTCATTTCTTCCAACCACATTATTGTCCGGTCATTCTCCTTCACCACCTAGTACACCGATAGGGCGACTTCCCGTTTGAGTCTAAATTCCGTATATAAAGACTCCCCGAAGTCGTGCGTACTACTCTCCGTGGTACCCGACGTGGTCTCCGATTTTTTTACGGGACAGGTTTGCTGGGGGACGTGGTCGCGAATCATCTCTGAATATCTCGGTATGTCAGGTTTCACCAAACGGTGTAACGACCTCGGTCGCGTCCCACTTGGCGTGTTTTTTCAACATAGCCCACACCCTGTCTTGAGCAAACACTCTTCCTTTCAACTCTTCACAATATACTTGCTTAACACGTTTCATAAGACCAACTCGTTTTCCCTACTACGACCCAAACGTTTTAAATGTTTGTAGATAGAGTTGAACTTTTAGCAATTATGGTTCAATGTATGCCACTTACTCATCAACATGTCCTTGTTACGTTTTTGCAAATTAGTTTTGTTGAACTCATGTAGAATCTTGATACCAAAATGAATCGTTGGTTTGGTCACTTCTGACTTTGTTATCCTCGGAAACAGCAATGTAGCATTCGACTAATAAGGTTCATCCTCCGGTAACCAACGAAAGGAAACCGGTGCAGATTCATTTCGGTTTCGGTTGTGATTGTGGGTTTCGAGTCTTTTGTTTTTTTTGCGGGTCGTTTTCTTTTCTTTTGGTCCTTTGTTCCATTGTTTCGGTTGGTGGTTGTGGTTGTGCAGTTTATGGTGGTGGTGCTGAATGGAATTGTGGTGGATTTTGTTTTTGATGTTGAAATTATTGGTTAAGTATTTGTTGTTGTCTCAAGTAATATAATTGTTTAGGTGTGTAAGTCGGCATAGTGTATTGGCTACCGAACGGGAGAAATTGAAAGAATGTGATGATATCGAGTTTGCGGAAGAAGGTGTCGAAGGGTCTAACGAAGATCAAGTTTGTTTTGACATGTCGATGAGGTTGTTGAAAAACGGATCGTTATTAGGATATTATGACTGTTTTTATATAGACGAGTACCCATGCATAGCAACGAGATTTTACAGTGGCAGATAGTTGTAGTGAATAAAACGAATTTATGGGTTATAATAAACTACACTACAACTAGGTAACGTTAGAGGCATTTTGACGCATAAATTCACCACAACTATCTGCCGCATAAAACTTGAATTGATAAATCGACTATTGTCACTTAGAGATGAAAGATTTATAAAATTTTAGAGTGTTGAATGTTGAAAGATTTATGCGTCAAATTGCCTCTCAACGTTACCTAGTGTAGTTTTATGGTAGCAGGGACTATATATGAAATCAGAGAAAACCACAAGGACTAACCGTGTAGTTTACTCTATATACTATGGACAAGTAAATGCTTGATGTATACAAGTAAATAATGCATGGTGTATAAAGCAAAAAAAACAGTTTGAGGAGAAAATAAAGCATTAAATAATATGTAATTACAAACAGAAAGTGTACCAATGAGTACAAATGTACAATAGAGTTGGTTTGGTTTTTATGTACAGTAACTGTTAGGCTCATAGACGGAACTTGAACATTTTTTTTTGGGGGGCCGAATTTATTTTGGGAGGGCCGAATCGGAGATTTGTTTGTAACCTCAACTAAATTACCCCTAAAACCTATAATGTTTACACTAGGTGCCGCAAATGTTGGGGGGGCCGGGGCCCTCCCCGGTCTCCATTAAGGTCCGTCCTTGGTTAGGCTTGTGATCCCTACTTTCTTTTTCGTTAAAATTTCTAAATTACTTTAAAAATAAATGTAATATAATTCTCGATGTAACCTAAAAGAAATATCGGTGCTTGAGTGCTTCAGAAACCCATGTGCATCATCTACTCAAATTTAATATGTGTTCATTACAGTTACTTTTTCAGTTTTTGTCAATTTGTCAGTTTGACCCCTTCACGTTCATAAGTTTCAAAAGCAAAATCTTTTTTTTTTTTAACGGTGACTTTCATTTTTTGGGCAAGAGTCACACCTACCACACGGTAGGCCCTCATCCACCACATACCCAGACTATGTTGTCTGAACCGGGTCCACGCTGGCGCAGTGGGGATTATTGGCGGCGTCCGCCCGGAAACCGTACCGCCTCCACACGATAATTATCGCTGGAGTAACGGTCGGATGAAAACCGGGGCCGGCTTGGATTCGAACCTGCGCAGCGAATGGCTTACAGGCTCTCCTCTTCATTGCCTAGGTATCAGCGGAGCTTATGGTCCTTTAGTGAGGACTTCCCGGTAGGTCACCCACCCGGTACTACTCTCACTTGTGGCTCGCTTAACTACTTAAGCATCTACCACTAGACCACAAGCCCACTGATTCAAAAGCAAAATCTATTTTCGATCTTTAAAAGGAAATTCTCCCACTCATTTAGATTAAATTATCACAAAAATCGATAGTCATTTACAGTTTTCATTGAATAAACCCTCATAATTTATACCGAGCAATGATAGAACCACAAAACTAAATCCACAAAAACATTCACAAAAGGATGTGTCAATCAATGACTGGTTTATAATTTTGTAGTTTCTCTCTCTTTTTATTTATAACCCAATTATGGTATGTCATCTCATTTTGTGGGAGCTTTTTGTGAAAATTTGTTTGTGGCTCTAGTATTTTTCATTTATGACTCAAGATAAATCAACTCCTAGAGGAATATACAGTTAGTTTATTAAGTTAGCTTTTGGTATATTTGACAAAACAAATAATCGTACTAGGAGAGTAGTATTTGACAACGCAACTATAAAGCTAATTATAGAATGTAAAGTGATATTAGTTGTTTAATGTTAGCGTCAAACGTTTCTTCAAGTGACATCAGAATAACAACGTTAGGGAGGTATTTATAAAGCAATATACATGGAAACTCTAATGGACCCAACCCACAAGTGAGGCTTAGGCCAACTAACTTATTCATTTAATAATTTTCTAACAAGCGAGCTTTCAATTTTAAACGATAAATGTTAAAAGGTGTTGAACACTTTTAAAAGCTCAAGTTGGTCTTAATATGATAGATCATGTTAGGTTTTATTGTGAGATGAAATAAAAAAGTGGATCCTTGAATTTATTTAAGAGAAAAACTTTTATATATTTATTTTGAATGTGATTGGTCAACATGATCGGTCAGTTATGTTACATTCACTTGAGAGGATCTTGATCCTTTTAAGTAATGCATAATTAGATACATTAGAGTTTGAGAATTTTAAATGAGTTTATTTGATGTTAACTAAAAAGAAGTGACAAACTTTGGATCTCAGGTTGATCCGTACATTTTTTGTACTCCAAGATTCTTTCCACTTGTTAATTTTTCTTTTTTAATGATATTTAGGGATTCGTCTTTGAATTTTGAGATCCCCAGTTTTGATCCCAGCAATTTTTTTCGCATTAGTAAATTAACTTCATAATTTTACTTGTTTGATACCATTACTCCAAATTAACAAAGAATATACTACTCGTAGTAACTTTATTTTAATAAAGAAGTATACTTTTAAAATCTTACACAATAGTTAAATACTTAAATATTAGCAATAGGTGTATATTTATTCAAATAATGTACATCTTTGAACGACAAAAGCATGTTTCCATGCATACAGATTTGATTATGTTTCTTAAAGCTTAGTTAATTATAGCTTTATCTTAAGTTATTGGAAGAGCCAAGAAGCATGCCTTTCTTTGAGTTGCAATACTTTTTACTTTCATGTAAGTTATATCATTTTTTGCATCATACTTTTTCTAGTACCAAGTTATGTGTATAAATTTTTTGCTTTGTTTTTTGTATGGATAATGAGTAGCTTACACTTGTGAAAGTGAAAATATTTATTTGAATTATGATATATATGGTTACACATTTACACATACGCTCGCCTTGAAGTTTTCTCGTAAGCAACTGGTCTATCACATGGTCTATCAAGTAGGATATTTGGAGGAAAAACCCTACTTACATTATTTTGTAATTTTCTTTATCTTTTCCTTACTGCTTGTATAGGTCTGCATCAAAAACACTTTGGAGTAAAAATTGGTAGCTCGGCCTCTGTGGGTGTGGATTTTTCTCTTGTCTCGGTTCTCTGTAATTGGCAAAAGTTTTTCATCTTTTTGCAGTCCCCGCAGTTAAAGTCTTGGGAGAATCTAAATAGTGCAGCTTTGTTTATTTCTACATTGTAACTGTACTATTTTACTTCTAACGAATTGCTAGTAACTTTTTTCTTAATATAATTTTACCGTTAAAAAAAATACCCATATATGATTATTACTGTCTATATGCTACCTCCTTATACCATGCTCTGATAAGATTCAACACTATTATTGTTGTTGGTAACAAGCTTTGAAGCTTACAACAATTAAGCTATAAACATCTAGAAACTATAATACATGTGTAGTGATGTGATCAAATAAGTACTATATTTATACATTATCTATCCCGTATATATTGCTAATTTATTATCATTATATATAAGAATCGTTGCTTAATCATTTACTTTTGTGATTCTTAGTGTTTATGGAGCAAATATGAAAAATAAGCGAGAATCGGCATTAGTTGGATCTTAAATGAAGAACTCAAAGATATACATGTTGAGCAGACACCTAATACGGCGTATCAATGCTAATTGGATACGCCATATCATTACACTTAGAAGAAATCAAGACCTTGCCTGACTTTGAAGAATACGACGTATTGCCATCTTAACATACGCCGAATATGAAACTTGGTCTATAGATGAAGAAATGAAGTCAACAGATGAATATATTTTATCGGGGTAATCCTCTTTATCCCAAAAAGTCAATAGATGAATATGGCGTATCCAACCTCAGCAATACACCATATATAGAATATTAGCCTTTGAAGAACCAAGATGTGCAACTGAAGAATACGACGTATGCATTTCTACCAATACGCCATATACAATGGAATGTTGCATATCCAATCTCTGAGATACGTCGTATACAAGCCTCAGAAGAAAACCAAGTGAAGAAACGAATCCAAATGAAGAAATCAAGCTTACAATATTACCTTAGAGGATGATTCACTGTTTTGGTCATAACTCCTTCGTCCGGACTTCGATTTAGGCGATTTAAGCGGCCACGAAAGGAAAAAAGAAGATCTACAACCTGAGAAGTAAATACGACGTATTGGGGTTTGGTGGATATACCGTATCGACAGCAAAAGGCCAACGACTATTTTTTGTATTCCTTGGAGGCTACTCTTGCTCGCCCCTATATATACCAGCCTCTATGGACGACCTAAACATCATCTATCAGCTTTGGGACAGGTCCTTAAGGTCCCAAGTCATCCCTTACTCTATTTATTTCATCCTCGAAGAATATCTTGATCCGTGTATCATTCAGTTTGCATAACAATTTTTTCTATGGATTCTTTATGTTTACTTTCGATGTATACTCTATTATTTAATGAGATCATGAGCTAACATCCATTGGTGTTAGCCAAGTTTATGATTATTATGTTATTTTGATTCATTTACTTTATTAATTGAATTTTCATAGGATATAATTTATGTTTATCGTGCTCAATTGCGTTCGTTTATTTGCTTGAAGTGTTGTGACTATTTTCTAGATCATAGGTTATAGATGCATTTCTGTGATTTGTGATCCGTAACATAGCTTCACGGTGGTTGCAATTAGGACTAGAGGCTGACTGTATCCCTAGGTTAGTCATCGCATGATTACGGCAAGTAAGTTAACGTGAGAACCCATATAGATGACCATTCGTGAGGGTTTAGGTAGTTGCACTTTTATGTGATTTCCAAGATAGATTATAGTTGATAGTTGAACCAATTTATGTGTGCTTGATGCTTATTAACACTGTGACCATCGGGTTAAAGGTGGATATGCATAGAGCTAGGTAACCGTGGCCATCTGGCCTAGTCTACCATAAATAGGAAGCGTATTCACAAGGCAAAATCCATGCTTCTCGAGTCTCAGTTTACGTTTCCTGAGTCACCAATGGAAGTATCACTTAATCATTGCACTTGTAGACGAATCACTATGATTTGATATGATAAACTTGGTTACCACGTTCTTCTATCATTCGACTACAACCAAACATTTACTTTCGTTGCTTTAGTATAATTAGTAGTTTAGTAAACAAATATGTGTCAATCTCTCAGATTTAACGCTCTTGCGCCCTATTAGAATACCTTTAGATATAGCATTAGTTCACTTACTTTTTGCGAACGACCAGAACTTATCATTCACTAGTTATAACTGATCGAGTACACTGCCCCGTTAGCGTTATTCTATAAGTTAGTCGGCAATTATAAATTTAAAACCTAATAGAAATATTTTACACCTAGATTTGACACATCATGTAATAAGAAATACCATTTCTCATAAACAAAAAGCAACAATGAGAAAAAGAAAGAAGCTAGCAATTAATGAAATACACACTTATATTAGTTTGATCTAATAAACAACTTAAACGCAGCAAATTGGTATATAACTTGTGACTATCTTTATTAAATGTGAGAGTTACGAGTTAAAATCATGATTGGTAACAAAAAATTGTTATTATAGTGTTTTTTAAAACATAAAAAGGAAAAAAATAACTAGAAGCTCAACAGTAGAAGGATTGAATAGTGGCTAGATGATCTACAAAATTACTTCAGCAAATGAGTATAACAAGGTCGCTTTGCCTTCGCATTGCGACGGGGTTAAATCAATATCTTATATGAAAAATTTAATTTATGTGAGTTTAAACACAAAATAAGAGATTAGGTTAAGTTGATAGGAATAAATTGTAAATATAAAATGAATAGTAACTTTTTTTGGTAATTGATAATAAGGGAAGATATATTCAGGCTATGGCGCCACGTCACGGGAAAGTTGGATATTTGTGTGATTTCTCTAGCCACATCTCGGGGAAATGTAAAGGTGCGACTTGGTTTGTTTGACGCATCACGTCTTGGACTTTAAGGCGCGGCGCAGGGGATTGGCTCTTACTTGCGATGGTTCTTGCGTGTAAGATAATCCTTTGATAATATTTATTATGATCTTTTACGATAATGAAAGTTTATCAGGTATTAACTTTGGAAAATTGCTAACTTTCTTTTCTTTTTTCCCCAACTCGGAAACATAAAAAAACTGACTCTTTTGTTATTTTCTTTTCAACTCGGGAACATATGAAAAAACAATGTATTCTATCCTCTCCTCTTCTTTCCACACAATTTCTTTTCTTTCCTCATCAAACTCGAGAACAAAGTGTAAGTGCTATGTTTAAACATTCAAGCGTTCATTAATTGTTTGTACCTTGAATAATAACTACTCACTATCTGAATTTAACATTTCTCAACCAACTTTATGTATCACCACTTATGCATGTTTTTGTTACTTAAACGTAACCATTAGTGCAAGCCCATATCTTGTGCCTTTAAGCGGCAGACAAGCATTGTAACTTGTAAGAACTCGAACATTCACCACCTTTACCTGCTTTTACACCACGAACACAAACACAAGTATTAAATTTACAATTATAGTGAGTAAATGAGTTCAAGCAACGTAAAATCCGTTAGTTCAACATGTCCGACACACATTTCAAAAAGAGTATAAAATATTCTTATAAACTTATGCTTACATAATCCTTCTTGTGAGCATTTTACATGAATCTATACGGTTTTAAAAGTCAAGATCAATAACTAGAAGGATTCTTACAATAATAATAGTTTTCGAACCAAATGGTACGGTCCCCTTTGCCAAAACACACGCGTCCCACCCTACGAGGACCGAATAGAACCCCCCCCCCCCCCCCCCCCCACCCACCCCACCCACCCACACACACAAGGACCAATGCATTGTTTGGTTTGTCAATGTGTCAGTCAAGGTTGCAAAAATCGTGAATCGGTAGTCGGGCGGTCGACCCCCTGTAGCTTGTAATCGGTCAAGGCGGGATTAATCGGTGATTAATCGAATTGGCATTTTTGGCAATTTTTGGGTATTTTCGGCGAGATTTGGGTGTTCTAGACAAGAAATTCCTTGAAAATCATCTTGTAACAAATATAATCATCAAATATAATTGATTTAAACTTGTTCTAGAACAAGTTTTGGGTATTTCCGACAAGATTTGCATGTTTCCAGCAAGTTTGACCACTGTTAACAGTCGTTGACCGTCATTGACCGTTGTTGACCGATTTGTTTGACCCAGTTACACTAATCGGCAAGGTTGTTGGCCCAGTAGCACCTAATCGGTGATTAATCGGCCTTGTAGGCCTTGTTTTGCAACACTGGTGTCAGTGGACTGAAACAATTGAAAGGTTTGTGTATGTGCTTTTTGTTTTAATTTATTTTTGTAGGGTTGTTTTTTGTTGTGAATGCGGTCTCTTTGCTACGAGTGTTTGGTTTACGAGAGAAAAAATGGAGTTGGCGCTGATATGTCGAAGTTGTTTATAGTTTTGTTGTGGTCTTATTACTACTAGTCTTAGGATATCAACTCCGATGTGTGAAAAGAAAGATGTTTACATAAAACACCTGGGTTATGCTTGTCAGAGATGCATATCCACTCTAACCGATGGATAACTTATTTTAGTATCATCAGAACACAAATGATCAAGTTTTACATTGAGAGCAATGCTACATCCTTCTGCAATATCTTCCTACTCACACCAAATTACAACATGTGTAATACATTAATTCTCTTTTTTAATTTAATTTATTGATCAATTCACTTGTAATGATCACACAAGTAGGAAGAATATATGCATATCAAGTAGAAAGATATATCATTTTTCTTACATTGATCATATCAAACGTTGGATGGTACTACTTTGGATTGATCCCCCCGTTAACATTATGTTTAGCTGATTTAACAACACTAAAAAAAATCTTAGATCGACACTATTCCCACAAAAATCTTTTTTTGTCAAATTTATGCCCTTTGACATTTATAGTGCATAAATCATATCAAATGATGTATGGTAGTTGTAGTTAAAAAAAAGAGAGAATGGGAGGCTGTGCAATTTAAGGTGGTCCTTTCATTTAATTGGTTAAAGGTCCACGAATCCAACTTCAAAGGATCACCACTTAATTGGTTTATATCTTGGCTCCACTTCTAGGACCAAAAACACCAATTGAAACAAGTCATTTATAATTTTCTCTTTTGCATGTTCAAAGGCTCAAATTAATCTCCAGTTATGTGCCATTAGCAGTTGATAAATATACTCTGAGGTGACTAAAAAACCAATATCGTAATCGGTCAAACAAGTTAATGGTTGTGACTGTTTAGTTTGAAATTTGTATCGAGTATACAACTACTAAAAAAAAAGTAACATGATCATGCAATGAATACGCCTTTATTTCGATACCTACCCTTGGTTGTGACCACTTAAGCTAGAGCAAACAATTAGTATCAATCATATATCTCTAGTGGCTCAAAAATTTCAGTCTCTTCGATCGATACTATGTAAGCAAGTATCACGTTTCTAGTCATTTTAATTCGCATGCTCGTTTTAGTTAGGTTATAGCGTGAAGCATGCGATGAGACATTTTTCCCCCTATAATGCATGTTTTGGTGACACATCTCAAAATTTTGAAGTGAATACAAGGCGCGGTTATAGGAAGAGCTACATATTCAAGCTTGTTCAATTAACCTACGGAACAAGAAATGCTGTACAATCCTAGTAAAATTTTAGTGCAACTCAACAAATTTTTAGTTACGAACCCACTCGACAGAAATTCTGACTCCGCCCCTGGGTTTCAAAGTAGAAAGAGTGACAATCTTTTTGTGACCCTTCAATCCTTGAACAGTCTATCTGCATAACGTGTGGAAAAAAAGAAGCAAAAGACATAAACAATTATTCGTACAATTTCAAGTTTTTCTATTTTCCAATAGCTATAAAACACAAAGTCTTTACTATACGTTCTACGTTCTATTCATAAATATTCGCGTTTCCAACACGTCGGGACAATTGGTCTCTAAAATTTGTTCTTACTTGTAACCAAAAAAACAGTAGAATAAATGTCCTTTTGAGTACATATTTATCACCACACACATCTCCATCAACCGAATGAGAATTTATATATTCACTCTTTAAATGGAAATAAGATGTATGTCGATATTAGACCCGTAGTAATGGTGACTTTATGGGTCACCTAATGACCCGGCGACCTCAGTGTCACATCAGCTTCTCTCTCTAAAATCAAATGCTTGACCAAATGCTCGTAGTAAGGTGACACGGCTCTTGAGCTAGACCGACCCAATCAAAGGTCACCATTACGACCAGCCTAACACCTTCCATTTGTAGGCAAGTGAAATGGATATACCATGTTTTATATCTTCCCGAATCTCGACAGTTAAAAGTAAATTCTACTAAGGTGGGATCTAGCACTGAAATATTGGAATCAAGACACGGTGAAACCTTCACTTCATGATGCATGACTTGCTAAGGCCTCGTTTTCTTAAGTTTAGCCAACGATCACAATGGCAAATGATTAACCATGTAACAAATCAAATCTTTCTGAGGGCTAGATCAAGCTCGCATAAGATGGGATATAGTCTATAGTGAATATATAACAATGTTCATTCTAAATCGAGACTCTCTACTGCACAATGCACAAAAGTTCTTTACTTTATTTCATTGTCTTTCCATAATAGCAAATGGTGACACTTACCATCAATTATGCTAGCTATTAGTGACAACTATATCGCGCCATTAAAATGATGTTTTATCTTGTAGTTTGGGCAACGTACAACCTTCGTTTACATTAATTCTACAAACGAGAAACTCGGGTATGAGACAAGTCACATGCTATTTGAAAGAAAAATGGCATAAGAGTAGGTACAACCTTCTCCACATGATGTACGAATTGCTAAGGACTTATTTCAAAGCCAAAATGATGAACCTTGTGTTAAAATCTCCGATGGCATATCATGAGATTTAGTCCAAGTGAATCTAAAACAACGTACACGTTTTAGTGCATGATACACAAACCTATTAATGCTTCACTACTTTGTTCTCGGTTCATGTGGTTAGTGAACATAGCGAAAATTGTCCGTACATATTATTTGCAAAAGTAGTGTCTAATTGCATTGTTTGCTTTCACTTTTGGTCTCTCGTCCACAACACTTCAAAGACAAAAGCCAAATTTTTTACATACTTGCATATATGAGGAACCAAAAGTGAAAGCAGATAGTATCGACGGGGGAAATTTACGATATTTTCATCAAACCACATGAATGATTTCTGCAGTTTATTCTAAATCAATTCCGTTAATCTAATGTCAAGGTCATTCAGGAACAAGATCCTATGTTTGCAAACCAATCCAAAGCAGTGTATAACTATGGAGTAATACAACAATGAACAAGTCATTTTAGCTTTGTCTCCTAGTATATCCTAAGTATTGCCGATTTTTAACAAAAGGTGAAATCATCATTTATGCATATGGTACATTATCCATGACCATTTCTTTTCCTACATACGGAAAACTGGCTATGTAACAAGTCACATGCTATGTTAAAAACACAAAGAGAAGGTGAAAACGATGTGGTCCCTTTGCTCTCAGCAAGATGCGGTCACCCACAGAGCTTAGCTTAGTCATGGGCAGCCGTAGGACACCCATCTTTCATCGATGGTGACACCGTCTTCTTAATGCACATGAACCCATGTTACTTTTGTCCCTATAATCTAAATAAACATACATATATGTATACATATATAGATAGGACATGTGGGATCAATCTCAACTACTTGCAACAAGTCAGCTTCATAAAAACTACTCAAAGAGAAAAACTAACCAAGTATTTTAATGTTTGTGACCCCAGCCTCTCCGTTTGTACCTTCATTCGCATAACTCTTTGTCCTTCCATCGTACGAAACATTATCTGCATTGATAGTAGTACTTTTGAGCTAAAATTAGCATGCGTACGCATTTTATGCACGTAAATGTACATATACAGGATGCATAAGATGGTCAAGATTCAAGTAGAACATGAAAATATCGCATGTGTATTTCCGATACCCTAAAAACAGATTTTGAAATGGTAGATGGACACATAAACTGATGCTGAGGTAATCAAAAGTAGCATTTTTACGAGGAAGATTGAAGTAGAGAAGTCCGGATTTCATGCATACTGATATCATGCAACAGCAATAGTATGAGATACCTTAGTTTTTGTTACACTTTATATACCGCTTAAATGTGCAAATTTCAAGTAGACAGTCTGTACATTAACTGATTCTCTATTTAGGGAATATATACTCTTAAAATCAGTCTCTGAAGGTCTATGTTATAAGTTTCAGATTATGCAAGGGGCAGGTTACCCTTATATGATGGTTAGTCATAACACATGGCCCTTAAAATGAGTATAAAAATACATTCCCTGCAATAAAATTGACTAAAACGACATCCCTTTAATGTGTACGAAAATATAGAAACGAAATTTACTCATAACATACTAAAGGTATGATTTCAGCAGGTTGTGCTTAGGATGCAAGCACGATCCTTGGCTTGGTTCATTTAAATCAATTCAACAAACATTAGGTACAAAATTGCCAATTTTCTAGTCAGTTTTAATACAAGACTGATTACACGAACCTGTTACATTGTACATAGCAATCAGAGTTTCCAAAGGCAGTAACGAACATCACGATATTTTGAGATAAAGCTATTGGTTACACAGCACATGCATGATGTTAGACGCATCAGGAAACTGAAATCACCCATCACCACCTGCAAAACCTCAAGGAAACGGAACATCAAAAGTGATAGCACAGAAGGGGCACATGATGATGACTTGTCCTTTAGAAAGCAGATAACCGAAAAGCACTGTGTACCTAAGGGGATAAGTTAAGCCACCATAATTGTGGTCGTAAAGATAATAAAGCACCGAGCTTTTTTTTATCCCGATCTATTGAATGCATAAAAAAGAATCAAAAGTACAGACCAAGATATAGCACGGAAATTACATTGGTTTCTTATCCGCATGCCCTTTTAGGGAACTAGTCATCACAAGCCAAAACTATCACACAATCCAGCAAGAATCTTGAAATAAAAAGATGATAAGAAACTACCTTCTACATAAAGTGCATGTAATGCTTAATTAAATTACATACATTGCTGAACAACTATTCTAGAAATACTAGAAAACAAGGTACAACATTACAAAAGGTTTGAGGGGAGTCGCATATTATCTGGCAGGGTTCTGAAGCGAAAAGTTCCCAAAGATTTAAGGGAAAGTAGGGTACTATTCTATAACTCATTGGGAGATTTTAGCTGTTGTTGGTCGATTAAGAGTAATTGTCGCCTCACTCTAGCAATTTGAGCTTGCACCTACAAAGCCATCGAAGAAGAAACTTGTAAGAAAGAGAGAAGAGACAAAGTTGGAGGGTATAGGTTCTAATACAACAATAATCTACATCTTTGAATGGTAGATTTGGGAATTCATTAAAATAAATGTTAATAGAAGGCTATCGATCATTTCGTAAGTACATGGGATAAAATTGCACTAAATAAAGACAAAAGTTCAAGTTCTTTTTCACTCATTTGAAGGATTTATCTCAAGTCTAATCAGTTATGAACATGTTGAAGGTCATGTGCTTGTCTGTAGTACGATAAACAAGAATGTGCATGGATCAAATATCACATGTCATGGCTCCAGTTTCATTTGAACAAAGAGTTCACTTAAACCCAAATTTCACACTTAATTCTAAATTGGGAGAAAATCAGACATCAGAAATAACGTTTACCAATTAGTTATGTTTAATTCCGGCTGCACCTTGCCCTGTCTAAAACAACAAATAACTAACTTTTAACATTGACCATACTCATTACCACGCCAGATTCCAAAAAAAGAGCCTAATCGTGTCCCATCATATGTTAGACCCCAATTATTCGAAAAAGTTGAGGTTGATTATGATAACTAATCATATGTACCCCTTTTTACCAAACACCATCCATGTGTACTAGTCAAAATCCGTACAATCTTAAAATCAAACATTTCCCAAGGCGGGTTAGGCATTATGCACTAATTTTAGTTTTTATTTCTATACCCAATAAAGGAAAGTGGTTCATCAAGTGAAATTAGATATTCCATCTATCAATCCTTTTTATGTACTTATTAATCATTAATGTCGCTTTTCAAAAAAATAAAATATTAATACATCTTTCACCTTTTTCAAGAATCTAAGGGTGCGTTTAGTAGAAAGAAAACAACCACCTTTCACGCAAAATGTGATGTATAAAACAAGGAAAATAATGATTGCTTTCAAATCATATTTTTCCTATTAAATGCTCCACAAAATGGGAAATTTGTATATCCTAATTAACTAAGGGAAACTACAGACAATTTTTTTTTTTTTTTTTTTTTTTTTTTTTTTTTTTTTTTTTTTTTTTTTTTTAATGTTTTCTTTGTTTCCCTTGTAACTTAAAGAAAATACAACATCATTTGAATGCGTTTTCTATTTTCGGGGTAGATTAAAAACCCCTCCTTTTCCTACAAAATTAAAAATAGAAAATGAAAAAAAAAAAAAAAAAAAAAAAAAAAAAAAAACTCAAGTAAACGCACCCTATTATACATGCAGATATATGACTTCAAAGAAAAACAAATTAACGGCTATTAAGTGTTGCTTTTATGAATTGAGTGCACACTATAAGATTGCAACGATAGATTAACAATTTAATGAGCCTTGGTTGGGTGATTTAATTAAACAAGAAACAGTTCAGGAAATGGATATATAAGTTCACTGCTCATCTTGGAAATTTCCTGGCTCTAATATGCTTCATGTTTAAAGATTCCAAGATATGATTTCACTATGTCTATACGAATTTTGCTATAAACAATGCTAGAACCGTCTCAAAGACAAAATCAATATGACTTCCTAGTTTCAAAGGTGCTTTGCTTTATGCTTCAAAAAAAGAACACAAATTTTTTTGGGTTGTACACGTGTACATAATATAATGATTATCATATTGAGCTATAACAATGTACTAAAGCATGAAATTTTTTTTGCCCGGACAGCTAATAATAAACAAATTTATGAGAATTTGGAAAATAGACCGAATCTCTAAAGTCGGGGATGGACTAGGTATATGGTCACTAAACTGAAGGAACAAGCACAGTTCGTGATACTAATCATACTATTAAATAAGTACGCATGTATGCATATACCAAATGTTTGTCACACCTAAATTCTATTATTCTCAACCCACACAACTCACATGGTACCACCATAGCATCCAACACATCCCTACATACCAAAGATATGCCAGACACAGAGATCCGACAAGCTGAGAACCATTATTGTATCACTACAACATAAGGTACCCTGAATAAGGCGGATCAAACGTTGACAAGTAATCCAAATGTGAGTGATTTGGTCAGGGTCTTAACAATACTCACAAAACAATCTGACATAAGTGATTTTAAGCAACAACAACAACAACAAACCCAATCCCGCCGGACCGGGGTATGGGGGAGGTAAAAATGTAGACAGATCCTACCCCTAAAAACCTCCGGCAAGTGCGGGTGTGCGGGTGAGAAAGAAGAGAAAAGAAAGCGGAAGACAGACAACAACAAGCACAGGCAGGAAAAAGTCAAACAGGCAAACAAGTAAGAGATCACATAAGAGAACACAAACAAAAACAAAGATCCAAAGCACAAAGGAGAGCAGGCAGACCAAAAGGGCAACAAAGAGCAAGGCAAAAACAACGCAAGGGGCCTAAAGCTAAGGCAGAGCAAAACAAAGCACCAAAAACAAAAGCAGGGCGAGAAAAAAAGCAGGCAAGCCTAAGCACACATAGCAAAGCAGAGCAACGCACGGGGCCTAAGGCTACGGCAAAGCAAAAGGGAGGCACCAAAACCGAAAAACACCGAGGCAAGGCAAACAAAGAGAAGCCTAAACGCCTAACCCACCAAAACCACCTAAACCCAAAAAGCCCCTAGCCAAAAATCTAACCGCAAATCCTAATCCTATCTCTCCACCCCTTCCTATCTGAGGTCATGTCCTCAGACAAGAGAAGCTCCGACATGTCTAGCTCCGACATAAGTGATTTTAAGCAAATTCCTTAATTCAAAGATATAAAGAGATCCCTTTATTAGGTCTAACGAATTGAAAACCGGACCTACCATCAAACTGGCCAGTTCAACATGTCATAAAAACTGATGGCATCATAAGTAGTTAAAGATTCCGCAAAATACAAGAAATTCTAAATATATATACAACTAATCTAAATTTTCATACTTATTGTGCTATGTAGGATTGTAGGTCATAGAGTGTAATATTAATAATGCAACTCGTACTATATCATCTCACTTTGCCATTAGATACAGTTATATACATGTGTGCATAACGTCCGTGGAAGAGACACATTAGGAAATATTACATATCTCTCTTGATCATCTTCTGCGAAGATCTACACATTTGTATATCCTTCGAGTTTTAACTAATAAATTAAAAATCATTACGAAAAAGAAATACAAAATTTTCTTATGTAATTATAAGGCATAAGAAACATCCTTACACCAAACTTTATTTAAAGATGTAATTAGAGAAACTCCACAAGTATAACGATTTTCTTCTATGATTAAATATAAAGAGAAAGTTTACAAGTACATTGATCTTGCAAAAACACACATTTTATTATTTTTATTTTTATTTTTTGGCACCCAACAATGTGAGACTAGCACTGCATCATGAGAAGGAGCATGCCATTTTGATTTTCATGACTCTCACTCTTTGGATGTGCCAACATATTTTTTCAAAAAATTGGACAAAAGAGGCGACTAGACTTGGTTAAACAAGCCCGCCATTTACTTTGAATGACTAAACTGCTTGTAAGAGAATCGGTCTAAGCCGCAGGTTTGGTCCAGTAGAGCTATTATGTTGGTACTACACATCCAAAGGGCTAAGGTGTGGTCCAGTAGAGCTATTATGTTGGTACTACACATCCAAAGGGCTAAGGTTTGGTCTAGTAGAGCTATTATGTTGGTGCTACACATCCAAAGGGCCAAGGTTTGGTCCAATAGAGCTATTATGTTGGTACTACCGTACTACATCCAAAGGGCCAAGATAGTCCGATCTTTAAATTTTGCTAGTTTCACACGTCAATTGATGTAGGATGCCAAAAAATAATATCAAACATGATTTTTTACAAAATCATCACAAGTAGGAAGTTCCTTTCATTACATATTCCTAAAAAGAAACAATTATACTTGGTTTCTCTAGTGACATATTAGAATGAAAGTGTGATTATGATATATTTATGCTTAATCAGTACATATATATTCCACTCTATTTTGTTTTCTACTTTTTTACTATTATTATTAGAAACTCGCAAAAGTTATATGATATCTAAATGTGATTAGGTCTTTGTAAATGATTAATTAAGTAAGAGCATAAGAAATATACTTTGTCGTACATACATGCAACAATATATGATGGCGAAATGAGCAAATATAGTACAAGTTACAAAATCAATCTTACGCTCTATGAGCACAATGAATAATACAATGAGTATGAAATTCTTTTGGAGTTTACTGTATAATTTGGAAATTTTAAATTAATTTTGACGTTGTTCGGTTCTTAAGACTGGTTCAACAGATGGGAACCTTTGAACCATCGGTCTTGTCTTCAAAACACCGCTCCTGTTTTTACCCAATCAACTAAGGTGTTTAACGAGGTTTGACCAAACTGTCGGCTACGACCAAATGACCATTTCTCTTTCAAGCAGCGTATAACAGTAAGTATAAAAAGTTGGTTTTTGCATGTATGTATAAGCTCTAGATGTTTACTTGCTGCCGAACTAGGTTACCCAACATTACATAGGGTTATAATAACATGGAGAAGACACTAAACATTTCAAAACATGGACTTATGAGTGTCCTTTTATAAGCATACAATTATAGTCTCCCGCGATGCACCATGGATTTACATAGATATGCTATTTATTGTAAGGTATATATCCTTTGATCAATTAAAGAGCGCAGGATGGTTGAGACTTGAGATAAACCAATGATGAAGTCTATAATTATAAATGGATTATAACCCATTCATTAGTATGCCCTTATAGGATATATAGATTGCGTTACAAGTCGAGCAATTAAGCTTCCAAAAACAAGCACTTAAAAAACTGCATGATTATAGATACTCAATTCAAATGCGGGCATTGATCCTAGCGATAGTAGAGAAAGTATAGAACAAGACGAGTTCTCCCTTTTGGTTAAAACCAATTTCTAAGTAGCAACAACCATGTCACGTGTTACAATATTAAAACCTAAGAGCAACCGGAATATAAAAATTAAAAAAATAAAAATAAAATAATCACCTATTATAATCATACTAAAACCTATAATTAGTATCATCTTCTTTCATCATACTAATATCAATCAGCAATAAAGTTTACCTTTATGTAATTTCCATTAAGTTTCCAACATAATTTACCAAGGAAAGGATTAAAACCATTTGCAGATTTTTCTGACGTGTTATTTTTAGATGTTATGCTATGCTTAAGGCCCTAGAGAATTGTCACTGAACTATAAAGGTCGCGACAACACAAAAAGACACTATAGATCAGATAACATGAATTAAACCATCTGAAATACCAACGTTTATGCACACTTCATGTTGAGCACTGACAAAATTGGTTGAAGATGCTTTAATATATACAGAGAAACAAGTTCATGGTTACCTGTTGACGAGCTGCTGCAAGTTTTAGGAGCTCATCTGCTTCTGAAAAATTTGAAAACCACTGTGTATGAGGGTTATCTCTTGGATCAAATTTCTTCCTTCTTTCTGCTTCCTCAGCTGGAACTACATTAAAACCCATTAATATTTAGTAGAGGTAGCGATTTCGAGTATATACGTATAAATGAGGTTACATTTTTAATGCAATAGCACTGTATCGTAACCGCTGGAGAGTCACCCAAAGTCTATACTGTAATAGCACTGCTATCGTAACAAGTAACGCAATACTAATTTAGCAAAAAAAAAAAGTAACTAAACAAAAAAGGTGTGTGCGGTCAACCAAAGATCCCTACTAAAACAGCATGTTACAACCCCGACCCGTTTAGACCCCGCCCATCTTGGTAATTGGTATCATTAATAATTACGTACTATAGGAATGACATTAAAGTCAAATACACATCAAATAAGAATGTCAACTCACCAGGAGGTAACGAGCCAGCTGGCAGCCTAGGGGCAACTACAGCCGGATGATTCTGAACACGTACGAGCAAACTCTCACATGGCTCAGTAAACACAACTTCATCATATGATTCAACAACCACGGGTTTCTTTACTGACATGGAACCAGAATCATCCTCTGGATATAACTTCAAGTGGTGATATCTGTGGACAGTTTGGAGCCCATCAAACTTCAAATTGTAAACTTTTAACTGTTATATTAGACGAATACACATCGGAGCATTCTATTAAGGGGTGTTTAGATGTGTGAATCAGAATCAAATTTTCAGTTAAAGAATATTGGTGTTCCAAATTATAAAATGGTTTGAATGTTTAGCGTATTCTGACTATTTAAGGAATTGATACGTTTAATTACCAATCGGGAAACTGGGAGTGCGAGTCTCGCAAATTAATTGAGAACTGATAAATAGGTAATTTATCTTATCTTTAGCAGTTGGAGGTGGTAAAGTAATCAAATAACCATAAACAGAAATTCTTTATTCAAACATTAATATCTATACATTGTTATCCAATACGCCAATAATCAGTTTTGGAAAGAAAAACCAAACGCGCATCTTCTACACCTATCAGAGATGTCAAACTTAAAACTGAAATCTGCAAACAATTCAACAATTCCTAAATTTAAATTTAATTTCATTTTTCCATTGCTTTAAAAGCTTGTGCACTGAAAGCTGAAGCCATGGCTGTATCATACTGCATTTATGCAATACAAGGTGAAACAATCTTTAAGACACATTAATGCTTAGACACTAACTTTGAAACAGTGAATATGATCTGATCAAATTTGGACGGTGAAATATATATTTGCCCAATTGCCCTTAATCCAATATGTATGTGAAATTAATGCTATACAAGAATCAGGAAGAACTTACAGATGGAGCGGTTTATCAGAAACATCACTGTGAAAATGAAGAGTAATAGCAATTTCAAATTCACCCCAACCGGATTCCGATAGCTCAAATGGAGGAGATTCCACAACCCGCATTGGGTTATTAAAACTGGAATGCAATTGAAATACAACTCGTTTAACCATTACACTAAGATCCTCGTTAGTTGCTCCCCTGACATAAACCGTCCATCTGTGAGACTGATACCTAATACCAAATATACCACATCATAAGATATCAAGTTTCCATTTTTTCCAACAATCATTTAGAAAGAATTTTTATTTAAAAAAAAGCTCACTCGCTTGCTTTCTTTCCGAGCCAGAATGCAATGTTACCATAAACAATCGGTAGACTAACTTCAGCGTCTTTAAGCTTCTTCGCCAAACTCTGCACAAAATAATATCATAATTTAACGTTCAACATCTCATGATTCCATTATACAATATATAAATATTCATTCTTGTTGATAAGGCTTTGTTTAAAAACCATTCACATATACTCAAAAACACTTATATGAACACAATTAAGCTTGTAAATAAAGCCCAAAACAACAAATACGGTAAATTGCAGCAAACTGTAACACACTGGCTTCTTTTTTCAATTGCATATGAATTACTTGACATACCTACTGTTTCGTGCAATTGCCAAATAGTATGTAAAATAATTGCACGTAAATACAAGTATGTTACCAGGGTGTTTGTTTTAGCTTATTATAGGATTTATGAGCTCATTTTTCTGGGCATAGTTATGAGCTTATTATAACTTGAATAATAAGCTCGTAAGTCAGAAAGTAAGCCAAAAAATGGGCTTATGACAAATAAGCCGAACAAAATAAGCTCATAAACCCTAAAATAAGCTAAAAAAACACCCCCTACATACAGTGATACGAAGTTTTCGGAGTGCTTGTTTTAGCTTATTTCTGGGCTTATGAGCTTACCTTGGCTTATATTCCATAAGCTCATTTCTTTCGGCTTGATCAAAATCCTATAAAACCCTAAACCCGCAATTTAAACCCTAAATACAACACACCCATCAATAATCAATCAAATTTAACAGCAAAAAAACAAAACTTTACTACTTATTCATCAAGAATATGAAGTTATAAACACAAAAAGTGACAAACTTTAGTCTCAGAAACATAATTGCACCATAAATAAGCTAGAAATACATGAAAAAAACAATATTATAGTCAAATTGAGGATAGAGATTAATTGGGTATCATAAAGTCAAGGTTTTTACCTTGTTGGCATCATTATCATCGGAAGATCGAACCATTTTGGTGGGGTTTGATTTGGGGGTGATGTGGTTCCAAGATTGTTCTTTTAGTGAATTGTGTGGCATTTTTGTAAAATATTTGGAGTAGTATTTTATTTTTTTTACTTTTTATTTTTAGTTTTTTATGTAACATTTATTTACACTGTTCTTGAGTTTTACAGTATAATTAAAGAAAGAGTAATGATAGATGGACACCTAAAAGTGGACCTAATTACACGTGACATCGTTATGATGGCTATACTTATTTATTTTACAACTCGTCAGGATGTTGCCACATGTAATTAGGTCTACTTTTAGGTCACTTTGTTAGGTTCATCTATCAAAGTAACTCCTAATACCGTCTTTCACGGATTATTAGTCCCAATACCGTCTTCCACGGTGTATGGGAGACGTTAAGACGTAGAGAACCATACCCATACCTAAGGTAGAGAGGCTGCTTCCGATTTTACCAAAGGTAGAAAAAGACCTGATCCATCTATCATTTCCCTTAAAGAAATGTAAAGTAAATATATATATATATATATATATATATATATATATATATATATATATATATATATATATATATATATATATATATATTTCTAAAATTGAGAGAAAACACTTTACTTTAAAAGTTAACAAAATAACCCAGACTTTCATTCTATTTCCATTTCTTTTCCTCCTTAAGTGCTCTTTGAGAACATAACATCTTCTGTTTCCTTTTTATTTTCTTTCACTTTTTTGTTTAACTCTAACTTGAGAACACAATGTAATGCTTTTAGTTGGAGAAAACATTATCTCCAGAAAACACTTGAAAATATAGAAAACGCGTTTAGTTGATATTTGTATTTTTTATTTTGAAGAAGGGGAGAGACGGTTATGGGTTACAAAAGAAAATAAGGAAAACAACTAAAATTTGTTTTGTAATTTTCCTTGTTAAGTTAGGAAATAGGAGATTTTGTGTTTTGCAAAATACTTTGTTGGAAAACACTAATTTGAACGCGATCTCTGTTTTCTTTGTTTTCCACAAAATATTTTGTGAAAACAAAGGAGTTTTCCCTCAACTAACGCACCCTTAGTATTTGACGAATTAATATTACCAAACTCGAACATGACATGTTTAGTAAACTCGGCCAAGAACGTTAGGTCGAAGGGTAAGAGTTCGATAAGGGGCGCGTCAAACTTTTTGTCATGTGGCGGATAACCATACGCACCTCAACGAAACCCTTCTTTCCTTTTGCACCACTTTGTTTTGTCTAATTTTTTCTTAAACTTAAATTTATATAAGATGGATACCTATTATATTATCATTTTTCTCACAACTTACTCTCTTTTCTTTATAAATTTAAGACTAAAATACACCGTTGGTCCCTAAACTTGGCAGGGTGCATCGCGATGGGACGAAACTCGGCTTTTTCATCGCCATAGGTCCAAAACATGGCCATTAAATGCCAGATTAGTCCTTTGACCAAGTCAAAGTCTGATTTTTGTTTTGTAGTCGAGGGTATTTTAGTCCATACACATTTATACTTTTATAACACATTTATATTTTACCCCTTCATCTTTCATCCTCTTCATCATCTCCCCAACATTCATGTGAATCTTATCAAACAGGTTTGATATGAATCTTATCAAACAAGTTTGTTCATTCTTATTTATAATAATTATATGGCTTATTGGTGGCCGACCTGCACATAACTTTAGTTTTTGTGACTTATGAAGGCAAAAATATTTCACTTTGGTTCGAATAGTTTGATTAACGAGCCATGTAAATCAGCACATTTAGCTGCAATGGCTATAGCCAAGAAATCTGGTAGTATTCTTTCTTATGATGTGAATTTGAGATTGCCATTATGGCCATCAGAGGATGCTGCTCGAGAGGGCATTATGAGTGTGTGGGACCAAGCTGATGTAATTAAGGTAATACATTATGTATATTACTAAGGCAAGATTCTATAAGATGTTCTTCATGATTGATATGTTTTTGCTCAAGACTTGAACCTTAGATTCAATAAATTTGTTTAATATTTTGCAGGAATTTAAGGGTAGAGTTCCAGGTGTAAAAGTGAAGCCTATTGATACTACGGGTGCTGGGGATGCCTTTGTTTGTGGAATTCTTAGCGTTTTGGTGTCTGATCTGAATCTTTATGAGGTAACAAATGATCTTAACTTTTTAAGTTTTGACATCTTATCATATGATCAGCTAGGCAGCTAATCACGATTGTGATATGTAACCATTGATAGGATGAGAAACGACTAAGAGAAGCTCTTAACTTTGCAAATGCATGTGGTGCACTGGTGGTAACAAAGAAAGGAGCTATACCTGCTATGCCAACAAAAGAGGAAGTCCACCAAATCCTGAAACAAGACTAAGGACCATATCGATGTTGCTTAACTTTATTTTGTGCACTCCCTTAGTTTCTTTCGTATAGGATAATAGGATGTATTGCTACAATGTACTACTCGTGTTGATACAGAGACATAGGTAAAACTTGATAGCCGGATATTGCTACTATGTAGTAACAAATTGGGTACTAGGTGGTATTAATAAAGGTGAAGGGAATACTAATAGTACAGTACCACCCTTTTCCAAATCATACAAAAGCTCTATAAGGTGTTGCAACAATTGGCACAATATGGAATTGAACATATCAAGACGATTCGTGTACCAAAGGATATCAGGGGTAATAGGAAAATTAAAGCAGGGGATACCACGAGTAAAAAGAAAACAAAGGGTTTTGCTTTCTTGGAATTCAGCACGCATTCTGAAGCAGCTGTATCATTCCAACGTCTGAAAAAGCCAGATGCAGTGTTTGGGCGTGATGTGAGTGCTAAGGTTTCTTATGAACAATCAGTTAAACCTTCAACTGATGAAGATGTGTCTCAGGTAATAGTTTAAAGAGCTTTCTGAGCAGCATCCACAATTCGGACAAAAGCATACGTGCACATAGATATCATCAAGTTGTCATTGTCATCATTAAAATTAAATATGTTGCCTGCAACCAAATAATTGCTTATTCATTCGTATACAGGTAAAAAGATGAAGGATTTGGGGAGATGAATGATTTGGGTAGATGATGAAGAGGATGAAAGATGAAGGGGTAAAATATAAATGTGTTATAAAAGTATAAATGTGTATGGACTAAAATACCCTCGACTACAAAAAAAATCAGACTTTGACTTGGTCAAAGGACTAATCTGGCATTTAATGGCCATGTTTTGGACCTATGGCGATGAAAAAGCCGAGTTTCGTCCCATCGCGATGCACCCTGCCAAGTTTAGGGACCAACGGTGTATTTTAGTCTAAATTTAAATCTTTCATATACATTTATCTTTTCACCGCCAGGTTCATCTTAGATGAACCCCAACAATTCTACTCAAAATTTCAACACACCTACCTAATCTCAACGATATGTTTAAAGGCCTCTCATACACCTACTTCATCTAACAATACTTTTTATCTAGTACAACTGCCCAACCATTTGGCCACGAATCATTTTTTAAGCAGTAATTTTCAACTACCATACACGACGACCGAATCAAAACCAAACACAACAACAAATTATGTTTGCAACACAAAATCAATACAAACTGTCAGCACCTCATAATCATTACAAACCAAAAAATCCACCCCAATACATCTAAAAATCACCTCAAGAACCTCAATACTTCCAACCATCATCGCCACAACATTTAAACTTCTAAACATCACCACTACGTTATGAGATTCACGATGACGATTCACAAGAGATAATTCCGGAGACTCAACCCGAACCTGAAATTGGACCCGTAGTCACACAATAAAGAGCCAAGGGGAAAAAGAAAAGTGGAGAAAAGATAACCTAATAGAGTTTTTATCACGCAAGATGAATACAAGAAGAAGAAGTAGTTTTCTCACAAAGATGGGTCATCATGTCTTAAGATAACAAATTCAAAAATAATCAAACACTTGCCAAATTTTAGACCTAAATCATCGATTGTACTCTCATTTTTTCACATTTTACTCTCCTTTCTATACATATCTAAATGGATACCAACAATTCACCTCAAAATTTCACCACACCCCCTTCATCTTGACTGTCATGTTTCAGATCCTCTCATACACCTACTTACTCTAAGAACGCTTTTCATCTTGATACTTCATCCGCTCAATACAATTGTCAAACCATTTCACAACCAACCAGTTTTCAAGCAACAATTGTTAACTACTATACACAACAATCAAATCAATGCAACTACATTCTAAATTCCAAACATCATCCACACCTTACAAGATTCACGATGATGATTTGGAAGAGGTAATTCTTGAGACTCAACCTGAACCTAAAACCAAATTTGTAACCTCACAAAACAAGGCAAGACAAATAATTAAAAAAAATAGAGCTTATCTTGTAAGATGGACACAATAAGGAGAAATAGTTTTGTCACAATTTATGGGTCCTCATATTTTAAGACAATAAATTCAAGTTTAATAAAACTAATGCAACATTTTAAACTAGAATCTTCTAATGCATCACCGATTGCCCTTTTGCTAAATACAAAAACACATTCACTAAGAGTTTATATGTAAATCAAACATAAACTTTCTTTCTTAAGTTGCTATGTTAAATAATTAGTGGATACTACATATAAGATTTATTATTTAAAGCACGAGTTAGTGAGAGTAATATATGATGATATATCATTATCTATTTAGGCAACAAAAGGTTTATTATAAGTTGTAAGTTGTTGCAGATTTGTATCTAATAATATTGCATTTTTTTTAAATAAAAAAAGAAAGTTTCAAAGTGCAAATACCAAGTAAAGTATATTTAGACTTCCTTAGGAATCGGCTGATTTGATTGGTGAAAAGTACTTATGATAAAACGACACTTACTTGGAGTTGATCACCACGATATCCGATTGTTTGTTATAAGAGGTTTTCACACTTTGATTAAAAATCATAGATGTATGAAGATCGACGTTAACATTTCTCAATTCTTTAACAAATTGTAACAAAACCTAACTAACGTATAGAGTTTTATTACAACCAATTAAGCCTTAAGTCCGATTTACCAATTATGATTTAACTAATGTACCCAACCCAAATTTTATTCCTCTCAGCTAAGAATTATACAGAAGTAAATGGTAGGATCCTCTTATCCCAAAATTACTCTCCACTACATTATATCGTATGTAACTCAAAGTCTATATAGCATCCTCCTGGAATAGCACTATCAAATCAACTTTAACAAGTTATAAATAACTTACAGGGATAAGTGATTGTAAGTGTGTTTAGGCTCTCATGAAATCCATTAATGTATAATCTTTATTTCTTATTAAGTGTGGTGTTGAGCATCGGGTCAAAATCGAACCGAACCGACCAAAACCAAACCGAACCAAAAACCGACTTTGTGGAAGATATGAACCGATTAGGTTCGGTTTTGTTTTGGTCAGTTCAGTTCGGTTTGGTTTGTATGGTTTAGGTGTGTTTTTCTCGGTTTTGGCTCAAAACGAACCGAACTGGTCTAAACCAAAACCAATAATCATAAATATATAGAATATGGTCGGTTCAGTTCGTTCGGACCAGTTCAGCTTGGTTTTTCGGTTCGGTTTGGTGACCCTAAATAAATGTAATGTTATCGCTAAACCTCATATGTTGTGTACTAGATCTTGGACTAAAAAGATGATGATGACATGTCACTGACCAACAAATAAATAAATCGACCTCATCATGTTATTAGAGTTATTCTCAAACAGTCCTTTCTCTTTAACGTAACATACACTAAAAAATAAACACGCTAACATCATTTACTCTATACTTATCTTTTTCATCTTCTATCTTTTTCTTTTCCAATCAGCACATTCATTTCAATAAACTGATGACAACTCAGACCAAACATTCATCATTTAATTTCAAAAGAAATAGAGTTTAACTTTAAGCCTTAGGAAGCAAATGTTGGTGCAACAAGAAAGAAAACTGAAGCAATTAGTTAACATTTACTAACTTATTCAAACATATTAAAGTTATTGAACCACTCATTCTTCCTTACTCCGATAATGATGCACCCCATCGACACCTCCAACATCACATGTAGTTGAATTTGTATATGATCTCAGTTTTGTGTTGATGTCAAAATCATATTAGGAATTCAACGAACCATATGTATATCATTTGTTTTCATAGCGGATTTTGATATAAAATGAATCGGGGTAAGAAATTTCGAGTTATTTTTCTTAATGTAGGTGTACGTTATTGATGTTTTTGTGAGTGTCTTCTTGGTGCTTTAGATATATGTTTTATAAGATATGGATACTTGGGAATAAGTTTAATACGATGATATAGCTGGAACAATGACTAATTTTTTACTAATTGGTGACACGTCATTATCATCTTTTTAATCCAAGATTTAGTACACAACATATAAGGATTAGCAATAAAGTTACATTTAACAAAAAAAATCTTACACATTAAATAATTTCGTGACAACTTGAATATATTTAAGATTAATTATCTTTAACTTTCATCTTTTAGCACGAACAAGTTTATCAATGAATCATAATAAGGGATAAACTACCACACAATTTATTTTAATATCAAACATAAAATCAACGAAACAAACCAAGTAACAAATAATCTTCAATCCAAGAGCACATTATTTCAAGTTAGTGTTTGTGAAATTAGCCCATGATTTGGACTTTAAAGTATAGCAACAAGTTTTTAATATAATGAAAAATGGAATGAAAATGAAACCCATGTGGGATGCTTGATGATCTCGCCTCAGAACTTTACTAATATCAATTAATAATCACTTGGTGTCAAAGACTTAGTTTGTTGCTTGGAACTGGCTTTTGAACCCAAAACCTCGCAAAACCGCTTTGCAAGTGTATGCAAAATGAATACAAACGGTGGGGTATTTATAGGCTAAAGTGAGGGAAGTTGATCGGACTTGGCCCGGTGTGGCAGACCTAGAAAGTGTGTTGCAGCTCATTTGGACATATTTGGGGTAATTTTCACGTTTTAGCTTAGATGAAAACTTCTGGCCTCCAGTTGGTTCATGTCCCAATCTCAAAGTTTCAGGCCTTGCTTTCCCGTTGTCCGAACGAAGAAGTTATAGCCAAAACACTGCAACAACGTCCGTATAGGTCATGTTTTCATCGTTCTTCATTTTATATCTCCTCGATCCATCCTTTGTCATCTTTTGCTCCAACTATTCTCGTTTTCTCATATCTTTATCAAGTTCCCTCTTACGAACCAGGAATAAAATAAATCCTCTCTGTACCCAAAGTTCAAAAAAATTAACCTAAATACAAATATAAAAGCAATTTTAACTAACTAATAAACATTAAAAGTCATCACTTAGTTTTCTAGTTAAGTAGTTAAATCAAACTCGTTTCTTTAAAGTCATGGATGAAATAACTTATGCGATCTACATCTATCATACATTCCCGATAAATCAATAATCGATGATAAATGTGAGTTGAGATCATTTAGACCCAATATTTTCTATAGACTCAATTAACCAATCTATATTTTTTCATCAAAATAAATAAATAAATAACTACTTTTAACATTTTTTTAATTAAAATATCTTGCAAACGGTAAATCGTTAAGCGACAAAAAATATACCATCACGATGAGATTTTTATTTATTTTTTATCTTTTAGTAGACCGGCACTTCAATATACTTTCGACGAATTTTTTTTCTAGTTTTATTTTAATCTTAAAATTTGCATCTGGAAAAATCACATGTGATTTATATGTTAGAAATCATGTGTGATTTCACATATCACATGTACTTTGTATGTTAGGAATCACGTGTAATTTTATAAATCACATGTGATTTTAAAATAACAAATCACATGTGATTTTTCCAGACATAAATTTCAACACTCACGAAGTCAAAAATAAAAAATTCATCGAAAGTATATAGAAGTGCCTCTCTATAGAAAGATAATTAAATTATCGTCGTGATGATATGATTCTTTTCACGTAACGATTAACGGTTTATGATATATTTAATTTAAAAAAAAAAAGATAAAAGTGAGTTTCTTTTGTTTTGATAAATAAAATGAAGGACTTTGATTGCTTCATTGAATATAGGAAGAAATGAGGTGTATAATAGCATCAAGTGTGGTGGCTAAGACTATGTTTATCAACAATCTATCGCAACCCAATCTCTTATTAAAATATTATTTTTTCTTTCCTCCACCTACACAACTAATACAAACAACCAATCTATATTTTTTTTACCATTTATCAACAACCCAACCTAATGATATAAAATAATAAGTATTAAAAAGGAAAAAGAAAAAGAAAAAAGAAAAAAAAAAAGAACAACTAGCCATTTGTGGGCTGCCATGTGGCAGATTGAAGGTTGCCAACTTGGGTTACTATACGATCTTGGTTGGATATGAAGATTGGATGGCTTCATTAAAAAAATAATATTTTTGTATATATACCATTCAATTGGGTTGCCAACCCACTTGATAAACATAGTCTAAGCCACTTCCACCTTGTTGAAAACTAGAAGGGGGTTGAATAGTTTTACCGATTAAAACTTCGTTTTAAACTATTTAGATCGACTTATGTCAATCTATTTGTTATGCGTGTTGGATAATGATAAATAAGCATATAAGTAAGTAATGCAAAGATAAAGAGTAAGGAAACACAAAACCACGACACGAGTATTTATAGTTGTTCGGTTACAAGGACACCTTCCTTGCCCTACTCCTCTCCCCGAGTACCCCACTCGAGAGTTCGTAAGCACTACACAACACAAGCTTCTTAATGTGGCGTAGAAGCCTTCACAACGTCTCCTACTCTTTATCTGGTACTAGGCTAGACACCGAGTTCTTCCACGGTACACCTATCACAAAGTCGCCTACCCTTTATCCGGTACAAGGCTAGATATCGAGTTCCATTACAAAGGAGGAACTACTACCCAACACTACACCACTACACGACTACCCCAAAGGAGATACACTCCTTATTACAACACCATAAGGATATCAATATCCTTTAACCCAAACTATCTATCTTGTACATCGATGCACCATATCGAATGTACACCCTTGGCACCTTTCACTAATGCCTTCGATACGACCCTTCGGCACCTTTCACTAATGCCTTCAACACAACACTTCTATGGAGGGAGAAAAGAACTATCAACAAGATATACTTCAGTGGTCTTGATGATGACGAAGCTTAGCAACTCATGACCTTGAGCTTGCACGTCTTCAAGAGGTAGTGATCCCGCCTTTAAGAGGAACCTAGAGAATCACACAAACATAAAATACATAGAATGATCCTTTGGATCAGAGGTTAGAGATGTTACAATACTAAGAGAGAGTATTTGTAAAAGTGGTAGTGAGCAAGAGAGAAATGACTCACTATTTATAGACAAAATTGTCTACTGTCCCACGGATCCCTCCCTAGAGGGATCCGGCTGCTGGGTCAGCTTAAGTCCGGATTTCGGGTTGCAAAACGGGTTATGGGTTATGAACCATGGGTTATGGGTAATGGATTATGGATACCCAACAAGATGCAATGTACCTAGACATTGGGTTATGGATCTTGGGTCATGGGTTATGGACTTTGGGTCATGGATCATGGATAATACCCAATATGACTTCATGCATGATGTCATGCAATGGGTCATGGGTTATGGATCATGATCCATGGGTATGGGTTATGGACTTTGGGTTTTACCCAACAACATTCATTGTACCTAGTAAATGGTTCATGGGTTATGGGTCATGGATCATGGACTTTGGTTTTTACCCATTACATTACCCATTACAATATATACCAAAGTATATATGTACATTTCCATATTATGTAAACACTAGTTGTTATACATATGCATTTCTATAAGATGTAAACAATATTACTTGTTTAGTGTTTATATGAAAATGTCTTTGGTTTTATATAACTTATTTACTAAACATGTTTTGATATGGTTTTAATATGTTTAGTATAAGTGTGTTAGTAAACTATTGGCTCAAACCTTTTACGTATTTTATTTGTTTCGTTAAAATGATTTTACGTTTTGTTATCGACAAAACATTAGAAGATCGTAAAATATAAATAAACGTTTTTATGGCTTATTTGTATTAACACACCTTTTTTATGCCACCCCAACATACTCATTTTCAACAATCACACTCCAAAACACCTTTTCACTAGTAGCATGCTATTCACAATTTGAGCCCCACTATACCTAATTAAAACACAACTCTCATATACAAAACCAATTAAAAAATGAGAGAGAGAGAGAGAGAGAGGGTTTTTTTTATCCTTTTCTATGCCACTTAATTGCCTATCTATGAAATAGCTGAACCAAAAGATGTGGTAACTTACAAGTGGTTGTGCCAACTTGGGTGCCACGTTAGAAGTGGCTATAACACTTAATCACCATACTTTATGCTATAAAGAGCTTTCTCTATGTGACATAATTTAAAATAGGGTAAATTTCAAATTTCATCCTTAACGTTTGCCTAAATTGCACATAACACACCGAGAAAAAAAGTTGCAAATTAGTCACCGAGAGCTAAAGTTCAGTGACAAATCGCTACCAATAGCTAACGAGCGTTAGTTCTCTCATTAACTGGACTAAGCCGATTATTTCTTGAGGGTAATCTCGTCATTTCACGCTTTCCCGCCATTGATTTATCACACCTGGTAATTTGTCCTCCCAATGAAGACTTTTAGCAGAAGGCTGCAAACTCGACAATGATGGTTGATCAAGTGCGCATTTTAATGGAGACAGAAGTAGACAAGGATATGAAGTTTGAGACGAAATTTAGAGAGCTTTGTTTGGAGATGCTTGATCTTATGAAAGACAAGGCAAAGGTGATTGAGGAGCTGGAAAAGTTTCCACGTTTACGTCTAACCCTGAGGCTGCGGCAACTGCTTGTGTGTTGAAGCATGTGCAAAAGGGGAGATTTGGAGATGGTAACTCGTTTCCAAATTATGAGGAATCAATCCCATCTTGGTGCGCGTGAGAAGCTCGTCCATGCTACGAAGTTGAAGGACGGGATAGTAGGTTAGGGTTTGGTGCACGAGGTTGTGTTGTATGGTTGTTGGGTTGTGGCTGTGGCTTTTGATCTTGTGTTTAGGTTAAGTATGTTTTTCTCATGGTTGTAGCTTTTGGGTTAGGGACTTAGGGTGTTGTAAAGTTCCTTATGTTTATGAATATAATCCTTAAGTATATGATTAAAAACCTAAAAGTCTCTCTCTCTAGGTGGCGACAAAAAAAACATGGAAAAACTTTGATTCATCTTCTTGAATCGGTTGAATCGTGGGATATTACTGCATAATATATTGTTTGTCGCTTATTGCGTGGTATTCTTTACTACTAACTCATCTTGATTGGTCAATCGATTATATCTCCATTGTTTAATTTGTTGATTAAGGCCAGCCTTGTTTACTAATTGAAGGTCGGTGGATTCCATTTCATTAAATTAGTACAACCTATTTTGATACTATATGGGTCTATTATTCTCTTTTTGGGTTTGTTAATTGACTAACAATTAATCTGTTATGATCATTATGATGGGATAGTTAGTGAATCTGTGAAAAACTAAAAGGGGGGAAGTGTTGAATAGTTTTACCGATTAAAATTTCGTTTTCAAATATTTAGATCAACTTATGTCAATCTATTTAATGTGTGTGTTGGATTGTGATAGATAAAGCATATGAACAAGTAATGCAAAGATAAAGAGTAAGGAACATAAAACCATGACACGAGTATTTATAGTGGTTCGGCTACAAGGACAACTTCCTTGCCCTACTCCACTCCCCGAGTTCCCCACTCGAGCGTTCGTTAAGCACTACACAACACAACCTCCTTAATGTGGCGGAGAAGCCTTCACAACGTCGCCTACTCTTTATCTGGTACAAGGCTAGACACCAGGTTCTTCCACGAGGTAGAACCAAACCTATCACAACGTCGCCTACACTTTATCCGGTACAAGGCTAGATACCGAGTTCCATTACAAAGGAGGAACTACTACCCAACACAACACAACTAACCCAAAGGAGACACACTCCTTATTACAACATCATAAAGATATCACTATCCTTTAATCCAAACTAACTATCTTGCACATCGATGCACCATATCGATTGTATACCCTTAGCACCTTTTACTAATGCCTTCTACACGACCCTTTGGCGCCTTTCACTAATTCCTTCAACTTGACTCTTCGTCACCTTTCACTAATGCCTTTGACATGATCTTTCGGCACCTTTCACTAATGCATTCAACATGACACTTCTAAGGAGGGAGGAAAGAACTATCAACAAGATAACTTCAGTAGTCTTGATGATGACGAAGCTTGGCAACTCATGGACTTGAGCTTGCTCGACTTCAAGAGGTGGTGATCTCGCCTTTAAGAGGAACCTAGAGAATCACACAAACACAAAACTACATAGAAAGATCCTTTGGATATGAGGTTAGAGAGTTTACAATACTAAGAGAGAGTATGTGTAAAAGGGATGAGTTGCAAGAGAGAAATGGCTCACTATTTATAGGCAAATTTCTCTACTGTTCCTAGGTTCCCACGGATCCCTTTCCAGAGGGATCCGGCTAGTGCAATCCAAGGGATCCGGCAGCTGGGTCGGCTTAAGTCCGGATTTTGGGTTGCAAACCGGGTTATGGGTTATGGGTTATGAACCATGGATTATACATGATGCAATGTATCTAGACATTGGGTCATGGGTCTTGGGTTATGGATCATGGATAATACCCAACATGACTTCATGCATGATGTCATACAATAGGTCATGGGTTATGGATCAAGCTCTATGGGTATGGATCATGGACTTTGGGTTTTACCCAACAATATTCAATGTATCTAGTCAATGGGTCAAGTACTTAGATTTTTACCCATTACATTACCTATTACAATATACACATTTCCATATTATGTAAACACTAGTTGTTATACATATGTATTTCTATAAGATGTAAACACTATTAGTTGTTTAGTGTTTTATATGAAAATGTAAGTGTGTTAGTAAACTATTGGCTCAAACCAATTACGTATTTTATTTGTTTCGTTAAAATGATTTTACGTTTGTTATCGACAAAACATTAGAAGATCGTAAAAGATAAATAAACGTTTTTACGGCTTATTTTTATTAACAATCTCCCATTTTTTGTTGATGACAAAACATAAGATTATTTTAAGGAAAAAATAAAATTCGTAAAAGTTTGAATTAGAGTTTTTACTCTTTTTCCCCCTTTTTGTCAAAACAAAAAGAGCGTCGAAAAGAAACTAACACGTTGTTTTGAGAAAAAAACGTGTGAAAAGAAATAATAAGAAAAATAGAGAGTAAGAGAAGAGAAGAATTCTCGTCTTAGCTCTCTCTTGACGGATGCTTCCCTTTGTTGAGGGCGTCAAGTAATTAGAAAGACTAAGGGAGTATGTTGCAATTATGTTTGCAAATGGTTTCGTCTATGACGAAAATGCTCTCCCTTGACGATTGATCCCCTTTGTGAGGACGTCAAGTAATAACAAAATCCTAAGTGAAAGTATTTAAAGTGTTTTTGCAATAGTATTTCTTTGACTAAATGCTCCCCCTTGTTGAGGGTGTCAAAGTCTTCATGTGTATTTTGAAAATTTACAAAACAAAGGTTAGAAAGCAAGTATATGATTCATAATTTCCTGAAAATGAGACTCAAATTAGTAATAAAAAGTGTTTCTGTTGCACGGATCCCACGGTTCCTTCATGGAAAGGATCTGTCTAGGCAAAAGTCAGGGAACCTTATACCTGCATTCTCATGACAGCAATGTGAATGTAAAATGTGATGTTTAATATCAAAATAAGATATGTATTAAGGCACCAAACATATTCTCAAGACCACATGGCATACAACATGTAATTTCATTCAATAAAACATGAGAAATGATATAAATATCTCTAAAACTAAGAGAATGACAAAAGTGTGTAGTACATTTTCTAATAATTTCTAAGTTGTGCCGAAAACTAATAAGAAGCATCAATGTGCTTGTAATCTTAGATTCTAAGGACGAGTAGATTTGTTGATTTGATCAAATCGTTCAAGAAGATGATTAAACATGAAATGCAACTCATTTCGTACTTCTTGAACTAATCCTTGGGTAAGTTGACAAGTAGAGCAATTATTGTCATGAGTAGGAAACGAAGGAAATGGAATGTTTTGAGGAGGTTCCACAAAGGATGGTGGGATTTGTGGATGTGAGTTTAGTGTCGTAGGGTGTGTTAGGTCACAAATATGAACACAAGTATGTAGATAATAGAAACTAGAGATAAGAAGGGATGGTTGATTTCAATCATATGAAAGACAATATGGAAAGGTTTATGCTAATTATGAAAGAGATCAACACATCTCAAATGAGAGGTTACATTGTATTCATAGGCAAGGGAGCTAGGGCAACAAGTCTAGTCCCTTCCCTTGGCCTTTTGGGCCTATGCATAGGCTTATGGGCTTTCTACATAACCCTAGCTCTAATTACTAACATAAAAGCCATAATTAAGCAACCTATTACAATGAAACAACTAACACTTGATAATACTAGTTACAAGTGATTCCAACAATCTCCCCCTAAGTGTTAGTGATGATGTAATAGCGGTTGCTTGACGTCTTCTAGCATTCTTCTTTCTTGTGAGTAGAGATGCTTTGTTTCTTTTGACTTTATCAGCTTTGACGATGTTGTATTCTTTGTTCTTTGTTTTTTTGTGGATGTTGTGATAGTATGTTGTTGTCTGCCATTTGTCAGCTTCGTTGATCAGGTGTCTCCACGTCTTTCTCCACAATGCTCACACGTCTTTTGACTTGGAATTCCAAGTGTGGTGTAGTTCTCGGGTCTTTAAACTTTATAGATTCTTTGGATTTGAAGAAGAATCATATTAAATTTTGTGTTGCCTTTGATTATGAGAGAACTTCATATGTGATGTTGTTGCCTTTGATTGAAAACTTGATAATGACACTCTTATACTTGATCTCATGGTGCATTTTGCTCTATTCTTCATTTGCTCTCCAGGAAACTGGTTTAGGTATACTGGTGTTTGATGTGAACATTTATTGATTATGATTAAAATGTTGCTTAATAGTGTATACTTCTAGTAGTTACAGTTTTTGATGGTTGATTAACAATACCGTTTTAGCCAAGAATATGGCTTATATAATTCTATAATTGTATATGAAGAAACTAGTTCATGTATCTTTATATATGAAAAACTGGTTCTTGTAACTATAGCTAAGAAGAAACTTGAACGCAAAGCTAAAATTATTAAAGGCTTAGCGTTGTTGGATGAATACTACATTTCTTTTGCATACAAAACACTCGATTAGACATGAAAGTTTATTTTAGGCGGTTTCTAGTCTTCAAGGCAGTGTAATTTACTTTGGGGTAAGAAGGAATCGGGTTGGGTGTGGTCATAAACTATTTTCATTATTGTGTTCCTGAAGTTAGTTGCAATCAAATGTGTTCTGTATTTATGCATTATGCATATTACCTAATAAATATCACTAGACAAGATAGACTTACATACAACAAATAACAGATACACAAACACAACATGCTAAGAATTATTTTCTAAACATCTAGTGCCTTGCTTTAAGTTGTTAAGTTCATGTTTTTCTTGGTGCCCATGTGATTATTCCTTTTTATTTCACACAGTCAACTAAGCATCCTTAAGTGTTGATTTCACACAAAGGCTATTTTTTGCTCAGTTCATTCTTTCAGGTAATTTCTCGGCCTAGTATCTCTTTCGAATAAACTTATGCCTTGTCTTTGAGATTAAACCATCTTTCTTAGAGCATTATTATGGTTCAAATATCCTTTGAGAAATTTTGATTCAACGCAAATTAACTCTGAATGGAGGTAACACATTAAACTTCTGGGTTTTTTTTATGGTTACTACAAGTGACTATTATTTTTTGCTTATATGCCCTCATGGGCAACCACCACCTTAGTGTTCTTGTTTGGTTTTCCTTCCAGTAATACGGTTCTTTTCCATCTGGTAGTCTTTAGAATGTTTTTAGATACCGGTTCATGATTAGATTAGAGTCTTCTTTGGTGTATTGGTGTTATTGACATTCTTAATCCTCTTTTTGTTAAGGTGGCCTAAGGAGTTCAAATCTGTTGTCCTTGCAAAGGATGCAAAAAATATATCTGGTTTCTTAGTGAACTACTGAATCATATAAAAGGACAAGGTTTTGTAGACAGCTAATATTTTTGGGGTTTTCATGGAAAATAACACCCTGCAGTAAGATTCGATTTCGAAGACACTGTAGATGATAATAGGACAAACATGCTTATAACTTTGAATTATTATTGCAGAGGAACATATATATTGAAGAGAATCATGTACATAATGAGCTTCAGCTAGCACGAGAACTGGAAGATATGAGGCTCAAACAGAAGCAATGCGCAAAGAAGTGGATGGCCTGCAGTTGCAGATACCAACCTCCAGAAGAATACCTCCTCAAGTTGCTCAAGAGTTTATATATGAATTGTCACTAAATTGGTACAAGGTAAGGACTCGTTACTCATACTAAGACCACGCTTGTAATAATTTAAATAACTTCCATACGTAGTGTTAGATTGACTATAAAGATTAGATGTGGCAGTTTTAGTTTATCTATGAATTTCACTAATGTTGTTTTTATGAAATTGAATTTTTTAAATAAGACAAAAGAAGTTAGCGGACAAACTATCCCGCCTCACCCTGATGTATTTGGGCCATTTTAAGATTGTGCTTATGATGCAACCCATTTTGACCTGATCATGCTCCAACATATGAAATGACCAAACCAACGTTCCCATTTTCAGCCTCTAACTTTCAGCAACAAAAAGGTTCCTAGTATGATATCAAAGAAGTGTGGGATTGATATTTTGATTTTAGTATTATGTGGCTACATTTGAAAAGAAAAACAGTAACAGAAGAAGTTTATTTATAATGCTAAAACTCAATATGTAGTCTTCTCGATATTACGGCTCAACAATAAACCTTTTCGGTTTTTGTTTTTTGAACTTATTTATAGACTGATAGTGGTTTAACAAATGCTATAGCCTAGAGGAATGATGTCGTAGAGATTATTTAATGGTTATATTTGAATAACTTAGCATAGTGCTATATACTGAAATCACGAGTAGTATTAAAATGGTAGCTTTTGTTACACTAATGAAGAAAAAAACTAATCATATTTATTATCATTTTCAAGTGTATCAGGCTACACGCTGTTTTTGCTTGCATCAAGCCGCGAGTGATGATTTGCAAAGAAGATGTCAGGATTTCTAAGATTGTATCATTTTCAAATATATATGTACGAGGCTACACGCTGTTTTAGCCTACATCAAGCCTCGAGTGATGATTTGCAAAGAAGATGTCAGGATTTCAAAGATTGTATTCAATAACTTTTTCTTATTATAGACTAGAGAGTTATGTTAGTTCTTTTGCTTGTCCAAGTACAATAGGGTAATATACAATATATACATTGTTATTTATGGAATTTTATTAAAGCTATGATGGAATGAAATTTTTTAACGTTTTAGACTTTTTATAAGGATCAGACGTGTATAGCATTTGTATTGCATGAAATCAAAGGGTCAAAAATCATTTAAGAAATGTTGCAGCTATGTGCTTGAAAACAACACAAAGTGTTGCACTTAATAGATTAGAGTGTTGCTCATTTAGTGGTATGAAATGAAAAGTGTTGCACTTTAGTGCAAAAAAGTGTTGCGCTTGTGTGTACCAACGGTGCATTTGATTTTAGAAAGTGTTGCGTTGAGTATAAAAAGTGTTACCTTTGAGTTAAAAAGTGTTGTGTTTGATTGCTAAAAGTGTTACGTTTGAACTTAATAAGTGTTGCATGCAAAATATTGCACTTGCAAAGCATGAGCAACACTTTCAAAAAGTGTTGTTTATTTCAAGTAAAACTGTTGCTTATACCTAAGGCAACGTTACATAAAGGAGCACTTGGTAAAGTGTCGCATTAAGCGTAAAGCAGCATTTTAAAGACATAATACAACACTTTAGTGATGTTGCTTTAGCTTCATTTTGTAGTAGTGGGTATTTTATCAAGGGGGAGTAGGAAGTGTAAACTTGGAGTACCCACCTTAGAAGTAGAGGACTTGGAGCACCCACCTTTTTTTCGACAAAAGAGGGGGAGAAAGGAGTGTAAACAAGTAACTTTTTTTTTTATTTTACTAAGTGTTACAGTTACATATTTGTCATCATCAAAATGAGAGAAATTGTTAGTGCAAATATTACGATATTTAAACTAAACAGTCTATTCGGTTTTAATAAGGACAAACATGTAACTTGTAATACATAACGAAAAATGCGCAAGTTACTCGTAACCAAAAATCATCAAAGCATACTTACATCAACATCTCTCGACTTCTCAGGTATGCTTCAACACACGTTCGGATATGTTTGTTATGTTGCATTATGATTAAACCATTTAGCAAATCATAAAGAACGTCTAAATAGTATTTTGGTGTCACTACATAAATGTTTGACGTAACATTTCTATTTAGACCTAAGTTTTAATTTGAAGTAAATCATTTAAGGTAAACATAATAGTACCATAAAACTTGAATTATGATCAAAGAAATATTTTTTGTCGTACACTTGACATTTTTACACATTACATTTAAATATGTACAAAACATTTTCACAAAAATAATCATAAAAATTATTTTTGATTATATAAAAAATGTTTTAATGAAAATAAAATTCAAAATTTTAATCCCCCCTCCCTCACAAATCAGTTACACCTTTACTAGATAAACACTCCACCAGAAAAAGACAAAAAGGAGCGTCCTCGGTCAGGACGGACGCCTTAACAGGGACGGATCCCTTAAATATTTAAGGGATCTGTGGTACCGTCTGTACGTAACATTCACATTTATGCCGTCTATAAATAGTGGCTCATTTGCATACTTTCAAAGAGATTTTTTCACACATTTAAACCAGTCTTTCTACTGTGTTTTAACACGCTTTTCATTTTCTTAAAATCATCATAAACCCTTGATCATAATGCTTCTAACTCTCATTTGTAGTAAGCATATTTCTACTTGATGATCTATCCAAGCAAGCTTAAAGATCTTGCTAGCCACACATATGAAGATCTACCAGAACAAGATTAGTGCACTTGTGATCTAAATCCCTTGAAGGCTTCTTATCAATAGAAGTTCATCCATATTAAGCTTAGAGTTTTTGATATTTAGATTAGGCACTTATATCCATGTGACAAACATGTCTTGAATCTCACTTTGTTTCGTCACCATACTTACATCTTAGTTAGATTGGGTAGATCGGTGAGATCGTGTAGATCGGGTTAGTATTTTAGTCCTCAAAATACGTGTGAGAGAGATCAGTACCTTGATTAGAACTTGACATTTAGATTAGTGTCTGCAAATATTATAAGCAACGTAATGGTTTTGTTATGTTGGGCACTAAACATAACAGGTTTGGTTGTACCCGAAGTTAAACTTGACATTTAACTTAGTGTCGAAAAATATTGTAAGTGACGTCGTAAGGTCCGCCGGGAAAGGAGCTTGTTGACTAGTGAAGTAACTCTCGAGTTGGATACTCGAGGAGTAGAGTAGGGCGAAGAGAAGTTACTCTAAATCATCATGTTCGGTTCGCGCTTTCTTTTATTTATCCCTTTATGTTTATATTTACATTTATATTTGCATTGCGTGGCTTGTTCGTTATATTGTGTTTATCATGTTTATGTCATGGCTTGTTGTTTATATTTTTTTTGTGTTGTGATCTACTTAATAGTATCTCCAATTGTTGTAGATCTATTATTAATACTTTTCATATTGCGTCATACTTGATCGGTTGTTTGATACAAAATATTTATTTTTTTAAACGGGAACGTATTCACCCCTCTACGTTTTCCACAACACCCTTAAAATTCTATAGGTATAAGCTTCAATATCTTGAAAATCTCATACCTCGTAGTTATTATATTTCATACATCTCAAACAAGTTTATCCATTTAAAAGCTTTAAATGGTCCTAGTGTTTCTAGCAAATAATAATATAACTATGTCATAGTAGAAAACAAGAAGTAGTTCATAACACTCATTAAAATTCATTGACTTGAGATAGTTAAGAGAATTTGAGTTTGATACAATTGGGATACATATCTCTATTTACATCTAGAGAAGATCCTAGTGGTCACGTGTTATCAAAAATTTTGTAGCAAGATCTCTAGTTAACGTCATAATGTTCCCAAACTATAAGCAAGATCACTAAATATGTCTTCAGTACATGGAATTGTGAGGCCACCCATAGGATGGTCATACCCAAACTCTTCCTCTGCTTGTCATAATAATTCTTGAAAAGCAGGTTGGCTTAATAGTGAAATAGGGACTACAAATCGTTTTTTTCTTCCCCCACATAAATGGCAAAATAGCCTCAATAGGATCACATGCACATCTTTTTCTCCTTTAAAATATATAATGCATCTCTTAGTGCATATGATATATTAATCTAAACCGTCTTTGCCCACATTTTCTCATAGGTTAATCCGACACTTTACCATCTCAAGGAATCATTTTCATTCGCATGTAGGTGCATATTGTTCTCATCGGCATCCTTTCTGTAATATAACTTCTATTGAGTCTATATTATGACATGATTTTTAATGATATTAATGACATATATCTACCACGTTTAGAGTATCTCTTATCAACAAACTATCCTTAACATCAATCACCTTAGGTAGATGATAATGTCGTTAAAAAGTTTGTTAGAACTCTCCTTACCAATGACAACTTGGAAGAAGTAATTCCCAAAATTTTGTGTGTCAATTAATGAACAAATTTCGTTTTTTAGTTGAACAATTATACCAACGGATTTCAATACTGTGACCCTCAAGTGTCTTTGAATTGCATTACGCATTCATATTTTTTTGCGTTCTTGAAATTTCTTGGTCCTTTTTCTTTGTTTTTATCCTTTTGGCATACTCTCAGCATGTGTTTAACCTCTAACATATTTTAATATGCTCACATACTTCATTGAACTCATGTTTTTTACTCCACCCCAATATACTTTTATTCCCTAAGAAGCTATATTTAACCTAGTTTAATTCATGCATATCCTGCGCTATGTGTATTCTATCCCTATAATGTGCTCCTCTTCTTTTGTATATTATGTTGCACAAAGCTAACTCTTGATGTAAGAAAAGCCTTTGTAAGAATTTTATCCTTGGATTCGCTAGAAACGAAGGTAAATAAATAAGGGGATACAATTATCATAGAGGAGCAATGAGCTAGGGGGAGCTTGGGGGTATTGGAGTACATATCTTGGAGCTGTTTAAACACGGGTGATAAAAGACTTCACTGGGATGATGCAAGCTCACCTTTTTAGGGAGAAAGAAAGGTATTGTAACAAGGGAGAGTAGGAATTGTAAACTTGGAGTACCCTCCTTAGAAGTAGAGGACTAGGAGCACCCACCTATTTGCTTCGACAAAAAGGGGAGAAAGGAGTGTAAACAAGTAACTTTTACATTTTACTGAGTGTTACGGTTTACGTATTTGTCATCAACAAAAAGGGAAAGATTGTTGGTGCAAATATTATGATATTTAAACTAAACGGTCTATTCGGTTTTGATAATGACAAACATGTAACTTGTAATACATAACGTAAAATGTGCAAGTTACTCGTAACCACAAATCATCAAAGCATACTTACATCAATATCTCTCTACTTCTCAGGTATGCTTCAACACAGGTTTAAATATGTTTTTTTTTATGTTGTATTATGATTAAACCATTTAACAAACCATGGAGAACGTCTAAATAATATTTTGGTGTCACTACGTAAAAGTTTGACGTAAGCATTTCTTTTTAGACATAAGTCTTAATTTGATGTAAATCATTTAATGTAAACATAATAGTACCATAAATCTTGAATTATGATCAAAGAAATAATTTTTGTTGTACACTTAACATTTTTACACATTACATTTAAATATGTACTAACATTTTCACAAAAATAATTATACAAATTATTTTCGATTTTATAAAAAAGGTTTTAAAAAAAGTAAGATTCAAAATTTGAATCCAACCCCCCCCCCCCCCCCCCCCCCCACAAATCAGTTACACCTCCTCTAGATAACACTCCACCAGAAAAAGGAAAAAAGGAGCGTCCTGTGTCAAGACGGACCTCTTAAATAGGGACGAATCCCTTAAATATTTAGGGGATCTATGGAACCGTCTGTACGTAACATTCAGATTCCTGCTGTCTATAAATAGCGACTCATTTGCACACTCTCAAAGAGATTTTTCGCACATTTAAGCAAGTCTTTTTGCTGTGTTTTAACACACTTTTCATGTTCTTAAAATCATCATAAACCCTTGATCATAATGCTTCCAACTCTCATTTGTTGTAAGCATATTTCTACTTGAAGATCTATCCAAGCAGTCTTAAAGATCTTGCAATCCACACATATGAAGATCTACCACAACAAGATTAGTGCACTTGTGATCTTCATCCCTTGAAGGATTATTATCAATAGAAGTTCATCCATATTAAGCTTAGAGCTTTTTATATTAAAATTAGGCACTTATATCCATTTGACAAACATGTCTTCGATCTCACTTTGTTTCGTCACTATACTTACGTCTTAGTTAGATCGGGTAGATCGTATAGATCGGGTTAGTATTTTAGTCCTTAAAATACGTGTTAGAGAGATCGGTTCTAGCTTGATTAGAACTTGACATTTAGATTAATGTCGGAAAATATCATAAGCGACGTAATGGTTTATTATGTTGGGGAACAAACATAACGGGTTTGGTTGTTCCTGAAGAAAAACTTGACATTTAACTTAGTGTCGAAAAATATTGTAAGCGGCGTTGTAAGGTTTTCTCTGCCGAGAAGGGAACTTGTTGACTAGTGAAGTAACTCTCGAGTTGGTACTCGGGGAGTTGAGTAGAGCGAAGAGGAGCTTCGTGACCGAACCACTTTAAATCATCGTGTCTGATTTGCGCTTTCTTTTACTTATCACTTTACGTTTATATTTATATTTATCTCCTTACATTTATATTTGTATTGCATGGCTTGTTGCTTATATTGTGTTTATCATGTTTATGTCAAGGGTTGTTGTTTATATTGTGTTTGTGTTGTGATCTACTTAATAGTATCTCTAATTGTTGTAGATCTATTATTAATACTTTTCATATCGCGTCACACTTAATCGGTTGTTTGATACAAAATATTAAATATTTTTAAACGGGAATGTATTCATCACTCTATGTTTTCCACAACACCCTTAAACTTCTAAAGGTATAAGCTTCAATATCTTGAAAATCTCATACTTCTTTATTATATTTCATACATCTCAAACAAGTTTATCCATTTAAAAGCTTTAAATGGTCCTAGTGTTTCTAGCAAATAATAATATAACTACGTCATAATAGAAAACAAGTAGTTCATAACACTGATTAGAATTCATTGACTTGAGATAGTTCAGAGAATTTGAGTTTGATATATTGGGATACATATCTCTATTTACATCTAATTCAGAAGATCCTAGTGGTCACGTGTTATCCAAATTTTTGTAGCAAGATCTCTATTTAACGTCATAATGCGCCCAAACTATAAGCAAGATCACTAAATATGTCTTCACTACATGGAATTGTGAGGCCACCCATAGGATGGTCATACCCGAACTCTTCCTCTGCTTGTAGTAATAATTCTTGAAAAGCAGGTTGGCTTAATAGTGAAATAGGGACCACAAATCGCTTTTTTTCTTCTTCCCCTACATAAACGGCAAAATGGCCTTTTGGAATGTCCAAAGATGTCGTGCTTCTTCCATTAGAAAAAGATCGTCGAAGCATTTGTTTAGCATGAATGATCCGAGGCATACGGATTGTCATTTTTTCAACGAGGGTAGAGTCTCTTGTGGTTGAATTAGGGTAAAGGATATTGTGGTAGACTTTTGACGAAGTTGTGGTTGTGGTAAGCATAATGAACCGTTTATATAACCCACTGATCAATGTAAAGGGACAATATCAGATTGCAAACTGTGACAAATGAAAAAAAGATAACACCACATGGTCGTGTTCTTCATGATTTGTCTATCTTTTCTTGGTAGGCTCTCTCTATATTTGTTAAACAAATGATAGTGACATAAAATATCTCACATGGTTTTGTCTTACTACATAACAATCATTATTTATCGACATTACTGTGAATCGACTACAAGTTTAACCCACAAAGAAAAGAAATGATTAGACAGAGATAGGGAGTTGTATGGCCAGTAATCGAAACAATATATTTTGTGATGATATCACATGGTTTGGTCTTGATTCTTGAGGGTAATGTTTTTTCCACATAAATATGTGTAGGACAATGTGCAATTCCACAGTATACCCTAGCTATTTGGAGTCATATTTGGAGTCAGGTTTTTAGCTAATTTTTTCGGAATTTTATTCTCAGTGTTATAAATTGTGATAGTAGTCTGATGTCAATACAAGTTTAATACCAAGTGTATACTTGTTTCACGTTTTTGCAGCTGATGCATATGCATTAAAGTTTCATGATAATATTTTCACCAGTATGTAGGCATGCAGTTCAGAAATAAGGTAATCAAGTTATGCTTCTTATTTAAGAATAAAATGAGAAGACCATTGAGATAAATATAAAGGGTCTATGGGTGGGATACATTGGTGTTTAGATACTTAAATCAGAATTACAGATTATATTCTTTGCAAGTTGATGTAAATATTCTATGTGATTTCCAACTCTTGAGGCCACTGACGAGTCATGCCTTATATCCAGGGGCAATGGGGAACCTCGTCTTAACACATAGTTACGTATATATACTTGAGATCCTTAAACGCTTATGTTAACAGGTAACTTCTTCTTACTTACTATGAAGTCCACATGTAATGCATAGTGCACGTATAAAGGACATTTGTTAGCGAATATGTTATGAAGAAAACTACCCAAAGATTAAGTGGAATTATTGTATTCTGCCCAAAAATAACCATTTAGACATGTTACCAAAATTACCCATGTTTTGACCCATACTTAAAGTACCCATGTTACATGTTTTGACCCATGTTACTTAAAAGTCCTTGTCGTTGCTTTTAGTTTGCCCTTTAGATTTACAAAACTCAGTTGTTATCTGTTATCTGGAAACATATGGTTGGATCAGAATAGAAGTTTGTGTTTGGCTTCAATAATCTATACTTATATTCCTGGTTCCCTAACAGAGTTACATATTTGCGGTATAATGGTGTGAAAGAATGTTGTGTCTGACCAACTGTATGAATGTTGGGACTGAATATAATATAGGCACAAACTTTGGAAATGATGAGAGCACAAGTGGAAAGAGACATGAAAGTGCAGTTAGGACAAGCGGGAACACATACAAGAACGGGTATTGGTGGCGAGTGCTCACGAAAAAGCTCGAGATAGAGAGGGAGTGGCAACAAAAGATGAATGGCATTAACTTGGTGTTAAAGAAGGTTACCGATTCACGTCCCCCCTCAGTAGTTGCATGACGTTGTATCACTTTATATATTTGGATTATATACTCTAATTTCATCTTGAATAGTTTGATTTGAATACAACTTTTGTAATTTGAATGCTAAATTTTCTGTAATTGATTCATTTGATTTTGAATTATCTATTTTATTTATTAGTTTTCTTTTAGTTATTTTACATACAAGATTGCATAAATGTGAGATTTAAGCTGTGAAATTATTGCATCTTTCCAACATAAATGTGACCCTTTACCGACTGCAAATTAGCGATGGATTTCTGACAGAAGTGTTACCGACGATTTTGCGACAGAAATTTTACCGACTGACTTCCGACTGAAAATTACCAACAAAGTTCCGACGCATGTTCTTTGTCGGAGTTTCAAAGGGAATTCCGACGGATTGTAATTACCGACCATGGATTTCCCGACAGACTATTTTCGTCATAAATCTGTCGGAAAGCACTATTACCGACGGATTTCCGACAGAAATATCCGTCGCTAAAGGCCTGTTATGTAGTAGTGTACAATATTTGTGGGTGCACGAAGCTCAACAGTTTCAATAAAAAATTGTTGCAGTTCTATCCAGTGGCGGAGCCACGATACTAGATCGCGGGGGGCAATTTTTTTTAACGATAGAGTGTTACGTAAGAAAACTTCTATATTTTCTTTTCTTGGTAGGCTCTCTCTATATTTGTTAAACAAATGATAGTGCATAAAATATCTCACATGGTTTGTCTTACTACATAACAATCATTAATTATCGACATTACTGTGAATCGACTACAAGTTTAACCCACAAAGAAAAGAAATGATTAGACATAGATAGGGAGTTGTATGGCCAGCAATCGAAACAATATATTTTGTGATGATATCACATGGTTTGGTCTTGATTCATGAGGGCAATGTTTTTTCCGCATAAATATGTGTAGGACCATGTGCAATTCCACCAGCTGATTTATATTCTAAGTAGTGTAAATGTAGTTCTGATAGACATCTTGCTCTATATAGAATGGTTAACGGCCACCATTAGTTATAGTCATGTTTTTTTGGGTGAAGGGTTTCCCCAGTAAATATATTACTCCAAAAAACATTTAAGTACAAAGGATATGAGTTAAGTCCCATATCTCAGCCCGTTACATAGGCGGTAAAGCTAACATTTGACACAAAATCAAGCATAACCTAATGTCTAGATTGCTTACTACCACGACCTTGGAGCTTGATATCATACATGTCAGAAAAAGCATCCAATTGCCCTGGTAAATCATAGACCTGATCCGCATAATCATCATAATAATCTTCAAGCTCATGACCGCCGCCTGTTGATGCGAGAAATTTAGCCATAGGATTATCCGGCTCAAGCACCTCCTCATCATCACTGTCAGAAACAATCACACCCCCCACTTTAGAGAATGGGTTACCCACCATAGAATATGGAGAGGAAGACGAACTAGGCTTAGTAGCCGTATCATGCGCCTTTTCTTTTAAATCAACCTTTTTAAGAGTTTTACCATCATCATCCACAAGAGTAACTTTCCCCTCAATAATTAGCTTTTCAAGCTCCTCAATTTTTCCAACAATAGGAGTAGTACTCGTGCTACCATTTCCACCCTTAGCAGAGCTACCATCTTTTGTCAAGTCAACAGTAACACTAGGAATATCAGCCTCATCAGTATCAACCATATTAAGAGCATCAAACGGATTTGATGTAGCAATATTCGTCCCACTTGTACTAGCCATTTCAGTACTCATTTCCTTTGTAGCATCCGGCTTCTTCGACACAGGCTGATACACCTGCTTCTTATATTTAGAAGGGCTAAATTTAGCCCCTTTTCCCACCTCAATACCACGAAACGCCTTCCTTTGAGGCATTTGAAACCCTTCATTCTTTTGTGCTTGATGTTTAAGATCAACAGGAACACGTTTGGTACATTGGGTCTCATCATGGCCAAAAACCTTACAAACGCTACAACGAGGTGGTTTCCACTCATATTCCACTCTGACAGTATGCAATAGCTCCCCTTCACCATCCCAACTTGGCACAACAATAACTATTGTCCCCTTAAGCTCCCGATCCGCCTTGATATCAATCAAAGCTCGCATTAGCTACAATTTCTGAGAACCAAGTTTCATTTTCAGTATCTATCAGTTTTAAAACTACTATATATTAGACATCAGATGTTGCTGTTCAATTGTGGCAATATTCTATATTATTTTCTGAACATGAGAAAAGATGCTTTTAATTTTCAGGTAGATTGTTTACACAGACAAAAAACTTCAATAAAGGTATGTTTCATAGTCGTGCGGCCCCTAGTTTTGTACCTTCCTCTACATATGTTTTGCTTACTAATGCAAGAAACTCAAACATGTGAGATGCTGTATGAGCCAGGTTAAGAAGTTGTCTTTGCTGACTTACTACATGAGATAACGTTTTCATATATATCTTACATGGTTAATATATACTTAATAGAATACATTGAACTTCATAAAGTTCCTAATTTGAATTAAACAAGTATTTCTATTTACAACTATACAATGTCCTAGCTGTTACTTCTTCACAAAATTGTACTAGCAAAGACCATACATGGTTGTACCCAAACTCTTCGTCTGTTTGTTGTTGTAGTTCCTGAAAAGCAGGTTGGCTTAATAGTGATACTGGAATAGAGAATCGCTTCATTACCACCAACCATTTTCAACAAAGTTTAACTGATTTACGATTGTGTTTAATATATTAGACTCTAGTCTCTTCCTACATAACACACAACCAACCCTTTTGTGCTTTGTTAAATCAAGTGGCACAACCTTGGTTTTTTTTGAAATGGAAATTTATTAAAACCAACCTAGCAAGATGCTAGATTAAAGAAGATTATTACACAGAGGTGCTACTATTGGGTTAATCACTATCGACCTAACCATAAACCTGTCACAACCCACAATGACCCGGTCAACAAAATTCAACCATACAAAAAGTCAAAAGAAGCAGTTATAGAAAACGGTTACACAACAGTTATAAAATAACTGCTCTATACCCTGAACCAACACAATGGTTCATATGTACCCTTTCATTCAATATATATACTTGATACATTTGATGTAAAAACATGATGACATATTATTGATTAATACAAAGACATATTTACAGTTTTATTAATCCTTGCATTTACTCGGTATAATTGTGATTTAACGTTAAAACCATAGATCCCATTTAAAAGGCCAACAATTGGTATCAGAGCGGTTTGGTCTACTAACCAACAATCATCACTTACCATTACTCGTAAAAGTTCCAGAATCAAATCAAAACCAGTTTCGATAATTTTTTTTTTCTGCAAATCGATAAGAACACAAAAATCCAAGACGTCATTTTTTTGTGTTTCACACTTTTGTCGCAACAGGGGTATAATCACATAGTGATTACTCACAACCCAACAACAAAACAATTCGCAAATTTTTTTAAACCGAAACCAGTTTCAATTACCCAATCCAAAAGGATCAGAAAAACGAATTCAATCGTTTACATTTAATTCAAATAAAAACTAAACGAGCGTCATCAATTAGGGCACAATCAAAGATTCGAATTAGAACAAACACACCCGTTCAATAATCGGAATCAAGCCCAGAAGGATCAATTGAACACCAATTGATTCATTTGAATACTCCGATCATCAAATTACTCACGGATTAGAAAAACCCCCAAATCAATCCGAAACCCTAGGTTTCAATTGGAGGAATATAAGTGCTCGCGAAGAACACCCACACCGGAGAACAAGAAGAGGCGGTCAAAACTAGTCGGTTAACCGTCAATTATTGGAGAAAGGAGAAGATAAAAGATAATCTTCCTAGAGAGAGAGAGAGAGACTGATAATACTGTCTCAGAAAGAAAAAAGAAGGATACGCGTGTGTTTTTATCTCAAACAAAAGTGATAAGAAACAAAAGAGTTATAAGGGACGCGTACACACTAAGGGCCACACAAGGATATTTTATTTATTAGGGCATCGGGTTAAACCATCAACCCCTCCAGGTTCCAAAAAGATTTCAAATACCACCTTTCATTTTTACTTTATATATTTTGATATATATTGTTTTAGTTTTGATAAGTTATTTTAAAAAATTATTAGAATCTTATGATATTTTTGGATAGTATATCTAACCTAGTGATTACACTGCTTAGAATACTGATTAGGAATAATTTTTAAAGAGTAATTAACCTTAGGTTATTCATTTTAAATTTTATAATCTCTGAGGATAGTTTTAAAATTGTTAAAACTATACCTAGAAAAGTTTTACACCCATTTGAGGAAGACAAAACATTAAGAGCTCATTTTAAGAAATAAGAATTTTTGAAAAAAAACACTTTGTGTTAAAATTCTTGTTGGAGATTTATTGTCATTATCAATTTAAGATATGACAAAAGGAAAAGAACCTAGTACTAACATTTCGAATAGTACACCCCAATTTCAATGCCCAATCCTAAAGCCCGCGAATTACTCATTATGGGCAATTCAAATGCAAATCATTTTCGAAGCGAATGGTTTATGGGAAACAACTGAGCCAACTGAAACGAATCAACCCGATAAGAAAAAGGAAAAAAATGGCTATTGCTTTCCTTTATCAAGCCTTACCCAAAGAACAATTACTTCAAATAACAAAGCACAAAACCGCAAAAAACATTTGGAATGCTTTGAAAACTAGACACGTTGGCGAAGACAGAGTTAAACAAGCAAGAATACAAACACTCAAATCCGAATTTGAGATGTTATATATGAAGGAAGATGAAACAATCGACACCTTCACCACAAAACTTACAACACTCGTAAACAAAGCCGCTAGTCTAGGACACACAATAGAAGATGAAACCTTAGTACGGAAATTACTAAATGTTGTACCTGAAAGGTATCTTCAAATAGTCGCATCTATAGAACAATATTCCGATCTAAGTGAAAGGACATTAGAAGAGGCAATCGGAAGACTTAAGACCTACGAAGAAAGGATTAAGTTCAAGAAAGGAAAACAAGTGGACAGTCAAGAAAAACTGAAGTTCACACGACATGACAATAGAGGGAAAAATTTCAGAGGACGTGGACGTGAAAAATATAAAGGATGGAGAAACCACGATAAAAATAACCATGAGAAGAAGGATGGAGAAAACACTCACAATCACTTCAACAAATAGAATATTGATTTTAGCAAAGTTAAATGTTACAAGTGCAATAAAACTGGTCATTATGCATCTAAGTGTTATGCAAAACCAAACACTAGTATGCAATCTAATCTTGTCGAGGAGGACTTAGAACCTACCTTATTAATGGCAATATTAGAAGACCCACATGTAACAAAGCTTAAAGATCAAAAGGTCTCGCTACACGAAGAAGATGTAGGATATAAAGAGACAAGTGTCGATAGTCAATAGTACTTAGACAACGGAGCTAGTAACCATATGACTGGGATAAGAGAACACTTTAAAGAACTAGATGAGAACGTTAGTGGAAAAGTAAGATTCGGAGATGGATCTCATGTAGAGATTAAAGGAAAAGGTTCAATCCTATTAGAATGTGAAGACGAGAAACAAAGAATCATATCTCAAGTCTATTACATTCCCAGCTTAAAAAACAACTTATTGAGCCTTGGACAATTTACCGAAATTGGTTGTAAAGTTGTAATGGACGATGATGAATTAAGACTTTATGACATGGACAACAAAATCTTCTTGAAAGTCACAAGACAAAGAAACCGTCTATACAAAGCAAGTTTGAAGATAGGATCACCTGTTTGCTTATTAGCAAACTTAAATGACAACACTTGGTTATGGCACGCAAGATTAGGACACCTCAACTTTGAATCATTAAAATTTATAACTCAAAGAGAGTTAGTTCATGGAATACTTGCCATTAAACATACAACACAAATTTGTGATGTTTGTTTAGTTGGTAAACACAGCAGAGCACCATTTCCCAAGAAAGCAAAAACTAGATCAACATCACCATTAGATTTAGTTTATGGAGATTTATGTGGACCAATAACACCACCAACACCATCTGGAAAGAAATATATATTCTTGTTAGTAGATGACTACTCAAGATATATGTGGGCGTATTTCCTAAACACGAAAGATCAAGCATTCGATACTTTCAAGGAATACAAAGAAACAATAGAGAAGGAGCTAAGGGCAACATTAAAAATGTTAAGAACTGATCGTGGAGGAGAATTCACATCTAACGAAGCTGTTAGACACGCTATATACATTCTAAACAGCGTTCGTACAAGAGCCTTAGAAGACATCACTCCATATGAAGCAATCAAGAAAAGAAAGCCAAATTTAGAAACTTTAAGAGTTTTTGGCTGCATAGCATATGCAAAGGTACCATCACAACATCTTACAAAGTTAGATGATAGAAGCAACAAAATGGTATACTTAGGAAGCGAACAAGGATCAAAAGCTTATAGACTGTTTGATCCAACAACACAAAGAATATGTGTTAGTAGAGATGTGAAGTTTAAGGAGGATGAAGCATGGGACTGGAAGGATTACCTGGATGAACACACCAATGATGAACCCGAATGGTTTGACTTCAAAGTCGAAAACCTTGAAGCCACAAATGAACATCAGGAAAACGAAAACCAACCAGATGAAGAAGACAATGATATCCCTGCAAATGATGATCATGAATATGAAACATCAACAACTGACTCACCCTCACAATCACAAACACTTCGCACACCATCTACAATTTCATCAAGAATAAATACTCAAATTACACCAACTACCTCAAGACATTCAACCAATCAAAGTAACTCAACTACAACCCGGAATCTACATCCATACTTTGATCACACACCATTACAAGGTTTTAGAATGTTGAATGATTTATATGAAAACACCGAGGAAGTTTTACCTGAGCATTTATTACTAGCTGAAGATAAACCTAAGAATTACAAGGAAGCATCGAACGATAAAAAATGGATTGAAGCAATGAAGGTCGAATTAGATTCCATTAATAGAAACAATACATGGGAACTAACCACTCTACCAAAAGGACATAAAGCCATTGGATTAAAGTGGGTATTCAAGACCAAGAAAGATGCTAATGAAAATATAGTCAAGCATAAAGCAAGACTAGTAGCAAAAGGCTACATACAAGAGCATGGCATAGACTTTGAAGAAGTCTTTGCACCTGTAGCAAGAATGGAAACAGTCCGATTACTATTAGCCATAACTGCTAATAACAAATGGGAAGTACATCACTTAGACGTCAAATCTGCATTTCTGCATGGAGACTTAAAAGAAGAAGTGTATGTTACACAACCCGAAGGATTTATAAAAGAAAATGGAAAAGTATACAGATTGATAAAAGCTCTATACGGATTAAGACAAGCACCACGTGCATGGAACATAATGTTAGACAATACCTTGAAGTCCTTAGATTTCAAGAAGTGCGCTTAGAACAAGCTGTCTACACGAAGAAATCGAAAGACTCAATACTTCTAGTAGGAGTCTATGTGGATGATTTAATCATCACTGGCACACCAAAGAAAGAAATAGACAAGTTCAAAGCTCAAATGGAAGAGAAATTCGAGATGAGTGACCTAGGATTATTATCCTACTACTTAGGAATTGAATTCACACAAACTGGAGGTGACATATCAATAAAACAATCTGCTTACGCAAGCAAGATCCTAAAGGAAGTTGGAATGCTAGATTGCAACGAAACTTTAATACCTATGGATCCAGGAACAAGACTAACAAAGAACACTGACGAAACAACGGTCAACTCAACTGAATATAGAAGCTTGATTGGATGCTTACGATATTTGCTACATACAAGACCCGACTTAAGTTATTCCGTAGGATTACTTAGTCATTTTATGCAAGAACCGAAGGAACAACACATGAAAGCTATAAGGCAAGTACTACGCTATGTTAAAGGAACAAAATACTATGGAATCACCTACAAGCACAATGGAAGAAAACATATACAAGGCTATAGTGACAGCAACTACGGAGTCAACACTCAAGAAGGCAAAGGCACTACTGGAATTATCTTCTACTACGGTGAATCACCAATCAGCTGGAGTACATAAAAGCAAGCCACGGTAGCTTTATCATCATGTGAGTCCGAATTCATTGCAGCAACATCAGCAGCAACACAAGCATTATGGTTAAAGAGACTGCTGAGCAAACTTACACACACGGAAGAAGAAAAGGTTACAATACTGGTCGACAACAAGTCCGCCATCGAACTGATGAAGAATCCCGTATTCCACGGAAGACGTAAGCACATAGATATACAATACCACTTTATAAGAGAATGCGTTGAAAGAGAAGACATACAAGTCGAATTCATAAGTGGAGAATTTCAGAAGGCTGACATACTGACAAAGGCATTACCGAAGATCAGATTCCTCACAATGAGACAACTAATTGGAGTCAAAGATCTGAAACAAGACGATTGTGATTAAGGGGGAGAATATTGGGTTAATCACTTATCGACCCAACCATAAACCCGTCACAACCCACAATAACCCGGTCAACGAAAGTCAACCATACGAAAAGTCAAAAGAAGCAGTTATAGAAAACGGTTACACAACAGTTATAAAATAACTGCTCTATACCCTGAACCAACACAATGGTTCATATGTACCCTTTCATTCAGTATATATACTTGATACATTTGATGTAAAAACATGATGACATATTATTGATTAATACAAAGACATATTTACAGTTTTATTAATCCTTGCATTTACTCGGTATACTTGTGATTTAACGTTAAGACCATAGATCCCGTTTAAAAGGCCAACAACGCGCTACATGCATATATTGAGTCATAAACCCATTCAATCAAATTCGTCTTATGCTTCCTATCTCTATGTAAAATCCATGAGTGTCAAAGTAAATTGATCTCCTCTTCAAGTGTGTCTTTTCGTAGAGGTTTGTTGTCGAAAACATATTTGTTTTCTATATCTCCAAATTACCCATGTTGTGGTATGAATAACCGCATCCAAGCAAATCTTTGTAGTCGTGTTTAAATTTGTCAAATCACTCCAAGCAATAAGATAGTGAATGTCTATCGGGTAATAGGTTATCGCGTTTTAATTGAGTTTATTTTGTCGCTATTATAATTAATCCGCAAAGCAAAATTCCACCGGGATCCCTCGCGATCCCCTAGTTTCGCCTCTAAATCTATAGAGCTGCAATGGTTTTTCTTAACTAGTGGATTAGCTTACCCCAAACCCAATTCTTATATTCCGGATGTTTCCGCAAAACGATTGCTTATTGCTTGATCACGTACATCAATGGTGAATATAAAGGTGATAATTTATGTGTCACAATTTGCTGTTTAAACCAAATTGTGAAAAATCGAAAAGTTATTGTTAAAGTTGCTAGACATTTTTTGCATTCTTCGTTCTGAATTTACGATGAGTGACCACGTAAGTACAATTTTTGTGGGTGCACGAAGCTCAACAATTTCAATAAAAAATTGTTGCAGTTCTATCCAGTGGCGGAGCCATGATACTAGATCGCGGGGGGCAATTTTTTTTAACGATAGAATATTACGTAAGAAAACTTCAATAAAACATGTTAGGGTCTTCTAATGAGCAACAAAATGATTCAAAATACCAAGACTAAGCAGTCTTAGTAAAGACCGAAGCAATATTACCTTGAAGAAGAAACTGGAGTAAACACTACTATATATTTAGGTGAAAGAAAACAACCCTAAACACATAATATAAGCAACAAGAAAAAGTAAATATATTAGGTTAAGTTTTACTCAAATTTTTGATATTTTTGGGCTACAATGGGCCGTAGCTTTTTGTAAATGGATTATCGGAAACTTGATTTATTTATTATCATTAAATAAACGTTGGAATTGTTTTTGAAAGAAGTGAAAGCTAAAAGCTTAATTATTTGTTACACATATCCCTAAATGTGATGCTTTAAACTTTAACATGCATCCAAAAACAAGTTCATCTTATTCCTTCACCTCCAGCATCTTCCACCTAAAGAAACTTTAACAAAAACTCAACAACACTTCATGAAACCACCATCTATTTGTTCTTTTTTCCCGACCATCTTTTTCTTCGAGGGTATTCTCAGTTATCTGTAGAGGGCACCATGACTAAAGTACATAAATTAACATTAAAAGATGTGATTCTTAAAGAAGCCATTGGGGGCAGTTGCCCCCTATAATGTTTTTTTTGGGTAAAGGGGAGTAATCCTGCACCCTGGTAAATATATTAACCAAATAAATGTTTAAGTACAATGTATATGAGTGAAATCCCATATATCAGCCTGTTATATAGGCATAGAGCTTATATAACAAGATACTTCCAATTATCTAAACAAGAAACAAAACAATATTCAAATGATAACATATGACACAACGAAATAAGATTAATTCCTAGGACCTTGAAACTTTGTGCCATATATGGCATTAAAGGCATCCAAATTCCCAAGAAGATCACGAACCTGTTTCGCATAGTCATCGAAGTCATATTCATCATACTCATCTTCATACTCTTGGCCACCACCAAATATATTAGCAGACTCATCAAATGGGTTAGCAACAACCTCATCTGTTTCGCATACTCTTGACCCCTATAATGTATATGGCTCCGCTCCTGGTTCTATCCCTTTTTAGTCTGTTTGTTGCCAATTATCACCACGTTGGCACATACTTATCATTTCAAACTAAAAACATGTAAGCTTCAACAACAACTGTTGGTACATCATATTTAATATGCATAAAAGTTAAACTTCCAAACGAAGTTATAGTGAAGTGGGATTTTTTTTTTCTTTCTATATAGAGATGAATTAGGGACGACTTTATAAATCAAGGGAAGATACAAGTTTTTTTTACACCCTCAAACTTCTAAAGGTATAACTTCAAGATCTTGAAAAACTCATACTTCATAGTTATTAGTGTTCTACATCTCAAACAAGTTTACCCATTTAAAAGCATTAAATGGTCCTAGTGTTTCTTGCCAATAAGAATATAACTACAGCATTTCATAATAGAAAACAAGAAGTAGATCATAACACTAAATAGAATGCATTCACTTGAGAAACTTCATAATTTGAGTTTGATACAACTGGGTTACATATCTCTATTTACATCTAGAGAAGATCCTAGTGGTTACGTGTTAATAAAATCTTTGTAGCAATATCTCTATTTAACGTCATAATGCGCCCAAACTATAAGCAAGATCACTAAATATGTCTTCACTACATGGAATTGTGAGGCCACCCATAGGATGGTTATACCCGAACTCTTCCTCTGCTTGTCGTAATAATTCTTGAAAACCAGGTTGGCTTAATAGTGATACAGGGACCACAAATCGCTTTTTTTCTTCTTCCCCAACATAAACGGCAAAATAGCCTTTTGGAATGTCTACAGATGTTGTGCTGCTTCCATTTGAGAAAGATCGTCGAAGAATTTGTTTGGTGTAAACGATCCGAGGCATACGGATTGTCATTTTTTCAACGAGGGTAGAGTCTCTTGTGGTTGAATTCTGAAGCTATTTCTTCTTGGTGAAGGATATTGTGGTCGATTTTTGAGTAAGTTGTGGCTGTGATATGCATAATGACCGGTTTATATAACTCACTGATCGATGTAAGGGACAATATCAGATTGCAAGTTGTAACAGATGAAAAAAAAGCAACACCACATGGTCGTGTTCTTCATGATGTCTCTCTCTTCTTGATAGGCTCTCTTTATATTTGTTTCATAAATGATAGTGACATAAATTATCTCACATGGTTTTGTTTTACGACACACTATAACAGACCACAAGTAGTGAAACAATCATTACTTCATCGACATTATTGTGGATCAACTACAATTTTAACCCACAAAAGAAAAGAAATGATTAGATAGAGATAGGGAGTTGTATGGCCAGTAATCGAAAAACTATATTATTTTGACGCTAAGTAACAATATCACATGGTTTGGTCTTGATTCAAGAGGCCCATGGTTTTCCCGCATTAATATATGTAGGACAATGTGTGTTTCCACAATATACTCTAGCTATCAGCTGATTTATATTTTGAGTAGTGTGAATCTCGCCTATTGATATCTTAGACATGTTTTAATGTTTTCACCATGGGACCAGAACACCTTAGTATCAGAACTTGGTACTGCTAGCTAGGCGATAAGCCGTTTGGTCCTTGTTTCACATACTAACAAGGTTATCTTATGAATATCTCTGTCAATAGCTGACTTTTTTATGACATGATTCTAGATGAGATGGCTCTATCTTTCTGATACCATTATGCCTTTCCGTTGAACTTGAATTTACACAAATGACATCCAAAATGAATACCGTTACAGCATCGTGTTCGTCTTTAGAAAATATATTTTGTTATCAGCATCTTGCTATAACTATCTCTTGTGTTGGAGAGAAAAAGTGAGGTTCATTCATTACCCTCTTTATACGGAATTAAGAGGCTGTTTTTTTTTTTTTTTTTTTTTTTTTTTTTTTTTTTTTTTTTTTTGCTTTTTACTTTTTTGAGCTGTAGAGTTATTGTATGATCTATCAAGGAGCTACAGAAAAATGTACATTAATTTGGTCTTGAATTTAGTCATACCACATGAGATTTCATTAAGGTCAACTCGAACTTTTTAGTTGCCGGCATCTTAGTATTAGTTCTGATTGACATCTTGCTTTATATACAATGGTCACCAACACCTTCAACCCTCACATCAAACCTCACAATAATATCATCCTTCATCACAGTCAAACCTTATAGCTACACTTAACTCTTGACAGTGATAGTTAGCCTAAGAATTGAACTTTTAACCTGTATATCGATCATATACAAAGCCGACAAGAAACACTTCAACCATTACGCTCAAACCTTACAACTATATTTCACTCTTGATAGTGATAGTTCTTTCAAAAACTTTCAATCCTCACAATCATTATACACAAAGTGTATAACTACACAATCACATGAAATCCTTCACCCACCAAATTATTTACCCTCAATAGGATCACATGCACATCTTTTTCTCCTTTGAAATATATAATGCATCTCTCAGTGCAAATGATATATTAATCTAAATCGTCTTTTCCCACGTTTTCTCAAAGGTTAATCCAACACTTTCCCATCTTAAGGAATCATTTTCATTCGCATCTAGGTGCATATTGTTCTCATCGGCATCCTTTCTGTAATATAACTTCCATTGATTCTATATTATGACATGAATTTTCATGATATTAATGACATATATCTACCAGATTTAGAGTATGTCTTATCAACAAACTATCCTTAACATCAATCATCTTAGGTATATAATAATGTCGTTCAAAAGTTTGATAGAACTCTCCTTACCAATGAAAACTTGGAAGAAGTCATTCCCAAAATTTTGTGTATCAATTAATGAACAGATTTCATTTTTTTTAGTTGAACAATTATACCAAAGGATTTTACTCGGGCTCTGACCCTCAAGTGTCTTTGATATGCATTACGCATTCATATTTTTTTGCGTTGCTCAAATTTCTTGGTCCTTTTCCTTTGTTTTTATCCTTTTGGCATACTTTTAGCATGTGTTTAACCTCTAACATTTTTTAATATGCTTACATAGTTCATTGAACTCATTTTTTTCCTCCTCCCCAATATACTTATACTCCCTAAGAAGTTACATTTAACCTAGTTTAATTCCTGCATGTCCTGCTATGTGTATTCTATCCCTATAATGTGCTCCTCTTCTTTTGTATATTATGTTGCACGAAGCTAACTCTTGATGTAGGAAAAGCCTTTGTAAGAATTTGATCTATGGATTCGCTAGAAACGAAGGTAAATAAATAAGGGAATACAATTATCATAGAAGAGCAATGAGCTAGGGGAGCTTGGGGGTATTTGAGGACATAGCTTGGAGTTGTTTAAACACGGGTGATAAAAGACTTCGCTTGGATGATGCAAGCTCTACTTTTTGGGGGAGAAAGAAAGGTATTTTATCAAGGGGGAGTAGGAAGTGTAAACTTGGAGTACCCACCTTAGAAGTAGAGTACTTGGAGCACCCACCTTTTTTTCCGACAAAAGGGGAGAGAAAGGAGTGCAAACAAGTAACCTTTATATTTTAATGAGTGTTACGGTTTACATATTTGTCATCATCAAAATGAGTGAGATTGTTAGTGCAAATATTACGATATTTAAACTAAACGGTCTATTCCGTTTTAATAATGACAAACATGTAACTTGTAATACATAACCAAAAATGCGCAAGTTACTCGTAACCACAAATCATCAAAGCATACTTACATCAACATATCTCGACTTCTCAAGTATGCTTCAACATAGGTTCGAATATGTTTGTTATGTTGCATTATGATTAAACCATTTAACAAATCATAGAGAACGTCTAAATAATATTTTGGTGTCACTACGTAAACGTTTGACGTAAACATTTTATATTTAGACATAAGTTTTAATTTGATGTAAATCATTTAAGGTAAACATAATAGTACCATAAAACTTGAATTATGATCAAAGAAATATTTTTTGTCGTATACTTGACATTTTGACACATTATATTTAAATATGTACAAGATATTTTTACAAATATAATCATAAAAATTATTTTTGATTATATAAAAAATGTTTTAATGAAAATAAAATTCAAATTTTTAATCCCCCCTCCCTCACAAATCAGTTACACCTTTACCAGATAAACACTCAACCAGAAAAAGACAAAAAGGAGCGTCTCAGGTCAGGACGAACCGCTTAATAGGGATGGATCCCTTAAATATTTAAGGGATCTGTGGTACCGTCTATACGTAACATTCAGATTTATGCTGTCTATTAATACTGGCTCATTTGCATACTTTCAAAGAGATTTTTTCACAAATTTAAACCAGTCTTTCTATTGTGTTTTATCACGCTTTTCATGTTCTTAAAATCATCATAAACCCTTGATAATAATGCTTCTAACTCTCATTTGTAGTAAGCATATATCTACTTGATGATCTATCCAAGCAAGCTTAAAGATCTTGTAGCCATACATATGAAGATCTACCACGACAAGATTAGTGCACTTGTGATCTTCATCCCTTGAAGGCTTCTTATCAATAGAAGTTCATCCATATTAAGCTTAGAGTTTTTGATATTTAGATTAGGCACTTATATCCATTTGACAAACATGTCTTGAATCTCACTTTGTTTCGTCACCATACTTACGTCTTAGTTTGATTGGGATGATCGGTGAGATCGTGTAGATCGGGTTAGTAATTTAGTCCTCAAAATACGTGTGAGAGAGATCGATAGCTTGATTAGAACTTGACATTTAGATTAGTGTCTGCAAATATTATAAGTGATGTAATGGTTTTGTTATGTTGGGCATTAAACATAACGGGTTTGGTTGTACCCGAAGTAAAACTTGACATTTAGCTTAGTGTCAAAAAAATATTGTAAGTGACGTTGTAAAGTTTTCTCCTCCCGGAAAGGAACTTGTTGACTAATGCAGTAACTCTCGAGTTGGATACTCGAGGAGTGGAGTAGGGCAAAGAGAAGTTACTCTAAATCATCATGTCCGGTTTGCGATTTCTTTTACTATCGCTTTATGTTTATGTTTACATTTATATTTGCATTGCGTGGCTTGTTGGTTATACTGTGTTTATCATGTTTATGTCATGGCTTGTTGTTTATATTGTGTTTGTGTTGTGATCTACTTAATAGTATCTCCAATTGTTGTAGGTCTATTGTTAATACTTTTCATATTGCGTCACGCTTGATCGGTTGTTTGATACAAAATATTTAACTTTTTAAACGGGAACGTATTCACCCCTCTACGTTTTTCACAACACCCTTAAACTTCTAAAGGTATAAGCTTCAATATCTTAAAAATATCATACTTTGTAGTTATTATATTTCATACATCTCAAACAAGTTTATCCATTTAAAAGCTTTAAATGGTCCTAGTATTTCTAGCAAATAATAATATAACTATGTCATAATAGAAAACAAGAAGTAGTTCACAACACTGATTACAATTCATTGACTTGAGATAGTTTAGAGAATTTGAGTTTGATACATATCTCTATTTACATCTAGAGAAGATCCTAGTGGTCACGTGTTATAATTTTTTTTGTAGCAAGATCTCTATTTAACGTCATAAGGAGCCCAAACTATAAGCAAGATCACTAAATATGTCTTAAGTACATGGAATGGTGAGGCCTCCCATAGGATGGTCATACCCGAACTCTTCCTCTGCTTGTCGTAATAATTCTTGTCGTAATAATTCTTGAAAAGCAGGTTGGCTTAATAGTGAAATAGGGACCACAAATCGCTTTTTTTCTTCTTCCCCTACATAAATGGCAAAATAGCCTTTTGGAATGTCTAAAGATGTCGTGCTTCTTCCATTAGAAAAAGATCGTCGAAGCATTTGTTTGGCATGAATGATCCGAGGCAAACAGATTGTCATTTTTTCAACGAGGGTAGAGTCTCTTGTGGTTGAATTAGAGGAAAGAGTATTTTTGATCTTGGCAAAGGATATTGTGGTTGTGATAAGTAAAATGAACCATTTATAAATCAGCTGGTAGCTAGGGTATATTGTGGAATTAGAGGAAAGAATATTTTTGACGAAGTTGTGGTTGTGATAAGCAAAATGAACCATTTATATAACCCACTGATTGATGTAAAGGGACAATATCAGATTGAAAACTGTGACAAATGAAAAAAAGACAACACCAGATGGTCGTGTTCTTCATGATTTGTCTCTTTTTTCTTGGTAGGCTCTCTATATATTTGTTAAACAAATGACAGTGATATAAAATATCTCACATGGTTTTGTCTTACTACATAACTATCATTAATTATCGATATTACTGTGGATCGACTATAAGTTTAACCCACAAAGAAAAGAAATGATTAGAAAGAGATAGGGAGTTGTATGGCCAGTAATTGAAACCATATATTTTGTGACGTTATCACATGGTTTGGTCTTGATTCTTGAGGGCAATGTTTTTTCCGCATTAATGTGTGTAGGACAAGGTGCAATTCCCCAATATACCCTAGCTACCAGCTGATTTATATTTTGAGTAGTGTGAATGTAGTTCTGATAGACATCTTGCTTTATATAGAATGGTTAACGGCCACCATTAGTTATAGTCATAAGAAGCTACAATTTCTGAGAAACAAGTTTCATTTTCAATATCTATCAGTTTTAAAACTATATATTAGACATCAGATGTTGCTATTCAATTGTGGCAATATTCTATATTATTTTTTGAACCTAAGAAAAGATGCTTTTAATTTTTAGGTAGATTGTGTTTACAGGTTCTGAATTGGGAGTTTCCAGGATCGACATTGATCAAACAACATCATGCTACATCATCCACAAGAATCGATAAAAGTAAAAACAAAGAAGATGGGTGTTGAACCCCTTTTAATAATCTGATAAAAAATACAGGAAATGGTTGCTTTTGTTTACAGAAATCCTATTCTATATATACTGATGAAACGTTGTGTACATGTCGTTTCATATAAAGTAAACGTTGTAACCCTAGAATCTAAATTAAATAACTGTTTCTTTTGCCTACTGGGTTGTAGGCCCAAACCAGTAAATTGCAGGATCTATTTTACTTTTGGCATCCAAGACATTAAGTTGGTCCAACAGTTCCTCCCTAATGTCGAGATGCCAAAACCTTCTTCTTCGTGAATCTTATGTAATTCCTTGATGCTTTATTCAATCTTTCTTTAATCTTGATGTCTTTATGTCTTCTAAACTTGATCTATTACAGGGTGACTCTTAGGACAGGTATCTCCTAGCCCTCTTCTATGAAATTTGTGGGAATATTTTGAACGGAGACTTGTTCGATGTCACTTGATCTTTATTGATCAACTTCTGTGACTTCTGGGTAGGTTTTCTCCTAGCCATAATCTACGAATTTGTTGAATTTTTTGAACAAAAAACTTGTTCGAGTTGTGCCCTTGTTCTTCGTCTTCTTCTTGGTTAACCACCGGATTGGTGTTGTAACCGATTCTTCTTTAATTCGACATCTTTTCTTCTTTAATTGGTTAACCACCGGTTTGGTGTTGTAACCGTCTCTAATCTTTGGCATCATGGTAAGCGTTTTTTTTGGTGATATAAAACGCAAATTTTTCTTCTTGATTGGTGATTGAAACATGACTTGGGTGTTGCTTGATCCCTTGAAGCTCTGATACCAATGTTTACAGGTTCTGAATTTGGAGTTTCCAGGATCGACAGTGATCAAAACAACATCATGCTACATCATCCACAAGAATCGATAAAAGCAAAAACAAAGAAGATGGGTGTTGAACTGATAGAGGTTTACACATCCCTAGTCGACTTTCTCTCTGGCGATTTACACATCCCTAACAACCCTAATCTTTTTTTTCCAAATCGAACCTAGCTTGGGATTCTTTGCTTCTAACTGATTTCGTTATTAACTAACATCTTTGTTATTTGATTCGTGATTGGTTTTGAGCAGTGGTTCTTCTTGTTGGGTCTGTTTTTGGCGATTCAATATTTTTTTAGGGTTTTGGTAAATCGTTTTGTTCATAACCTGATTTGGATTGCGTGCTTTTATTTGGATTGATTCTTTCATTCCTTGCTGGTCTTTTAACCATGGGAGCAGGTTAGTTATTGATCGTGGTGTGTTTAAACCCTAACTTTTAGTTAGGGTTTGATTGGTAAGTCGATTGTTCTTTCAGTAGCTGCTGTGGTTATCGATTCTGTTGGAATTGTTTGTGGGGTGTAGAGAGATGGAAAAGGGGTTTCTTGATAAAGTTGGTTCTTCGGTGAAGGCTTCAATAACAGCCACCAACTTGGCCGATCAAGTTGGTGTAAACACGGACACGAACCCGTATCAAAGGGTTGATATTCAGGAGTTGGAAGCTAGGTTACAACGTCTCCAAGGTGAACGTGGTATAGTGGGTGACTCTGCTGATCCTGAGTTGCGTAAAGCTGCTAGGGTTGGTCTTAACCCTAGCACGCATGATGTTCATTCGGATTCTATTTGGGGTCCTAACGTTGAAACTAACGAAGTGAGGTCATTTGCTAATGTTTTAAATCCGGAACGTGTCTCTAGGAAAGTGAATTTTCGTGCCTTGGTGAATGAGACGCGAATTGAAAATCATGATACGGTGCTTCCAAAGGCTGCTATGGAGGGTGTATTCAACCGTTATGAAAATACGCTTGTTGGCTTCTTTGTTGGCAAGAATGTTGCTTTTCATTTGGTTCAGAACTACGTTCCAATACGTGGGGTAAGTTTGGTTTTAAGAAACTAATGAAGAATGATGATGGTGTTTTCCTCTTCAAATTCGATTCTAAAGAGGATGTTGAGAGTGTTCTTCAACGGGGCCCATGGATTATTCACAATTCTCCTCTCATTCTCACTAAATGGACTCCTGATGTGCTATTGTCTAAAAGTGAGGTTACTAGAGTTCCCGTTTGGATTAAATTGCATAATGTGCCATTACTTACATACTCGGCAGATGGGTTGAGCTTAATTGCTACTCAGGTGGGTAAGCCGATTATGCTAGATGCTTTTACTAGCTCCATGTGTGTTGATTCATGGGGTCGCATTAGTTTTGCACGCGCTCTTGTGGAATTATCATCTGAATTTGAGCTTAAACATGTGGTGACTATGGAGATCCCTAAAAAGGATGATAGTGGTTTTACTACGGCAAGTATAAAGGTGGAATATGAATGGAAGCCGCCACACTGTGTGGAATGTAAAGTGTTTGGGCATGATACTGCTTGTTGTCCTAAGAGTATTAAGGAGCATAATGATGTTCCTCCCAGCTCAAATGTGGACGAAACTGATGATGGTTTTAAGGTGGTGCAGAATCGGAAAGCCAAACCTAAATGTACGAAGATGACTGGTGGTATTAATATGGGTAAGGGTCCTAGATTTGCACCTAGGAAGCAGGTATATGTTGCAAAGACGAAGACACCGGCAGCTGCTAGTGGTAATGCTAAAGATACACCGATTACTACGTCTAACTCTTTTGGGACTCTTGAGGTGGATGATGATTTGGGCATCCCAAGTACTGTGGATGATTCTTCTACTAACAAGGTCAAGACTGGGAAGTCTTCTGGTACTACTAAGGAAGCAGGTATTGATGGATCTCGGGAGACGGACTCTCGTATTGATATTGGTGAGGCATCTAAGCCTCCGGAGACTGGGACTTATTCTGCTGCCAAGCTTGTGAGTGATTCAATGGGAACAATGGATGTTGGTTCTACTCCCATCGCTGAGAAAATTGGTAAGCTTGAAAAGCTAATTATTGATGGGAAAGCTACTCTTGTGGATGATGATGGTCAACCTATTCCGTCTACCTCTTCTACTAAGAGAGTTAACCCTTTTTCTAAAGTGGGAGAGATTGAGGTTTCTGATTCTGAAGATGAGGTTGTTGCTAACCCATTTGATGAGTCTGCTAATATTTTTGGTGGTGGCCAAGAGTTTGAAGATGAGTATGATGACTATGACTTCGATGACTATGCGAAACAGGTTCGTGATCTTCCTGGGAATTTGGATTCTTTTAATGCCATGTATGGCACAAAGTTTCAAGGTCCTAGGAAGTAAGTTTATTTTGTTGTGTCATATGTTATCATTTGAGTAGTGGTTTGTTTTCTTGTTTAGAGAAGTGGAAGTATCTTGTTATGTAAGCTTTATGCCTATGTAACGGGCTGAGATATGGGATTTCACTCATATCCATTGTACTTAAACGTTTATTTGGTTAATATATTTACCAGGGTGCAGGATTATTCCCCTTTACCCAAAAAAAAAAAAAACTAATAGAGGTTTTACTGACCAGGTTTTAATATTTATAATTTCTCGTTATACCTATGGTCTACCCTAATGCACTAACGGGCAGTATACCCGGTCGTGTGTAGTGTAGTATTTCGGTAAAACCGAGGTCGTCCCTAGAGCTATTTGTGCGGATTTAAACTAAGTCTAGGTGTCACAGATTTTAATATGATTTCGAGAAAATTAACTACTAAAGGAAATAAAGGAGAGGGTTGTGATCAATAGAGGAGAGGGATGCTAACCTAGTTAATCATCCTAATTAGTAGTGTTTACGTCTAATTACTTTCAATTACTTCAGGTGGGGTTAAAGTCGCTAGGACAGCATTTGGTCAGTTCGTCCTAACCTGTCAGCAAAGGGTCCCACTAGAGAAATCAGGTGACCCGTCATAAGTCCAGTTGTTCTTAGCCCCTAAGCCAAGTCATTAAGTACCGCTACATGCTAGATTCATAATAGTGAGTGCCCGGGCGCTAGCATCTTAAACACTCACCCCTTACTTCTTAAGTTCATCCAAACGGTAGGTGATCAGTAGGTCAAATCGCACAAGCATAAAGGGCCGTCAGTTGGTCATATCTTACCTTTCCCACTCAGTCTTCCTACTTAGGGTCAATTGGTCATATCTCCTAAGTAACTAGCCACTACCGCCATTCAAAACTACCGAAACAAGGGTAGCTGCCAACAAACTATGCATGCATACGCTTAGAAATAATTATACGGAAGCAATGTAAACGTAAACAAAACAATTAAGGAATCATAACTAGGCCAGCACCAGAGGTGCTTAGCCGCTCATATTAACTAAAACAATCGATTCAATGTTTAACATTACGAAATATATGAATTGAAAGTAAAGAAAAGATAAAATGCTAATGCTTATCGTAGGGGAGTGATTTCTCCCTTGGAGATAGCTCCGTATGCTCCTCTAGATCTGCCTTCGACTTCTACTCATGTTCACTTGGTGTTGTGTGTGAAATGGAATGCTTTGAAATGCTGGAAATCGTGGGGTATTTATTGGCCAGATCTGGTTACGGCGTAACTAATGTTAAGCGTTACGCCGTAACATACAATTCTTCGTATTTTGCACTGAAAATGCTGGTTACAGCGTAACTCTGGAAGGAGTTACGCCGTATCTTCAATAAATCTTGGTTATGCCGTAATTGATACAATAGTTACGGCGTAGCTTGCAGCGGCGCGGAACCTCATTTGACCTAGTTGGTTACGTCGTAATCTTTGGGAGAGTTATGCCATAATCTTCTGTTGAGTTGGTTTTATGAGCCACGCTTTAGTTACGGCGTAATGTGAGAGAGGAGTTACGCCATAACTTCTTCAAAATGAGCATACTATGATATATCTTCAATAAACCCTCAAAATCGGCGTCTCTTTAGCTCCAATGCTCGTATTTTACGTGAAAGTGAAATATAGAGGAAAACAAGCGTAAATCCATATAAATGATATAAAATACGAGCATTATCGGGGGAAATTGACACTTAATATTCAGGACTATTTGATGTTATCAAATATTCCCCCACTTGAACTCTACTTGCCCTCAAGTAGACCTTATTAGATAGATTCCTAAAAAGATATCTCCCATTACTTGGAAAATATGAGTTTACAAATCCCTTATGCTAGAATAAAACAAAGCCGAACACCTCACAAAATGATCACTCATTGCACAGTCATAGCATGTATTCTATCATAAGCTTGGCGGTTACACAAATCTCCACCACTAGAGTTAAGGACAAAACAATTCTCAAAGGCAATATGGGTAGACACGACAAAGGTTATGGGTGATTTGTCATTACTAACATGTCATGGCGAAGTGGACAAAATCAATGATACATGACCAAATCCATGGCCAAGACACCAAAGATTGCTCGCTGCATCACCTAGATATGCTTCATGACTAAAGGGTAGGATAAGACATGGGATAAAATTGGTGTAAAATAAAATCAAGCAGATAGTCTAAATCTACAACTAAGTCATCACCGCTTACCATCCGCCCAAAGTTCAAGTTTCGAAGTCAAGAAACCGGATCATGATATAACTAGGTAGATGTGCCATTAGAGAAAAGCAAGTCGTTGACCAAGGAAATACCCATACAAAGTATTCTCAAACCTAGTGTTCACCTCTTTAACCACTTTCATTGGGACAGAAAGATCCACACCATTAGCTTTCTTACCACACTCCAACCTACGAAAGTTAGATGTGTGTTTCTTTGGTTCAGTAGAAGTAACACCAGCATACGATGAAGAAGGTTGTTTCAAAGCACCAACCTTCTTGTTAGGAATTAGAAATTCCCGGTATTAAAGAGTCGGTCACCTCAAGTATATGTAATCGTTAGAAAGCTCGTAGTCGTAGTTCTTTTAAGTTAAGTAGTAATTTAGTTAAGTAACACCGTGGAGGACGGACGGGTCTTTACCCACTGTATGCCTGATCCACAGCCCAAAGTGTGGCGAGTTATGTAAGACTATAAATACTCTCTACCTTCCAAGGTAGAGAGTTGAAGCTCATAATAATATCTTTCACTTTCTCTCACTAAGTTCCCTAAACCTCTAACTTTCTCTCTCTAGAATTCCATCTATATGCTACTTTGTGTTATGGTTTGATGTGTATGTGAAACGTTATATCTTACAATTGGTATCAAGAGCCATGGTTAGATCATATCTTGCACATCTTTGGATTTATAGTGGTTTTTAGGTGGTTTTTGAGTTTGAAAAAGTTTAGTGGTTTTTGCATCATTTGGTTGATTTCTTGTGTTAAAGTTTGAATTTTGTTGGTACTTTTATGTTTAGAATCATCACAAGTGTTTAGGTTTTCATTTGGTAAGCTTGAATCATCTTGGTTGGGTTGTTTTTGGATTGAAAAGTGATGTTTATATGGTTTTTCATGCTAGCGACTTAGCTCACGGAGTGTTTTCTTGGTAGCGACTTGCTTCACATTTTTGTAGCGACTTACAGTGTTGGAGCTAGCGAGTTAGATCTAGCGAGTTAAAGTACAAGTAGTGGACTCTCCACTACGAGTAGCGACTTAGTGGTAGCGACTTGGTCTGTAGCGAGTTGCTCTTTAGCGACTTGTATCTCTAGCGACTTGTGTAGCGAATTGCTGCCAAAATTTGGCTAGCAACTTGGTCTGTAGCGAGTTACTACTTAGCGACTTGCTTTCTATCTAGCGACTTGGGAGTCTAGCGAATTGGCTGTCTAGCGAATTAATTGGTAGCGACTTAGTGCATTTGTTTCTAGCGACTTAGTGCATTTGTTTCTAGCGACTTAGAGCATTATCATCTAGCGACTTGAGTGATTGTTTACGGTTTTCTCTTGATTTAGTAAAATCCCGTGAAAGAATCTATTTCCCGGTTTAATCATAGAGTTATAAAATCCCGTATAATCTGTTAACATGTCTACCAACGTCCCTACTGTCATCTCCACTGTTGCCGAGGATGTTCAAGCAGCTGGCTCAGATACTCGTCCACCCATGCTTGACAGAACTGACTACGATTCTTGGGCTCAACGAATCAGATTGTATTGCCTTGGAAAGGAAAATGGTGTCAACATTCTCAAATCCATTGATGAAGGACCATATCTGGTTGAGACGACTAGAGACATACTTGATACTAATGAAGATGGTACTCCTGTTTACGGAATGGACAGACCTAAGATGTACGATGAGCTTGATGATAAGGAGAAAAAGAGATTCGATGCAGATATCAGGGCTTCAAACATTGTTCTTCAAGGTCTCCCTAAAGACATCTACAAGCTGATCAATCATAACACTGATGCAAAGGCAGTTTGGGATAATGTTAAGATGCTTCTCTCAGGTTCAGAATTAACTATGGAAGACAGAGAATCCCAACTCTATGACGAATTCGAGCACTTCAAAATGAAACCAGATGAGAGTGTCTATGAGTACTATGTGAGATTCCATAAGTTAGTGAATGACATGAGGAACATCAGAATGACTATGCCTAACATTCAGCTGAACTCAAAGTTTGTGAACAACATGAATCCCGAATGGCACAAGTTTGTCACAGCTGTGAAGCTCACTAAAGGATTGAAGAATACAAACTATGAGAAACTCTATGCCTTCCTCCTTCAGAATGAGAGACATGCCATGTTTGAAAAATTGATTCTCAATCAGTTCAAAACCAACCAGGGAGAGACAAGCTCGTCTAATGACTCAACAGCCTTCTACTCAAACATCGGAATCACAACCAAAGCATCACAAGTCATACCCTTGGGGAATGGTAATCACAAACTCATTCCTGATCCCATGTTCAAACAAGCTGATGCTGATGCACACGTGGGTAACATCATTAATCAACTAGCTCTTCTCATTAGTCAAAACATGAATTCTCTCCCACAAACCAACAACAACCTCAGAACTGCATCTAACCCACATAATCAAGCCACTGTTAAAGATGGAAGGATCGTGGTTCAACCAGTTCAGGAAAGATAGTATGATCAGGGAAGAGGTGGAGCTGGGAGAGGTTATGTTGGAAACCAGAATCGAGGAAGAAATGGTAACCAAGGTCAACCTAAGCCAATCAAATGCTATAACTGTGGTGGTGAAGGACACATTGCAAGGAACTGCACATCTCCAAAGCGTCCACAGAATGCTGATTACTTCAGAGATAAGATGTTGCTGGCACAAGCTCAGGACAATGGTGCTGCGTTGGATGAAGAGGAATTGCTGTTTCTTGCTGAGGGCAATGCCAAGACCTATGATGCAGATGTGGATGAGCAGCCTATTCAGGAGATAGGTCACAATCATCAGAATGCCTTTCAAGTCGCTGACTGTGATGCATACGACTCTGATGTAGATGATGGACCTACTGCACACACAATCTTTATGGCTAGCATCTCTCCAATGGTTTCTCCCAAGATCTCTTCTTCACCACAAGCTGGCCCATCCAAGGACAAACTCATCTCAGAGGTATTAAAACTATACGATGAAGCTGATGTGCAACAGATGCATGACAAAGTACAATCAACTGAAACTATTGAATCAAATGTTGAAAATATGGGTAATAACAATATTGTCCCATACGATCAATACGTGAAACAAAGTGAAAGTGAAGTTGTACCAAGTGATGCATCTTCTGCAGTCAATAATGACTATGTCTTTGATGAATACACTGCATGTGCTCCTGATGATTCCATAATTTCTGAACTAAATGCCTATAAGGAACGTGTTGCTATTTATGAACAACGTGCAAAATTTGAGTTGACCACTCGTGAGCAGGAAATGGATGTCCAAGTGAGTACAGTAATTAGAAAAAGTAAGTTTAGAGAAGAAGTATTGAAACAAGAATTAAATTCCTTGCAAGAAAAACTTTCTAAAACAGCTAAACAAAAACAAGAACTTCAAGAAAATGTGAAAATGCTTAAGCAAGAATTTAATGCAAAGGAATCAAAACTCTTGAGAGATTTTTCTAATCTGAAAACTTTGAAAAACAAACTTGAAAACAAGTTGTACATACAAGGAAACACCATTCAGACTGCTCACATGGTCACCAAACATCGTGTCTTAAGCGATAAGCATAGCATTCCCCTTGTTGAGGAACCAAATCCAGAGGTAATTAAAAAGGCTAGAAATGCTCATAAGGTGCTTTATGATGGTAATGAAGTCCTTAAGCCTAGGCAGAAACCTAGTTGCGTTGAGTGCACTGAGGAAGATAAGATATTAAATGAAATCACTAGGGAAAAGATGAATAAGAAACAAAATGATCCCAAATGCAAAGAGAAAAACATAATCATCTCTCCTCATGATTACAAGAAGGAAAACTGGATTTCCTTGAACAAGTTTAAGCCTCAGACTTTGTTGACTCCCGAACAAGTCTTCTGGAAAATGGATTTAGATAAGCAGAAAGCGGAAAATATTATTGAAACAAACCCTCCCCTTTGGAAAATGCCTAGAGCGACTGTGTATCCTCCTAATACTCCAATGCATCTTGTTCCTAGAACAATTGCCACTAAAAGCAAGACATTAATTAGCCAATACGTTATATTTCAACTATTTGTTGATTTCGAGAAAACCTGCAAGAAAAGGATCACACCCACTGGTATAACTGAAGGAGAAAGAGGTTTTGAACAAATGAAAGAATGTTATTTAACTGAGGTCATGCCCTTCTTTAAACTTCTAAAAGATCACTTTGAGAGTCTTAAAAAGGGGGTAGAAACTGATATTAAGGGTATGGAAAAGGAATTTGATGCAATGGTTGTTGAAGTTAATGACTATGAGCGTGCACTGAAATATAATGAGATTGAGAGAAAGAACTTGCATACATTAAATGAGAATCTTATTACTGAATGTGTTGCTCAAGATGTGTTTTTCACTGCTTCAAATTGCTCTATTAATGCTTCCAAATTTCATGAATTATCTGTGGCCCTGAAAGTCTCCCATGATCGTGTCATTGAGCTTGAAAAAACTAATTCTAAACTAAACGAGAAAATTGAACTGGATGATCACGACACTTTGGTTAAACATTTTTCTAAACTAGAAGTTGAGTATTTTAATTTACAACTAAAATATCAACATCTCAAAGAAAATGTCAAAACTTCAAATATCAAGACATCTTCAGATGCTCCAGAGTTTGATGCAGTTTTTCAAATCAACAAACGTGATGAACAGATTCAAGCTCAGTGCAACACGATCAGAAAGTTGAAAGCCCAAATCTCTCAATTAAAGGGTCAAACGAACAATATGACAGGCTCCCAAATGCCTCCTCCTTTAGATTCTCAGAATTCTCAAACGTTTCATCTTCAAAACCTTGTAAATGCTTTACAAAAGGAAAACGAAAGTTTTCTAGAAGAAAATGAAAAGGTTAAACGTCATTTCAATGAGTTGTTTGAATCAATTAAAGTCACTCGTAACAAAAACAACGAACAAATAACTTCATTGCAAAAGGAAATTGAGAATCTGAAGAGTCAGGTAAAAGGGAAAATGCCAATGATCAATGAGGAAAATGTTGTATCAAAGGTTCACTCTGGTAATAAATACGCTTTATCTGTGACATATGTCCCCCTCATCTAAGGAACAACAAGCTTGCCATTCAAACATATTTCTCATCCCTTAAGGATTGTTTAGAATGCCTGCGTGAGATTGTTGAAGAAGATAAGCTAGAGAAACCTCATGATAATGCAATTGGACATGCATGCTTATATGCCAAACGATCTCAAGAAATCTTAGAATGCTTGATCACAATATGCCCAAAGACATTAGGTGAGAGAGTTAACCCTTTGATTCCATGCTCAATGCCTAAGGCCAAGTATGATATGCACTCGATTCCCAATGTTTTGAATGTGAACCGTAGTGTGCCTTTAAGAGGTTCAGATTCTAGATTTTGGGTAAAGGGGAGTAATCCTGCACCATGGTAAATATATTAACCAAATAAATGTTTAAGTACAATGTATATGAGTGAGATCCCATATATCAGCCCGTTACATAGGCATAGAGCTTACATAACAAGATACTTCCAATTATCTAAACAAGAAACAAAACACTACTCAAATGATAACATATGACACAACGAAATAAGATTATTTCCTAGGACCTTGAAACGTTGTGCCATACATGGCATTAAAGGCATCCAAATTCCCAGGAAGATCGCGAACCTGTTTCGCATAGTCATCGAAGTCATATTCATCATACTCATCTTCATACCCTTGGCCACCACCAAATATATTAGCAGACTCATCAAATGGGTTAGCAACAACCTCATCTTCAGAATCAGACACCTCAATCTCTCCCACTTTAGAAAAAGGGTTAGCTCTCTTAGTAGAAGAGGTAGACGGAACAGGTTGACCATCATCATCCACAAGAGTAGCTTTCCCAGCAATAAGTAGTTTTTCAAGCTTACCAATTTTCTCAACTATGGGAGTAGAACCAACATCCATTGTTCCCATTGAATCACTCACAAGCGAAACATGTGATGTAAAACCAGTGTTATTTAACACATCCTCATTAACCTCCATTGTACGACCCTTATCCACATCTGCTTCCTTAAAACAACCAGTAGAATCCCCAATCATCGCCTCCTCAATATTAGAATCAACCACAGGACTTTGAATGCCCGTGTCCTCATGCACCTCAAGTGTCCCAAAAGAGTTAGAAGTAGTAACAGGAGTACCTGTAGCATTAACAGTAGCAACGTCCGGCGTCTTCTTCTTTGGGATATAAACCTGCTTCCTAGGAGCAAATTTAGGACCCTTACCCATATTAATACCGCTAGACAACTTCGGACCTTGGGGTTTGGCTTTCCGATTCTGCACCACCTTAAAACCATCATCATTCACATCCAAGGTCGAGGTGTGAGCATCAGCATGATGCTCCTTAGGAGACTTAGGACAACAAGCATTATCATGCCCAAACACTTTACATTCCATGCAATGTGGAGGTTTCCATTCATATTCAACCTTGATACTAGCCGTCGTAAAACCACTATCATCCTTCTTAGGGATAGCCATAGTTACCACATGTTTAAGATCAGCTTCCGATGATAACTCAACAAGAGCACGAGCAAAACTAATACGACCCCATGAGTCAACACACATGGAGCTAGTGAATGCATCTAACATGATCGGCTTACCAACCTGAGTAGCAATAAGGCTCAACCCGTCTTCCGAATATGCAAGTAATGGCACATTGTGCTATTTAATCCACACAGGCACTTTGGTAACCTCACTTTTGGACAATAGCACGTCAGGAGTCCATTTAGTGAGAATGATAGGAGAATTACGAATTATCCAAGGTCCTCGTTGAAGAACATTCTCAACACCCTCTTTAGAATCAAATTTAAAGAGAAATACACCATCATCATTCTTCATAAGTTTCTTTAAACCAAACTTACCCCATGTATTGGTGACATAATTCTTGACCAACTGAAATGCAATATTCTTGCCGACAAAGAAGCCAACAAGAGTATTATCATAGCGGTTAAACACACCCTCCATAGCAGCCTTAGGAAGAACTGTATCATGATTATCAATTCGATTCTCATTCACCAATGAACGGAAGTTAACTTTCCTAGATACACGTTCCGAGTTTAACACATTAGCAAACGACCTCACTTCATTGTGTATACTATCACTCACATTAAGACCAGAAGTAGAAGCATTCTTACCATCCATCGAAGCATTAAGATCAGAAGGAACATTATGATTAGTACCATACATTTGGGATTGCATAGCCATATCAAAACTCGACAGAGGAGTATTAGCAGAATAAACTTTAGTACCATTAATACCACTCGAGTTGTTCACATCAGAAGATGAAGCCATATTAGCAATATCACTATCAATTTTATTCATTGCTGCATCAAATTTCTGATGCGCATTAGCAATCAACCGCTCCACATTAGGCTGTTTAGAAACCTTAGAGGCCGAATCAGAAGCAGGTATATCATGACTAGGGCTTGAATCAAGTGAAACCGGCTCCACTTGTCCATCAGTACCAACAAGAGGTGTACCTTTGTCGGACGCAGCAAAACAATCAGAATCCATACCACCAATAGTACCAGTAGACTGCGCAATCTGCTCCACACCCAAATTATTGTCCACCAAACCAGTAACCGGCAGAGTAATATTCTTCTCTCCTAAATTCGACATCACACAAAACCCTAAAACCCTCGACAAAATAGATTAATAAAAAAACCACAACCAAGTAGCACGCCAGATCTTAAGCAAGATGATTAAACCCTAGGATAACACTAGGGTTTATAAACTATGAAGCATATAGAACTAACCCATAATAATGATGAAGTAATCACGTGAATAAGTAAGAATTAAGAACAGCGAAAACCCAATTCAGAAACCCTTATGATCGATTAGATAAAACCCTAAAACAAACCAGATCAATCGCAACTCAAAACCTAGAACAAGTAGAGATTAAAGATAGATTATAGATAATCGACCTTAATCAGGTTGTGATAGGAATGAGAATGGATCGATCTGTGGAGACCGATTTAGGGTTTTAATTCGCCAAATTCGCCCACACAAGGAGGAGAGTTAGAATCGTATCACTGACATGAGTTTATTCCTATGGAGCTATTGTGTTAATTTTCAGATTCTAGATTTGTCAATGCTAAGAAAGAGAACTCAAGTGTACCTTCTAGGAGTACAAATCTCAGTACCTCTAGTTTTAAGAATGTGAAACTTAGTGCACCTGCATGTAGTTCAGATCCCAGCACATCTAAACAGGTGGTGCAAAGAGTAGTAAACCAAACTAATGTTCCCATTCCCTCTACAGGAGTAATCAGTGACATTAAAGGGAGCAGGTCAAAGTCTCAAGACAATACAAGGAATGATAGGACCTCGCAAGCTAAGAATGTGCACTGGAAAAGAGTAGAAGAACAATCTAGGAACCTTAAGTTTGAATCGAATAAAACGAATCGTGTTGATTCTAGTATTTGCCATAAGCGTACTGTAATTAATTCGAATTCTGATACTATTTGCAAACCTTGTACTGATGATAGCTTGAATTTTGTTTCTAATCATGGATGTGATGTTAATGTTCTGCCTAATGATGTTAATTGTCCAGTTAATTTTGTTAATGCTAAAATTCATGCTAAAAAGGCTAAAAGGCAAAAGCGAAAGAGAGTTAGAAAACAATGGAAACCCACAGGAAGAACATTCAGCAGAATAGGCTTTTATTGGATACCTGTTGGTCATAAGACTAATCAGATAATGCCCACTAGAAAATGGATGCCTACTGGTAGAACTATTCCCTTAAGAAGTGGTCACACTGTAAACAGGGCCAATACAGACACTAGTATTGCATCTATTCACAATGATTCCATTACCTCATTTTCTGATATGAATGCTTCTATTTCTGATGTGGGTGGTCCAATCATTGTAACTAACCAAATGGAACCCATTCTTGCATGGGGATCCCAATTATCCAGTTATCCATTCTTGTCTGTGTTCAACTGCAGATCGTTCAAATCGTTCTGTGGTACATGGACTCAGGCTGTTCCAAGCATATGACTGGAGACCGGTCGCGGCTCATGAACTTCGTGAGCAAATTCATCGGGACTGTTAGATTTGGTAATGATCATTTCGGTGCTATTATGGGCTATGGAGATTATGTTGTTGGTGATAGTGTCATCTCCAGAGTGTATTATGTGGAAGGTTTAGGTCATAATCTGTTCTCTGTTGGTCAATTCTGTGATTCTGATCTAGAAGTAGCCTTCAGAAAACATACCTGCTTTGTTAGAGATCTTAATGGTAAGGAACTGTTGAAAGAAACTCGTGGCTCAAACCTTTACACCATCTCTATCGATGACATGATGAAAGCCTCTCCAATCTGCTTGTTATCTAAGGCTTCAAAAACAAAGTCATGGTTATGGCATCGTCGTCTCAATCACTTGAACTTCGGCACCATCAACGATCTTTCCAGAAAGGACTTAGTTGTAGGTTTACCTAGACTAAAGTATGAAAAGGATCATCTCTGTTCAGCATGTCAATTGGGAAAAAGCAAGAAGTATGCCCATAAACCCAAACCTACTAACTCTGTCACAGAAGTTCTTCATATGATTCATATGGATTTATGTGGACCAATGAGGGTGCAAAATATCTTTGGGAAGAAATATGTGTTAGTTGTGGTTGATGATTATTCTAGATTCACCTGGGTCAAGTTCTTAAGGACAAAGGATGACACTCCTGATATCATCATCAAACTCATCAAACAGCTGCAGGTTAGACTAAACAAAACTGTCAGAATTATCAGAACAGACAATGGAACTGAGTTTGTCAACAAACAACTTAGTGAATTCTATGAAAGCGTTGGAATCAGCCATCAAAGAAGTGTTCCACGAACCCCTCAACAGAACGGTGTAGTTGAAAGACGAAATCGTACTCTTGTTGAAGCTGATAGAACAATGCTGATCTACTCAAAGGTTCCAATGTTTCTCTGGGCTGAAGCAATTGCCACTGCATGCTACACACAAAATCGTTCCCTGATTCACACTATTCATGGAAAAACTCCATATGAACTTGTCCACAACAGAAAACCTAATCTATCTTTCCTTCGTGTGTTTGGTGCATTGTGCTATCCAACTAATGAGGGTCAAGACTTAGGCAAACTTAGGGCCAAAGCTGACATTGGAGTATTTGTAGGATATGCATCAAACAAAAAGGGATACCGAATCTACAACAAAAGAACCCGAAATATCATGGAAACAATTCACGTTACGTTTGATGAGCTGACCGGTCAAATGGCTCCTGGACACTCCAGCTCAGGACCCGCACTTCAAAACAGTCCCATTGGTTCATCCCTTGTTCCAAACTCCTCTCAAGAAACCCCATATGTACCTCCATCTGAAGATGATGTAAAGAAATTGTTTGATCCTATGTTTGATGAACTGTATGATTCAATTACTAATGAGGTACTGATCCCTACAACAGAGGTTGCTAATATTCCAGTGAATGAAGTCAATCCTTCAGTCTCAATATCTTTAAGCCAAGAAGCACCTGCTGCTGATCCTTCAGTCTCATCAACAAATCATCATTCTTCAAATGTACATCATGGAAATTTTTTTGGCATCAATGATGAAGTTAATCCCTGTGCTACTCCTGAAGATGCTCCATTTGAAAACATATTTGCTACTCCTGAATCATCATCAGAACCATCTTCTTCAGGAGACATCGACTCAGCTACCTCAGTTCCTCAACAAATGCCACATGAACACCTCAGAAAATGGACTCACGATCATCCATTAGACAACATCATTGGTAATCCCTCTCGTCCTGTATCAACCCGGAAACAACTTGCAACCGATGCCTTATGGTGTTTCTTCAACTCCGTACTATCTAAGATCGAACCAAAAGATGTTAAAACCGCCATGAATGAAGACAGCTGGTTCAATGCTATGCAAGATGAAATTCATGAGTTTGATCGTCTTGATGTATGGGAGTTAGTACCTGCTCCAGACTGTGCTATGATTATAGCTCTAAAATGGATCTTCAAAGTAAAACTTGATGAGCATGGTGATGTGTTGAAGAACAAGGCTCGATTAGTTGCTAAAGGATATCGTCAAGAGGAGGGTATAGACTTTGAAGAATCTTTTGCTCCAGTTGCTCGAATCGAGGCAATCAGAATCTTTCTAGCTAATGCTGCTAGTAAGAACATGGTAGTTTATCAGATGGATGTAAAGACGGCATTTCTGAACGGAGATCTTAAAGAAGTCGTCTACGTCAGCCAACCTGAAGGATTTGTGAATCAAGAGCATCCTACTCACGTTTATCGTTTGAAGAAGGCTCTTTACGGTTTAAAGCAAGCTCCAAGGGCATGGTATGATACACTGTCAAAGTTTCTTCTATCAACCGGATTCATCAAAGGAGCAGTTGATCCTACATTGTTCACCAGGAAGTCAGGCAAACATTTGATTCATGTTCAAATTTATGTTGATGATATTATTTTTGCCTCGACTGACCCAATGGAATGTGATCATTTTTCAAATGAAATGAGTTCAAAGTTTCAAATGTCAATGATGGGACAAATGTCATTTTTCTTGGGATTAGAAATTTCTCAAAGTCCCGGAGGCATTTTCATAAATAAATCTAAATATGCAACAGAGATTTTAAAGAAATTTGGATTTGATTCAAGTGACCCTGTTGACACCCCCATGATTGACCGAACCAAACTAGATGAGGACCTCTCAGGGATCATGATTGATCAAACGAAATATCGGAGTATGATTGGATCCCTGATGTATCTCACTGCTAGTAGACCAGACATCTTGTTCGCTGTTTGCATGTGTGCTAGATACCAGGCTAAGCCTACTAAAAAGCACCTTGAAGCAGTTAAACGGGTCTTTCGGTATCTCCAAGGAACCATCAATATGGGACTATGGTACCCGAAGGACACCGGTATGTCACTAACGGCCTATGCAGATGCTGATCATGCAGGTTGTCAAGATACTCGTCGAAGTACGTCAGGAGGTGCTCAGTTTTTGGGTGATAAGCTTGTGAGCTGGTCTTCAAAGAAGCAAATGAGCACTTCCATTTCCTCTACAGAGGCTGAATACATAGCCATGTCATCTTGTTGTGCTCAAATCTTATGGATGAGATCTCAATTATCTGACTATGGCTTTGAATTCAACAAAATCCCTCTGTACTGTGATAATAAAAGTGCTATTGCTCTCTCATGCAACAACGTTCAACACTCAAGAGCAAAGCATATCGACATTCGACATCATTTCATCAGGGAACAAGTGGAAAAAGGTGTGGTGGAACTATATTTTGTGAGGTCTGAATATCAGTTAGCAGACATCTTCACCAAAGCTCTTCCAAGAGAACGTTTTGAGTTTATTCTTCCACGACTTGGCTTGAAAAGCCTTCAACCAGAAACTCTCAAACGTCTTCAGGAGGAAGACGAGGAGTAAAGGTCTATCTTCTTCTATCTCTTGTATATATATCTATTGGAAAAGCAAAATACAAAAATATAAAACTTTCAAAATCCATAAAAATCTGAAAAATTCGAAAAATCTTCAAAAAATATTGTCATTTTGTCATGTTTTTCTCGGTTCGATAATATCTACGGTCTTTGTGCTGTCACTCAAAGAATGACACGGGACTTTAGATGTTTGTTCGAATGTTATTAAAAAAAAAAAAAAAAAAAAAAAATTTAAAAAATCAAAAAATCAAAAAATATTTTTGGGAGAAAGAGAAATGGTTTATTGTCATTTTCAGGCAATAACCCGGTTTTTAAAGAAAGAACAGAGCCATGTTTTAACATGTTTTCAAAATTCCATGCTCTGATTCTATAAACATTTATCTGCTGAAAACCAAATGCTTTAAAAAATAACTCGGTCTCTATTTTTGATAATCATCTGGACTTATTTGTCAAAATCTCTATCTCTCAATCAACAACCTATGTCATTGATTGAGGGGGAGAATGATTTCAATTAAATTAAAAAGTTATTTAGCATTAAATTGTTTTCAAAAGATGTACATGCATGTTTTTATCAATGGAGTTTAAAGTCTTAAAATCCGATAATTATCAGTTAAGAAGCTTTCATAATCAAGTCACATTTCTCCTTAAAAGCTTTCAAAATCAATTTAAATCTATAAGAGATCACAAATCTCAAATGATTTGATAATTGTGATCGGGGGAGAATGTTGGATTTGAACTGATAATTCGGTAAATGGTTTTATAAGGATGTTCATGCTGTCCTTCTCACATGTGACAAACGATTTCAATTTTTCAATGCACATGTTGAGGGGGAGCACCTATCTTAAACCTTTGATTTGAAACGTGATCACTCATCCCAATGTGCAGGTTCCCTCTAGCATGTGCAAAACTCTTTTCAAACCTCGAGGCACATATTGAGGGGGAGCAAATTTATGGAAACCTCATCCTTCCCGGAAATGCTATATCTACTTGATTGAAATGGGAAGTGATGTTGATATCTTTTAGAAAATGGTAATCAAAGAAGTTAATTCTTTCTCTTGCCTCCGTGTGCTAAACATTTTCAATACTTGATGCACATGTTGAGGGGGAGTTCTCGTTCTAAAAATATCAAAAACAATTCAGGTACAAAATGCTTTGATAATACATCACAAGTATCTGAATTGATTTTCAAATGGTTTCTATTGGATCCAATGGCAGATGAACAATACCAAATAGACCGACCAACTTTACTTTAATGTACGGTGATATAAGGATGATAAGGTTAGGTATTGGTTCCCATGATCCGCCAGAACCGGAGGGATCTACCCAGGGACAATCCACTAGTTAGTGTAGAAGTCCTTAGGTATGATGATAAAAAGGAGAAAAATGAGATATGGGAAGAGTGCGGACTAAGACTGAGCTAGTACTGGAATAAACCCAACAAGGTTCTAGCTATGAAGTCTCGGTAAGCACTGAAGGGGTTGAAGAATTAAAAAGAATTGAATGAGAAAAGGGTGAAAACAAATAGCCCTCCATTTATTCAACCTTAGGGCAGAAACCGGGTTCACTTCATATGCTACTGATGGTAACATCGGTATTGAAGACAAGACGTCATGGACCCAGTGACGCACTGCACTTCAACTTTCCAAACTACTCAAGTTCCTCTTAAAAGGACTTGTTTCATTCTCACGGGGAACCGACATTATCTATCGACTTTCTCTTAGAGATGGTTGATATTGAAGTAGGAGACCCTCTCCCTAGTCTCCGACACAGGATCCAAATATGCACAAATTGAGTCTAGAGCCACGAGATCATCAATAAATCTCATTAGGACACTTTCAATGAAGACTCTCTGTTTCACTCAATGTGGAAAGAGAGATTATATCTTAAGTCCTACGCATTATCCTTGTGGTATTGCCAGAACATCTGAGTGATGTGTTTACATATTCACAATGAAGATGGAAAGCCTTCTGGAGCCAACATCAAACAAGCTCATGGTAGGTGGCATGTGAGATCTATTATATAGATCAACCATGTGACAACTGAACAGAAACAATGGGGCGATTCAATCTCTTGAATTAAACCTGGTTCAGGTTATGGATTGACGGATACCTTTGAAAAACCAGTCTTTGTGCTTAAAAACTCTTTTCTTTAGCACATCGACCGTGTACTCATTTTTCAAACCAAAAGGTATTTTTATGATTGATAATTGATTTTCAATAAAACCTTCGTTGTATTGCAAAAACAATTTCTATTGAGCAATACACGATTGTTTTTCAAATCTCTTTTCATCAATCAGTGAACTTAAAATTCGCTGGTTCACTCACTCCGTGTTGTCTTCTTTGAGACGTTCCGGTTTGAGAACAGCTAGAACAGCTGCGAAACCCTGTCAAGGAGATTCTTAGGAATCCTACCTGATCACAGGCAGTACGTGTACTGATCAACGGGGAACCGTGGGCCGTGTACCTCAATTCAACGAAAGTGATCAAAGACACTTTCGTGCGATTTGTTGCTAACTGTTGTATGCAGGTACGCCCGACTTTTGCAGCTGATCAGAATGAAGCGGTCAATCCATAGCCGCATGCTCACTTAACACATTCATCTCAAAGAAATCATGATTAGTGCATCAATGACTCTGATATTTTCACACCAAGCTTCTGCTACGCTTTTGCCAATATCATGATTCAACAAAAGCTTCTGCTACTCTGATGTGAAGATTTCATGATCCAGAATGTGAGCATGTCGGTCCTAAAGTCACAACATCACATAATACCAACACCACAAAGGATGTGTCAGAGATTGTTGATAGTTGATGATCTCAAAAGATGGCTCAAAATGACTATCACTTGGATCAGTAAAAGACCTCCACTTGAAGTAACCAAACATGCAATGTGAAGAATCAATGACTACGAGCTTAGGAGTAAAGGACTACATCAAGAATGCAAGATCAATTGTTAATGTATTATCTATTTGTATTCAATGTAATTTTGGTACATGATTGAGGTGACCTCCCTTAGGGGGAGATTGTTAGGAATTAGAAATTCCCGGTATTAAAGAGTCGGTCACCTCAAGTATATGTAATCGTTAGAAAGCTCGTAGTCGTAGTTCTTTTAAGTTAAGTAGTAATTTAGTTAAGTAACACCGTGGAGGACGGACGGGTCTTTACCCACTGTATGCCTGATCCACAGCCCAAAGTGTGGCGAGTTATGTAAGACTATAAATACTCTCTACCTTCCAAGGTAGAGAGTTGGAGCTCATAATAATATCTTTCACTTTCTCTCACTAAGTTCCCTAAACCTCTAACTTTCTCTCTCTAGAATTCCATCTATATGCTACTTTGTGTTATGGTTTGATGTGTATGTGAAAAGTTATATCTTACACTTCTCAATACCAACAGCCCCATGTGCATTCGTATCAACCGTATCATTAGCATTATTATGGCCATTAATAGAAGCCATAGGACCACTCGTATCTTGAGGAGGTTTCGAATAATAACCAATAGCAGTAAGCATCTCCTCTAGCTCCTTCTGTGACTGCGGCACCTTAAGATGCTCAATTGGATTAGCCCCAGTAGAAGTAGTAGCATCCACAGTCACGGCTGGTTTTAATGGTTGCCCATCGTCACCCACAAGAACAAGTTTTCCCTCAAAGATTTGTTTTTCAATAGCACAAATTTTCAATAAAGTATCATGACCCTCAGGCGTGTCATGACTAGGTGTGTCATGACAAGGGCTTGAATCAAGTGAAACCGGCTCCACTTGTCCATCAGAACGAAGACCATTCATGTTACCCACAGTAGCAGCAGCACCTGTCAACAGTAGCAGATGTAGTAGAAGCCTTCTCTCCCAAACTTGTCATTAAAACAGTCAACTAAAACTAAAGAACCAGAAAATATACGAAGAATATTAAGGTCTAGACTTCGGAAACAAAAACCAATAAAACCCTAGCTATAAAGCTAGGGTTTATTAAACGATACCAACACAGCAGTTAAACCATAATGATGATCGGCTCAATAGATACAATAATTGGAATTAATAGTAATGGAGAACCGATTAAAAACCCTAACTGGCGATCGTAAAAAGAACCCTAACCAATCACAATCCAACCGACAACAAGGGCAAACTGATAACAAAACACGTACTAATCAGGATTAAACACAAAGAATAATCAGAATCAATAACATGAATGTTATAAGAATGATTGAAGATCGAAAAGACTGAAAAACTGATTACTTTGTACGCAATGCGTGGGCACAGTTTGGTATACATAAGGTAATGATGAATGCAAAGGGGTTCTTCTTCTTTAAGTTCAATTCGAAGAAAGGTGTTGATGATGTTCTTGAAAATGGTCCTTGGTTGATTAGAAATGTACCTATTATTCTTAAACCATGGACATTGAACACCAACTTACTTAAAGAGGATTTGACCAACATCCCGGTGTGGGTTAAATTCCATGATGTTCCTCTTGCTATGTTTTCTGATGATGGCCTTAGTCTCCTTGCCACATTGATTGGCACGCCCAAAAGGTTAGACGCTTTCACTAGCCAAATGTGCAAGGACTCGTGGGGCCGTAGTAGTTTTGCTAGATGCATGATTGAAGTAAAGTCAGATGAGGTGCTTAGGGACAGTCTTAATGTTGAGATACCGTTACTTGATGGGTCGGGTTCGACTATTGAGAAGATACGGGTTGAATATGAGTGGAAACCACCTCATTGTGATAAATGTAAGATTTTTGGTCATACTCTTATTGAATGTCCTAAAGTTGTTGAACCTCCTGCTCAGCCTACTAAGCGTGTTAATGATGGTTTCAAGACGGTTAATAACAAGAAGAAGGGAAAGCAAGGTGGGTCTACTTTTCCGGGTCATGGAGGGTTTACTAAACCTGTTGTGGGTAAGCAGTTTCAATATCAACCCAAAAAGACTCCTCCTGAACCTAAGAAAGTGGAAGTCACTAAGAAGAAGGCTTCTGATGTGTCTAGTTCGAGTGGAACAAATATTTCTACATCTAACCAGTTTGATGCTCTTAATAAGGAATATACGGATGCGTTTGGTAGTCCTTCTAATGACACCAACAAGGATGTGGATTCTGGTCATTCAATGGAAGTTAATGAAGATAAGTCTACTAAGACAGGTACTGCATCACACGAACCCCTTGTGAGTGATTTGAAAGAGATGGAGTCGGATGTGGCTCCAAATACTAGTGATTCTTGTATTCCGCCCGCCTCTTCTACTAAGAGAGTTAATCCTTTTTCTAAAGTGGGAGATATCGTGGTTTCTGATTCTGATGATGAGGTGGTTGCTAACCCATTTGATGAGTCTGTTAATCTGTTCGGTGGTGGTGGCCATGAGTTTGAAGATGAGTATGATGACTATGCGAAGCAGGTTTATGATCTTCCAGGGAATTTGGATGCATTTAATGCCATGTATGGCACCAAGCTTCAAGGTCCTAGGAAGTAATTTTCTTTCGTTTTGTCCTATGTTATCATTTGAGTAGTGGTTTGTTTTCTTGTTTAGAAAATAGGAAGTATCTTGTTATGTAATCTTTATGCCTATGTAACGGGTTGAGATATGGGATTTCACTCATATCCATTGTACTTAAACGTTTCTTTGGTTAATATATTTACCAAGGTGCAGGATTACTCCTCTTTACCCAAAAAAGAAAGAAAGATGTGCCATTAGAGGACGTCATGATGGGCACACTTCCATTTTCATTCTTCAAATGTGACCGAGGTGGCCTCCTCGATACTAAATCTATATTAAGCTCATAACAATAGTGCTTATAACATCGCACTTTACAATAAATAATAATGATTTTTTTTTTTTTTTTTTTTTTTTTTTTTTTAAGATAACATAATAACTACACATAACATCCCCCCACTTGAGATGAACAATATGAGAATTTGGGGGGTCTTCAATGATCTTTAAGGATATGTCGTCGACAGAGCGTGATTCCCGAACCTTTCCACTTGAACCTTGAACTTAGGCAAATAATGACTTCCTAGATACAAATAAAGACTACAGGGTAGGCTAAGGTGTAATGTGTATCGAAACAATATGTTGGATGAACAAAATGAAAGGAATGGCTCAGAAGGGTGTATCTAGGGATATTGATGACTTACCCTTCGATCAGATCGAATGACCCCCCTTCGGCCTCAGTCAAAATTACATTACGAAGACCCAAGTCTTTCTTCACAAGTCATTGGTGGCGTAAAACCATTCATCATTGACATGGTTACCAGTTGGGAATTCGCCAGCCGAAGCCCTATGCCCTTCGGTGTCTTCTCTTGAAGATGCCAAGACAAAGAAGAACCTTGACTTGGTCTTCCCCCACGTTCCCACTATTTCCTTAGTTTCCCCGCCAAGTCTGAGATAGTGGGGATGAAGCCCTAACGGTTACCACAAATCAGGGGATGCCCCCCATGATCTCCTAAATGTGTGCTAACACTCTCCAAGCTATTTTCATCACCTATAAATAGGTTGGATGAGTCATTTCAATGGTATGTTCATTCAACATAGTATTTCACATACTCCATATTATTTACAACACATATCACATACTTACTCTCACGCCGGAGGTGGTTCGCAGGGCCCAAACCCTGCGCAATCACTTAACGAAGTGTCTACTATTTCTTATTGCAGAATGGCTACAAGTTTGGCGCAAGCATATCACCCCTCATACCCTTCAATCACCATCGAAGGCCTGGTCGTACGATTTATTGTACAATCAGTGGCGCCATCCGTGGGACCCGCTACTATTGGTCTCGTTATTCCAAACTTACACCCAGTCAATCACTCTCACTAGTTTCACAGCATGAATCAAGGAAGAGAAGATACACCCCTCCGGGTTTCTCGACCTTGACACCAATCCCAGTCAATGATCCTAACAACCTTCCCAATATAACCGCATCCACCTTTACCACACGATCTCACCCTGAAATAACTCCCAACAACCATGCTTCAACCTCGGCTAACCCTGAACCGGTAATCAATCCAGCGTTTATCGAAGCTAACATCGAAGCATTAGAATCTTTACTGAGGGCTCGAAGGAGGCAAGCTCGAAATGTGGAGATGCGTAGGGAGTTAGAATACTCAAGCGATGACTATGACGAAGAGTTGGAAATGGAGGCTAGGCCCTTGGCTCCTGGGGCTACACGCTCAGTGCTAAGGATAGGGTCTCCGAGTAGTCGAAGGCCGAGTGGAAGGTCGTTTGGTTTTGAAGATGTTCCGGAGAGGGCGCCGACAAGAAGGGAAGGAACGATAGAAGGCTCCAATGGAAGGAGTCACCGAAGGGATACTACGAAGGTTAATTTACCACCACTTTTGGCGGCTCATCTGGGAAGAACTGAGGCAGGGATTCCGTTGCAACCTTCTCACGCATCCGGCGTAGAAGGCAATCCATCTCAAATGAATGGAGGAGGAAATCTTCCTCCTCATGGTATGTTCCCTCCTTTTCAGGTTCAATCTTACCCTCAAGGGGTCTAACCCCCACCTAATGGGTAGGCTAGCAACCCCAGTTTTACTCAACCATACGGAAGCATGCCCTACGGGCAACCTATGGTACATCCTTCGTACCCTGTCAGAAATCACCCACCTTATATACCTACTGCTTACCCTCAATATGTTAACCAAAACCCTGTTGGAATACCTCCAAATCATAACCCGTACAATGCTGCCCCTACCTACATACCACCTTATAACTGCCTTTATTTAGAGCCCATGGGCTCCACAACACCCTTTGTAAGATGGATAGAAGACTACCCTTTGCCTGATGGGTTGAAGATGCCCGCACATATTGGTACTTATGATGGGAAGGGGACCCGGATAACTTCTTACACTTGTTCGAAGGGGCTATCAGAATGAAGAAGTGGGTTATGCCCGTTGCTTGCCACATGTTTACATATACCCTACGAGACTCTGCTCGTATATGGTGGAATGGGCAAAAACCAGGTAGCATTGTGAATTTGGATGATCTCAAGGCCAAGTTCAGATCACATTTCAGCCAACAGAAAAAGTTTACAAGAACGCACCTAATAGTGCACAACATCAAGCAGAAGGAGAACAAGAGCACCAGGGCTTTCATTACTAGATACACCGATGAAACCTTACAGATAATGGGCTTGCACGAGGACCAACGCATCTCAGGTTTCGTGCATGTCCTACGAAACAGAAGTTTGGTTGAATTCCTCTCCACTGATCTTCCTGCAACCTATAAGGGTTTAGTGGAGAAGGCTTACACCTGGATCGAAGCAAAAGAAGTATCTACCAACGAGGCTCCGTTCGAAAATAAAGAAAGTCACAGCAAAGTCCCGAAGCATCCTTCGTGGGAAGGGTCAAAGAACAGACACAAAGGAAGGGACATGTTTACACCATACCATAAAAACATCAACCACGGTCTCTTGGCTAATCTGTCCAAATCTCCAAGGGAGATACTAGCTACAGAAAAGGCTGCGAAGACCTTTGATCCTCCTCCTCGCTTGGAAAATAGAGGAAGGCCCAGAGATACTTCCAAATACTGCTACTTCCATGACGATTACAGACACGACACCAACAATTGTAGAGAGCTCAAGAAATAGATAGAATAGGCGGTGAAGTCCGGACAATTGGGGCATTTGGTGAAGGGTATAAAGAAAGGTAAAGAAAAGGTCTCCGACACACAGTTGGGGAAAGACACCACACCTATCGAAGCACCCATCCTCCTGGTGTACAAGAATGACTCTGGTTTAAAGAGGAAAGAAGAGGAGGAAGCATTATGTGGAGTAGGAGATGTCACTTTTCCTTCAATCACAGGGAGAGTTCTTTCAAATGACCCCGTGGTCATAAAGGTCTTGATCTCCAACAGAGAAGTAAACAGAGCCTACCTAGACTGCGGTAGCTCCTGTGAAGTAATCTACGAACGCTGTTTTTTAAAGCTTAAGCCTTCAATAAGGTCGAAGCGAGTAGATTTGAAGGTACCTTTAGTAGGGTTCTCAGGGGAACACTCATGGCCCTTGGGAGAAGTCCCTCTAGAGGTTACGATTGGAGAAGGAAGGCTAAAAAGAACAGAAATTCTGGTTTTCACGATCGTGAGGTCTGAATCTCCCCATAACTTATTGATAGGGAGAACGGCAATGCAGAAGATGGGCATCGTTGTCTCCACCATACATGCCGCGAAGTTCCAAACACCTTTCGGCATTGGAACAGTTTTCTCCAGCTACAACATGAAGAAGCCTACGGAAGTAGGCAAAAGGATCAAACAGGTTTCGGAAGAGCTTCCGAAAGATGTTCTCAGTTGTACTGACGCTGAAGAACGCATTGTAGTAAATGATCTCTATCCTGATCAAATGGTGGTAATCGGAAAGCAGCTCCCAACCTCCTTTAAAGCAGAATTGGAAAAGGTATTACGGGGCCAATGCAGATATCTTCGCATGGACCTACTCTGACATGACGGGGGTCCCCAGAACTCTCACCATAGACAGAAATCCCTTCGGCATTGAACACAAGCTTAATGAGTTCAAACATATTGAACCCATCAAGCAAAAGCGTCGAAGCGTGGCTCCTGAAAAAAGTGCCGCAGCATGCAAAGAAGTAGACGAGCTTGTAGCAGCAGGCATACTCAGGGAGGTGAAGTATCAAACTTGGGTGGCCAATCCGGTGATGGTCAAGAAGCATGATGGAGGGTGGCGAATGTGCGTAGACTTCACAGGTATTAACAAAGCCTGTCTGAAGGACTGCTATCCTCTGCCAGAAATTGATTGGAAAGTAGAATCCTTGTCAGGGTTTTGACTGAAGTGTTTTCTGGATGCTTATAAGGGTTACCATAAGATACAAATGGCGGAAGAGGACGAAGAGAAGACAACCTTTTTCACAGGAAAAGGCGTCTATTGTTACAAAAAGATGCCTTTTGGTTTGAAAAATGCAGGTGCCACCTACCAACGTTTAGTGGACAAAGCCTTCCACAAGCAGATAGGTAGGAATCTAGAGGCGTACATAGACGATATGGTCATCAAGAGTAGAACGGAGGAGGATATGCTCTCCGACATCTAGGAAACCTTTGACCAGCTTCGCGCCATCAACATGAAGTTAAACCCCAAGAAATGCTCCTTCGGTGTGGAAGAAGGACAATTTTTGGGGCATCTGATCACCAAGCAAGGTATCAAAGCCAATCCTTCGAAGGTTAAAGCCATCACGGATTTGCAGCCTCCTAAGTCCCTAAAGGAAGTGCAAAGTTTGAATGGAAAGCTAGCAGCCCTCAGCAGGTTCTTATCAAAGGGTGCAGACAGATCTTTGCCGTTCTTCAAGACACTCAAAGGATGCACTGATAAAAAGACGTTCCAGTGGAGTATAGATGCAGAAGCTGCCTTCCAAAAGCTCAAGAATTTCATGGCTATTCTACCTACACTTACTGCCCCAATCAAAGGCGAAGTGTTATTTATGTATATCGCAGCCTCCTTCGAAAGCATCAGCGCTGTTTTATTGGCAAAAAGGGATAAGAAGCAAATCCCTATCTACTTCGTTAGCAGGGTTCTACAGGGAGCTGAGCTAAATTATCCAGCATTGGAGAAGTTAATTTTGGCCTTGGTCTATGCTGCGAGACGCCTTCGAAGGTACTTCCAAGCTCACCCCATAACCGTACTTACGGACAAACCCATTAAGCAGATACTTTCGAAGCCGGAGAAATCGGGAAGGATATCTAAATGGGCTATCAAGCTAGGAGAACATGGAATTGAATACAAGGGTAGAAACTTGGTCAAAGGGCAAATATTGGGAGACTTCTTAGCAGAAACACCCTCCGAACCAAAGCATGACACAAAGGCTACTGAAAAGAAGCCTGATAAGGCGGTCGAAGGGTGTAAACTTTATACTGACGGAGCCTCCAGCTCCGACGGTTCTGGCGCAGGTCTCATGCTTGTTGACCCCAAAGGGAAGGAGTACACTTATGCACTCCGTTTTGAATTCGATGCTACAAATAATGAAGCGGAGTACGAAGCCTTGCTAGCAGGCCTCCGATTGGCCAAGGACATGGAGGTAGAAGACTTGGCTATTTTCGTTGACTCGCAACTGGTGGCCAACCAGATAAAAGGCTCCTACGAGGCGAGACAACCTGTGATCAAGCAATACCTGGATAAGGCCAAGGAAATGCTCGAAGGGTTTACAGCCTACAACATAGAGCATGTTCGGAGAAATCAAAACAAGAAGGCGGACGCACTTAGAAAACTGGCATCAATGGCATTTTCTCATTTAACTAAAGAAGTTCTGGTCGAAGTGTTGGCAGATAGGTCCATCGTCCCAAAGGAGGTGTCTGACATAATACAGGAGGAAGACTCAAATTGGATGACTCTGATGAGAGAATATCTAATAAGTGGTATACTGCTGGAAGATCAGAAATTAGCTCGAAAGGTCCACATCAAAGCACCACAGTACAGAATCATGGGGAATTATCTATACCGAAGATCCTTCCTGTCTCCATGGCTTCGTTGTGTAGGACCTAGGCAAGCCGCCAACATCATTCAAGAAGTGCATGAAGGATCCTGCGGGCTTCACGCAGGACCCCGCTCCGTCGTTTCTAAAATCATGAGGATCGGATATTACTGGCCTTCGATGCACAGGGACGCTGTCGAAATCATTCAGAAGTGTGAAGCCTGTCAAGTTCACTCAAGGGTTCCAAGGCTACCAAAACAAGATATGACTTCTGTAACGTCCGCATGGCCCTTCAGCCAATGGGGGATAAACATCGTAGGTCCTCTGCCAATTGCTCCAGGAGGAGTAAAGTTCTTGGTAGTAGCCATCGACTACTTAACTAAATGGGTGGAAGGGAAGCCTTTGGCATCCATCACAGGAAGACACATGGAAAAGTTTGTGTGGGAGCATATTATCTGTCGGTTCGGAGTACCTCACATCATCATTTCAGATAATGAGAAGCAGTTCGCCGAAGGGGTATTCCCAGTGTTTTGTAGAGGCCTGAATATTAAACAATCCTTCACTTTCGTCTACCATCCTCAAGGTAACAGACAAGTGGAAATTACTAACAGGGATATAATACAAGGAATAGAACGAAGGCTGGGATACAGTCACCACGGTTGGGTAGATGAACTACCTCAAGTACTTTGGGCTCACAGAACGCATACAAAGTCAAGTCACGGAGAGACACCTTTTAGCTTGACATATGGCTCGGAAGCTATCATCCCTTCGGAAGTAAGCGTCGAAACTGAAAGGGTCATGAACTTTGAAGCAGCAGATAACGAAGAAAGACTCCGTAGTAACCTGGACCTACTCGAAGAACGAAGGGAAATAGCCTCAATCAGAGAAGCTATCCATAAGCAAAAGATTGAAAGGTACTACAACAGTCGGGTTCGGCCTTCGACCTTCAAACCAGGGGAATACGTCCTCCGACTCAACAACGCAAGTAAAGCTGAGTACCAGGGTAAACTAGGACCTACATGGGAAGGGCCCTACGTTATTAAGGAAGCATATGGCAACGGAGACTACAAGCTGGAAACCTTGGATGGAGACGCTATTGCTAGAACTTGGAATGGCACTACCCTTCGTAAGTTCTACGTATGAAACTTACAATGTCCGAGGACATTTTTTACTTTTGCTTTCAATCAATGTATTTGCATTCTTCTCACTTGGGGAAAGAAGCATTAATGGTAGGCGTCTAGTATTCATTTCTTAAAATGATGTAATCCTCCCTACCCACTTAATGATATAACGCATTTCCCTCAAATCTCTTGTTTCGTTCAATACAACAAAGATTTGCCCACCAAGTCGCTTTATAAGTTTCAATGCCGAAAGGATGTACAAAGACTAACAACATGTATTTCTCATATGCATAACATCCATCTCAACTTCACATTAACTTTCCTATATGGCCTTAAGGTATTTTAAGCCTTTCGCTGCCCAAAGGATTAAGATGGAGTGGGTCGCGACCCTCTGTCAGCAGTCAAATTATACGATTGCTAATATTCTTGGTGAAGTAACTACACACAATGAGGCTATGCATCTACCATACGACTTAGGTTGTAAATTTTTTTTTACGCAAGTAAAATAAAAAGAGAAGAATCACATATGGCAAAATACAAGACCTAGTGGCTTTTATGTAGATTAATGACTAGTTTAACTAGTCTAAACAGGCCGTAGCCTTAACGATCCAACAAAGCATTGTTTTAGGCCGTAGCCTACATCACACATACCATATGTTAATTGTTTCATCAGGCACGAAGCCTGGAAAGGAACACAGACAAATTGTTTTAAACAGGGTACATACCACCCTGGGGATCAAATTACAACCACATGGTTGCCTTCATCAAACTTTGGAATGAGTGGGATCAGCTGAACCTGGGGAGGGAGCCTTGGGTGACGGAGTCTTCTTGGAAGGAGACGGAGGTTGGACTTTCCTTGGCTTCTTGGCCAGCAGGTCCTCAATAGAGGCCCCTGGGTCCTTCGTCACATCTGTAAGGAAAGGGAACTCTAAAGCAGTTAAATGATTACCTGCATCATCATACTCTTTCTCATGAGTTGCCCTGTAGTAAGGAACTTCCTCCAGCTTCACCGGTTCCTCAGTCGCAGCTATCTCCTCCAAAGTGGCACACTTGCCATGGAAAATGGCCGAATTTACCAGGTTCCCAATTGCAATCACCACATCATCATTATGATAAAGTTCCATAGCAACATAGGGGATCACCTTGGTTACCAAGTCCACCCTGTCCTTCTTCAGCATTTTCAGACGAAGGTTCAACCCATCTACCTTTTCTCTGAGCTTGATCTCTTGGTCCAGCAACTTTGCCCTCTCTTGTTTGAGGCCTCCACACTTGGATAAAAGAACAGATATCTGCTCTTTATAACCTACGACCATTGAGCCTTCGACAGTTAGCCTGCTGCATTCAGCCTCGCTCGTTGCCAGTTGACCTTTGAGCTTTTCATTCTCAGCTCTGAGATCTTGCACCAAGGGGTTCTTGTCAAAATCCTCTAAGGCATCTTCAAACTTCTTTTCCAGGTCTAAATACTTCTGATCCCTAGCCTTCTCCCTCCTCAGCATAACATCCATTTCTTCTCGAGCTTTGGTGACAGCACAGAGCAGCTCCCTTGTCCTAGCATTGAGTTGGTTGTCTAGCATGCACTGTCGGACATAAATTTTGTCATGGAGTTCGCAGAGTCTTTCCATGGACATGTTGTTCATCACCCCCTTCCAGCTGGGTGGGATTACATGGTCCACGAGTTGATGACAAGCTAAGGGAGAGGGAAGTTCTTTCGTATCAGGAAGTCCTGCAGCATATATAAATGTGTTAACATATTATTATTGGTATCTAATTTTTTGTTACAGGCATGAAACATTACCATGGATATCATCACCGCTGGGCCCTTCGATGGCCGGAAATACCACAGCCTTACCCTAGGCACTCTTTTGCCGGGTGGTTCGAGAGGGAGGAGTAGGTAGGATAAGCTTCCTCTTCGAAGCGGACTTCACAGCTTTTGCACCGGTACCTTTCCTGCTCCGGACCCTCTCACCAATGCCGGAGGGTCCTACGATGATCAACTGTCCTTCGGAGGCTGGTTCATCAGATTCAGCAACATTCTCCACAAGCTGGTCTTCCACATCTATAGGTTCCTTTGACGGAGGAGCAGAGGATACATGTTCGATGGGCTGGGATTCCACATCATTGTCATTTATTGACACTGATGGAGAGCCCACGCCATAGCTCGTCTCTTGGAGATTCTTTGGAATAAAGCTCACCTCCTTTGCACCACCAGCTACCATAAAGTTTCTGAATGACATTTCTGCACGAAGGAGCAAATAAGATAAATATCAGAAAGATAAGTTTTTATTTCTTATTTTAATCAAAAAAATACATACTTTCTCCATCACAAATAATCTCAGGTACCAAAGGAGATCCCTCCCATCTTTCAGCAAGGCTAGCCATGAACAGAATTGGCTCAGGGAATGTTTGGCAATCAGCTGGATGACGAGCCAAACGCTGATACAATGGATTCCTCCTCACAGTATAGGGCAAGGGATCGTTGAACCTTTTTTCATCATATTGGAACTCTGGGTTTAATAATGCAGGAAAGTCGGAGGGACAATGGTGTTTTGAATATAAAAGAACTTGCCTTTCCATTTCCTGATGTTTGTAAAAGGCCTATCTATGAGAATGGGCACATCCCTTTCACCCCTCTTAACCAAGGTCAACCAATCTCCTCCAAGGTATAAATTCAGAAAACCCCTAAGCACAATTAATGATGGTTCAAACCCATAAGCTTTGCACATCGCAATGTATGTCGTAAGCTTGGCTAGGCCAAAAGGGTTGAACCTAGATATGTGTACCTCATAGTACTGGAGGAATTTTAAGATCAACAGATGCAAGGGTATCCTAAGGTTAGAGGTGGTGAATGCATGGGTATATAAGCCTACATAGTTTTTAGGGGCATAAAAAATCCCTTGATTTCTACTAGGTAACATGATTTTATGCTCTTTTGGAATAGGGTAATCGGTAAGGAATGCTTTAAGCTCCTCCCTTGTCAAGGTGCAACCTTGTTGTTTGATTACAAATTTTTTATTTGTAGACATTGATCCTTCTACAATCCACAATAACGTATTTGAAAAACAGATACGAAGGAACACTTTACCTTGTTTGATCGAAAGCTTGATCGGAAGAGGTTTTAGTAGGTGAAAAACTTGGGCGAGAGATAAAACTATGTTAGGGTTTTATTGTTTTTACAATTTATATACCCTACATATGTTAAATTTCGGCCCTACACGTGTCTGGACTTATCCCTTTACCATCGGATTTCAAACCTTTTTTAAATTTTGAAATGATGTTTACTTTTACCGAGGAAAAGGGAGTAGTTAGGATAGGTTTTGCATTAATTACAGTCAATAACTACAAGACTTTTCATCTTCGTTCGTTCTTTGTGACGAAGAGGAGGTTTTGTTTTTATTTCTGAGTCGTAAGCAATATTTCTTGTTCGTACATATCACTTTCGACTGGGGGGCTTGATGACGTACCCTCCAATCAGGTCGAAGGACCCCCCTTCGGCCTCAGTCGAAATTGCATTACGAAGACCCAAGTCATTCTTCACAAGTCATTGGTGGCGTAAAACCATTCATCATTGACATGGTTACCAGTTGGGAATTCGCCAGCCGAAGGCCTATGCCCTTTGGTGTCTTCTCTTGAAGATGCCAAGACAAAGAAGAACCTTGACTTAGTCTTCCCCCACGTTCCCACTATTTCCTTAGCTTCCCCGCCAAGTCCGAGATAGTGGGGATGAAGCCCTAGCGGTTACCACAAATCAGGGGACGCCCCCATGATCTCCTAAACGTGTGCTAACACTCTCCAAGCTATTTTCATCACCTATAAATAGGTTGGACGAGTCATTTCAATGGTATGTTCATTCAACACAGTATTTCACATACTCCATATTATTTACAACACATATCACATACTTACTCTCACGCCGGATGTGGTTCGCAGGGCCCAACCCCTGCGCAATCACTTAACGAAGTGTCTACTATTTCTTATTGCAGATTGGCTACAAGTTTGGCGCAAGCATATCACCCCTCATACCCTTCGATCACCATCGAAGGCCTGGTCGTACGAATTATTGTACAATCAGGTATCTTGCACTAAAGGTAAGTGCAATAAAGGGTTTAACATGGTCGTACGAGGTGACTAACTGATAGACACACAATGGTAGGCTATTTGGGTGATAATCCTATAATACTGCCTTCTTAAACTGAAAAGTCCAAATACATCGAGCTAACTCAACATACCTCGTCTATGGTCTCGAAATAATGTAAAGGCCAAGTTCTAAAGTTTACAAGCTACTGGCACACTCATAATTTGGTGGACTTGGGGTAAAAATTTGGAAACGGATAAGGCTAATCTCACCATATAATATCAAAGGTTATAATGTGCTCGGCTAAGGTCTAATCTATTTAGGTTAAGAAAAACATGTCAAAATTTAAAAAATGGCATAATTTTTCAAAATAAACTAGAAAAACGAGAGCAAAATAAAGTTCAAGAGATAACTCTACTCTCGTCCCTCCACTTGAATTGTACAAAGTCCCTTTTGTACTAAGCGTTAAATAAAGGTGAAGAGAAAAGTAGAATTAGAGTGAGAACTTCCCTGAAATTTGCTCCAAAAAGAAAGAAGGCCTACGAAAGAGTCGTGCCTTCGCATAAGCATCCACGAGCAAACTTCAATCCCTGAAATCACACTACCGACAAGCATAATTCTAAAAAGAAAAAGAAAAATGAAAAAGAAATCTAACTCACTTTCGTAGGAATCACGGTTGCATTTAGCGTATGCAACAAGCCTTTTAAACCACTTGGTGTCCCAAGTGGACGAGTGTAGTCGCGTGAGGGCTTACAGGGAACATACCCACAAAGTTCATTTTTAAACTAATACAAGGTTATTGTGTTTAAATGAAAGAAGTGTTACAGAGGATAGTTACGTCGTAACTCCCATAAGGAGTTACGCCGTAATTAAGCAAAACCTGACAGGGTGGTGGCTACGGCGTAACCATAGTTGGGGTTACGCCGTAATTGGTAATGCTTCAGACAAGTTCTGCTGCACAAAGGCTTGTTACGGCGTAACCAAGATAGTGAGTTACGCCATAACTCTGGTTGGATCAGCATGCTGCAGCAACAACTTTTCTTCGTTTCCCTGCAAAAATTGTTAAAAACACAAAACCCAACAGAAAGGAAATAAAACAAATGAAAGGGATAATTCGGGTTGTCTCCCGAAAGAGCACTTTTCTTTATTTACGAGTCTTTAAGTTAGACTCAGAGCCTCGGGGCTTTATGGTGGCCTTTGGACTCGACCAACATCCTCATTATTTGGCAATCATTCATCCATTCGATAAAAACCTTTTTTCTCGCCGTGTTCCCGATGCTACATGTTCCAAATTTTTGCGAGAGCCACTCATTGAACGATAAACATGACTTTCCGTAGTCATCATCTTCTGCTATAGGATCAATTGTTGCACTTATGTTTGATCTTTCATCATTGGTCATTAAGGTGATAGTTATCGTAATTGTGTTTTAGTTGTTTTACTAATCTCGTATTGATGTCCGAGTCTCCAAATCTTACCTTGTACCAATCTTCAAAGGATAAATTTCCGAATTTTATATCGTGTCTCTCAATCTCGTGAGGGCACGTCCATTCATCCACCCTTCCATCACAAAATTCACGAAAAGGGTTACACGAAGGCCATGCTTTCATTGTTTCATTATCTTCCGTCAATATAGGGGGTGCAGTAATGCTTGTTAGGATCCGGAGCTTCCTTAATACCCTCAATCGGGAAGATCTTTCCCTGTTCCTGTTCACAACTATCGAAATTCTCTTCACGGTTGTTAGTACTAAGATTATAACATAGAAGTGGGTCGAGTGACGGAATATTGACAACATCAACTTTATTTTAAATTTCTAACTTTGGATTCAATTGTTCCTTCATACTGAAAGTTATTCGTTCTTTTTCAGTTCCCAAAGAATTTTTTTTCAAAAACCTTTATATGTGCTCGACAAGTGGCCAAAAAAGGCCCTCCAACAATTAAGTTGTAAGTCTCCCTTTTCCCCATGTCAATAACCACAAAATCAGTAGGGAAAAGGAATTTCCAAATTTTAAGGAGAACATTATTAACCACTCCCCTAGGTACAACTTTAGAGGAATCAGCCATTTCAATCATCATTGTTGTTTTTTTAAATTGGTAGGTTTTATTTTATCAAACAATGAGGTTGAAATAAGGTTTACCCCAACCTCCAAATCAACTAATGCGGGAATTTTAAGATTACCGATAGTGCATGGAAGAAGAAAACTTTCCTGATAGTGTTCCTTCTCAGGAAGTTGGCTTGGCAGGTCCTCGTCGTCTTCCGATTTATCGTCTTCTTTTAGGTAGTTAATCCCGGATAGATCATTGGTGACAGAAGAGGTGCATTGTTCTTTCTTCGGTTTATCTTGTGCAAATATGGCCTTGCAGGCAATGGCTTTGTCATTACTGGTCTCAAGATTTTTAGCTAATTGCCCAATTTGGGTTTTGAGGTTTTTAATTGCGGCATCTTGGTTCCGCAAGTTCATGTTGGTGTCTTCTTTTACCTTGACCATCCATTCCTTGAGTCTATCACTTTTATTTGTAGACTCCTCGATATGTTTGTGCATTATTTCTTCAAGGCTTGGTCTAGGAGGATTGTTGTTGATTCTTGTATAGAACCTTGGGGATTTTTCTCGGTATCTGGCCCCGTTACCATTGTATCCGTTGAAGGGACTTCCACCTCCATATTTTACTTTTTCAATCCTTTTAACTTCCTTGTTGGATGGGAATTCCTTAGTAGGGAGAGCACCATTGTGTTCATTTCGTTCAACTTGTATGGAATGCACATTCTCCTTGAGCTTTTTCATGTCTCTTCCAAGACTTTCTAATTTGTTGTTTATTGCTGCAAGGCCTTCCATATTTCTACTCATACTTTGATTACTCCCTCCATTGTGCCATTTGTGAGAGTGGTCAGCCATCTTCTGAATAGTTTCAAGAGCCAATGTTGGAGTCATTCCAGGTATTAGTCCTTGAGAATCGATTATTTGCCTTGAGGAGATGTTCAAACCCTTGTAAAAGACGTTCACCTTTTGCTGGCTGTTGAGGTCGTGAGTAGGGCACTTGTATAATAATTCGTTGTACCTTTCCAATGCTTGGTACAACGTTTCATCACCCTCTTGCTTGAAGTTATGGATTTATTCTAATTGTTTAGCAGTTCTGGATGGAGGACAGTATCTCTGAATGAAATATTTTTTTAGCAGCTCCAGTGAGAGAAATAGGGAACACACGTAACATGACAGCATCATTTGAGACTCTTGGAATTTTGAATAGGCTGACAATGTATTCCACGTTGTTTATATGCTCGTGAGCATCATCGGTAATGCTTCTTGAGAAAGGGTTTGTACGCAACACCCTCATAAATTGAGGTTTAATTTTGAATTGAGCATCTTTTGCGATGGCCGGCCTAACGATCCCGGGTCCTTGTTCTTCTCTTGTCAACGCCAAATATTCCTCCAGAGTGAGGTCATCAATGTAAACAACTTCCATGGTACCTGAAACTTAAAAAGAGATCGTGAGAATTTAAGAAAATTTTTAAAACAAAACAAAAATGAAAGACTTAATAAAAATCCAAATATAACTCCCCGGCAGCGGTGCCAAAAACTTGATGCAGGTTTTACTGACCAGGTTTTAATATTTATAATTTATCGTTATACCTATGGTCTACCCTAATGCACTAACAGGCAGTGTACCTGATCGTGTGTAGTGTAGTATTTCGGTAAAACCGAGGTCGTCCCTAGAGCTATGTGTGCGGATTTAAACTAAGTCTAGGTGTCACAGATTTTAATATGATTTCGAGAAAATTAACTACTAAAGAAAATAAAGGCGAGGGTTGTGATCAATAGAGGAGAGGGGTGCTAACCTAGTTACTCATCCTAATTAGTAGTGTTTACATCTAATTACTTTCAATTACTTTAGGTGGGGTCAAAGTTACTAGGACAACATTTGGTCAGTTCGTCCTAACGTATCAGCAAAGGGTCCCACTAGAGAAATCAGGTGACCCGTCATAAGTCCAGTTGTTCTTAGTCCCCTAAGCCAAGTCATTAAGTTCCGCTACATGCTGGATTCATAACAGTGAGTGCCCGGGCGCTAGCATCTTAAACACTCACCCTCTACTTCTTAAGTTCATCCAAACAGTGGGTGATCAGTTGGTCAAATCGCACAAGCAGAAAGGGTCGTCAGTTGGTCATATCTTACCTTTCCCACTCAGTCTTTCTACTTAGGGTCAGTTGGTCATATCTCCTAAGTAACTAGCCACTACCGCCATTCAAAACTACCAAAACAAGGGTAGCTGCCAACAAACTATGCATGCATACACTTAGAAATAATTATACGGAAGCAATGTAAATGTAAGCAAAACAATTAAGGAATCATAACTAGGCCAGCACCAGAGGTGCTTAGCCGCTCATATTAACTAAAACAATCGATTCAATGTTTAACATTACGAAATACATGAATTGAAAGTAAAAAAAAGATAAAATGCTAATGCTTATCGTAGGGGAGTGATTTCTCCCTTGGAGATAGTTCCGTATGCTCCTCTACATCTTCCTTCGACTTCTACTCACGTTCACTTGGTGTTGTGTATGAAATGGAATGCTTTGAAATGCTGGAAATTGTGAGGTATTTATAAGCCAGATCTGGTTACGGCGTAACTAATGTTAAAAGTTACGCCGTAACATACAATTCTTCGTATTTTGCACTGAAAATGCTGGTTACGGCGTAACTCTGGAAGGAGTTACGTCGTATCTTCAATAAATCTTGGTTAAGCCGTAATTGATAGAATAGTTACGGCGTAGCTTGTAGCGGCGCGGAACCTCATTTGACCTTGTTGGTTACGTCGTAATCTTTGGGAGAGTTACGCCGTAATCTTCTGTTGAGTTGGTTTTCTGAGCCACGCTTTAGTTACGGCGTAATGTGAGAGAGGAGTTACGCCGTAACTTCTTCAAAATGAGAATACTATGATATATCTTCAATAAACTCTCCAAATCCGCGTCTCTTTACCTCCAATGCTCGTATTTTACCTGAAAGTGAAATATAGAGGAAAACAAGCGTAAATCCATATAAATGATATAAAATACGAGCATTATCGGGGAAAATTGACACTTAATATTCAGGACTATTTGATGTTATCATGAACCCCTTTTAATAATCTGATAAAAAAATACAAGAAAGGGTTGCTTTCGTTTACACAAATCCTATTCTATATATACTGATGAAACGTTGTGTACATGTCGTTTCATACAGAGTAAACGTTGTAACCTTCGAATCTAAATTAAATAACCTATTCTTTTGCCTAAACGTGGCCAACAAACCACTAAATTCCAGGCTCTATTTTACTTTTGGCATCCAAGACATTAAGTTGGTCCAACAGATTGTTTACACAGACAAAAAACTTCAATAAAGGTACCTTTCATGGTCGTGCTGCCTCTAGTTTTGTACCTTCCTCTACATATGTTTTGCTTTCTACTGCAAGAAACTTAAACATGCGAGATGCTGTATGAGTCAGGTTAAGAAGTTGTCTTTACTGACTTACTACATGAGATAACGTTTTGATATATATCTTACCTGGTTAATATATACTTAATAGAATACATTGAACTTCAAAAAGTTCCTAATTTGAATTAAACAAGTATTTCTATTTACAACGTACTATACAATGTCCTAGCTGTTACTTCTTCACAAAATTGTACTAGCAAAGACCATACATTGTTGTACCCAAACTCTTCGTCTGTTTGTTGTTGTAGTTCCTGAAAAGCAGGTTGGCTTAATAGTGATAATGGAACAGTGAATCGCTTCATTCCCACCAACCATTTTCAAGAAAATTTACCTGATTTACGATTTTGGTTAATATATTAGACACTAGTCTCTTCCTACATAACACACAACTATAACAACTCGTAAATTTCCCTTCCGATTTTCGCTACTATATTTTTTTTCTTCTTCGTTTCGAACTCTAAACACGACAAGTCACGAGATATATTTTTTTTCTCGCATCGACCTCGATAATGATTTTTTTTTATAAAAAAAATAAATAAATAATAAACTTTTATATTTTTATTTTCTACCGGGCCTCTAAGCCCAACACTACCCGATCCAATACATTTTAAATTTCTTGGGCTCACATGTTTTATCCAACCCAACCCAACTCTTATCTATTCTCTTGGGCCTAGCCTTTTACTTCTCAAACCCAACCCACTCTTATAGCTACCATGAAACACTAATTAGCAAATGTTCATTTTTGGTGTTTTATGATCCTGTGAACACGCGAGTATAGGACAACACAAGACGAAATAACTTTTGATCCTAATTTATGTGTGGAGCCAAAACAAGTCAAACCAAGTGCACCTCATCTTAATTCTTGAGATAACAAGTAAAACTTACTATATTTCTATGCTTCTGTGTTGGCAACGACCCAAGCAAAAACAAAAGCAACACAACTCAAATCCCAACCCTTGGTCTTTGTATATCATGTGTATATTAGTGTAATAAACTTAAAATACAACATGTATCTAGAATAGTTGACTTTTGGGAAGCATGTTCCCCATGCACCAACTCATTTTATCCCTTCTCTTGTCCTATGGCAGCCGAATACCACCCAAGGAAAGCCAAAGACCATGTGCTTATTCTTAAGATACTTCCTAGGTTGTAGTAAAATCAAGGTTTGCATGTATCCAAGCTCAACAAAGACTCTTGGTCTTTAACCAAAGGATTCTTCTTCCTTTCTTCTTAAAAACCCACGACACACATACAAACTTCTTCACTAAAAACTCTTCACACATTCTCTTGACTAGCAAAGGATCTTGGGGAATATAGTTAAGTTTTGGTATAATCTTTGGGTAAATCTTTGGAAGCACTTTGGGGTTAGAAGTCTTGGCATCTTGTTTCTCCTTTGGTCGACACAAACACCTCACTCACTGTAAGAAAATCAACTTCTTTAAGCTTGTGTTTTACTTGGTCATTTAAGTTAGAAATGTGTAGTACTTTACAATATGATCTATTTTTAAGTTTTAAAAACAAACATTGTGGTTCTTAAGTTTTCTTACTCGACATACATACAAACATATTTAATAGTTTTGTTATTGAGCTTGTGTGGTGATGACTAAACTTATATAAGCACTACAAAATAAGCTAGAGCTTATTTTGTACTAAATCGACACGTACATACTAATATTGGATTATTTAGAGTTTTCACCTAAAAAGGAACATGAGAAAAAGGTAGATCTAAAGAAAACATAATTATTGGCTCATCCTTGGAAAAAGTGCTTATTAGCTTATTTATAACTTATTTTCGGTTTGAAGTGCTTATTAGTTTACTCTTGGACTTATGTCCCCCTTGCGACAAGTACAAAACCCATTTCAAACACAAGAAAAGTTGACACCCTACTCACTGTGAAAGATATAAAAGGAGATCACTGCACAACAACTTAATATGTACAAACTATTTTGATAACATTACACAAAAGATAGATTGGTCTAATGGTTAGGACGGTGGGAATATAGGCGGATGGTCTGGGTTTCGAGACCTGCTACTGACCTTTGTATATTTTTTTAGTTTTACTTATTTTTAGATTTGTCTATTTTGGTACTTGAAACTAATTGAATATTAATTAACATCTTTTCATAATAACATTATACTAAGCCCTTTTATGTAGCTATACTACTTTGCAAACTATATTTTGCCAAGGAATATTTTGCGACACTAAATTTTAGATGGGAAACTAATAATTACGGACGGTTCATGCCCGATTTTGTTAAAAACTCTATACTTAGTTTATTTTCATAAATATGACAAAAAGTACGAAAACTTGATAATATAATATTAATTACAGGAGGTACAACATAAACTTTTTTTTCTAAATTATCACCCCACTAATTTAATATAGTATACCTACACATATTAATACTTATCGTAGAACATAAACACTCATATTATAAATACTTGACGTAAGTATATATTATTTACTGACGACATATAAACAACACAAACACTTTACTTGTGAATATTTTTCCGTACTTAGTCATTCGGTTGCTTTCAAACCGAGGGCTTATTCATCATGACTACTTTCATATATTTATATACGTAAGTACATTTCCAAGAGCCAATACTTATAAACATTACCAAACTATTTTTTTTTTACTTAATCGATGCCACACAAGTAACAACAACACAAACATTTGAAAACTTTTAACTTATTTAACCGCTATCGAGTCAAACATAAACATAAAAACTAAGTATTGCCATACTATTATAGGTTCCGGGTAGGAGCCACTACTGTACCACACTTGATCTCTTGATACTTTATTCACCGAACTGCTGAGGTGAGTTTATAGCCCCACTTTTACTCTTATTTACTTGCTTTATAAAACTTTGGGGTGAGAAACATGCAAAACTCTTTTCGGACCTGAAACTGAAAACACTATTACGTGAAACAACCTTGAATCCCAACTATGCTACCGTTAGTTCCCTTTGGGGAGGCGCGATTGTTATGAATAGATCTATTGGGGATGACACCCCGTTCGAGTTTGACCGGATAGGCAAACGTCGGGCGTATATCATATCGTATTGATTGAGTGTACTGGAAATACACTTGCTGGGCTTTTATTTATCATGCTTCTAGATGCATGCACACTGTCGTAGTTTCGGTCGCATGAACTTGGTACTAGCGTAATAGCCTTTTTGCATATAGTGTCATTCACGGAGATGCTATATGTGCAACTGTGGTCCAACTTGAAAACTTGATTACTTAAACCTATGAACTCACCAACCTTTGTGTTGACATATTTAGCATGTTTTTCTCAGGTTTACTTATTGGCGTGGGCAATGGCAAAGGCATTCGTTGAAGACTGGCATCCGAAGTGTTTTCCAAACATTTTAATACAACTTTTAATGGGACAACATATATTTTTATGGGCTTTACTTCCGCACTTTGAAACAATGATGTAAAACTATTTCTTAAATAAATCTATATTTTGAAAATGGAATAGAATTTCCATTCTTTATTACCTTGTGTTGTGTATATTGATTTAGTAGCACCCCATGACCCGAACGCTTCCGCTGTGAAATTTTGGGGGTGTTACAGATTGGTATTCAGAGCCAAGGTTATAGAGAATTAGGTATTTTTCAAAACCTAAACTATAACCAAATTTTTCTAAAAACACTTCAACACTGCCACAGCTGCCAATGTCCGCCATGCCCTGCCTACTGCTACACGATGTAGTCGTGCTATGTGTTACTGCTATATGTTAGGTTCGTATAAGCTCTCATTTGAATTAAATTAATTATTTCTCAAAGTCATTAAGTTTCTTAATTAACTCACATTTAAACTTTAAGACTGTTCTTGTTTGATTGGGTCGCGAATTTTAAATGTGTATAAGCTGTTCTCATTTAAACTTTAAGGCTGTTCTTGTTTGATTGGGTCGCGAAGTTTAAATGAGAATAATGTTGATGTAACAAACTGAATGAGATTAAGGAATAATTAACTTAAGGAGAGTGTAGAGTAGACTACGAATGCTTATACTTGTTACTCTTCCATGTTAAAATGTGTAACATGCCCACTATTACAATATCGCACTATGCTATGCTTCTATAACTGCCTCTACGTTATTTCTGTGTGTAACGTACAACTTGTCACTGCTTCTACGTTATTTCTGTGTGTAACGTACAACTCGTCACTGTATCGACCTCTACGTTATTTCTGTATGTAACGTACAACTCGTCACTGTATCGACCTCTACGTTATTTCTGTATGTAACGTACAACTCGTCACTGTATCAACCTCGACGTTATTTCATTATGTAACGTACAACTCATCACTGCTTCTATGTTATTTCTTTATGTAACATACAACTACTTGATTTATATTATTTTCATCCACATATTTAAAACCACCTTTGTCACTGGTCACATCCTCTTATTTCACTCATAGATTCTATCCTTCCTAACCTCATACGACATTACTCCGTCTATTCTAAACTCAATTATCGTCTTTTCTTGTATCATAGAAGATGGCTAGGAGAAAGTCAACAAGAATCACCCGTGGCCGACCCGCCGCTACTCCCACTCCCACTCCTGCTCCTGCCGGGGCTGCTGCAAACCCACCTGCTATGGATCAAGCCATGATTGATCAACTGGTCAATGAACGCGTGGCAGCAGCACTAGCTGCGATCAATTCGAACAACTCAACCACTGATGCTGGAACTTCTAGGCCTACTGGTAATAAACGTGGTTGCACGTACAAGGAGTTTCGTAACTGTATGACTGGCGGTTATAATGGAACGGAGGGAGCTGTTGTTTTGACCCGATGGATTGAAAAGCTGGAAACTGTGTTCAGGATCTGCAACTGTGAAGATGAAGATAGGGTGAAGTTTGCTTCGTTCACTTTTCAAGAGGTTGCCTTAACTTGGTGGAATAATTACCTGAAGTCTGCAGGCATTGATGCTGCTTATGCCATGCCTTGGGAAGAATTCAAGGATATGGTGCTCAAGAAATATTGCCCTCGCAATGAGGTCAAGAAGCTGGAGAATGAGTTCTGGAATCTCAAGGTGAAGGGTACTGATATGGCATTCTACAACCAACGTTTCCAAGAGTTAGCCTTGCTATGCCCGGAGATGGTACCAACTGAAACTCGCTTGATAGAGCGATACATCGGAGGGCTACCTCCATCTATCAAAGGAAATGTGACTACCTCCAAGGCTGCTGACCTTCACGAGACTATTGAAGTGTCAAACAAGTTAATGGATCAAGTGATTGAGGATGCCGCTGAAGCAACAGATAACAACAAGCGGAAGTGGAGTGATAACTCCAAGGACAACAACAACAATCAAAACAAGAGGCAAGAAGTAGCTAAGGTCCGCTCTGCTGGAACAGAAGAAAAGAAGGGCTACGAAGGGAAACACCCTTTGTGCAACCGTTGTAAACTTCACCACAGTGGTCAGTGTAATGTGAAATGTCGCAACTGCCAGAAGATTGGGCACATGGCCAAAGACTGCAAGTCAAAGGATCTTGCTAACATAACTTGCTTCGGGTGTGGAGAACAAGGACACTACAAGAATGAGTGTCCCAATCCAAGGAGTCAGAATGGAAAAACCCAGATTGAACCAGCCCGAGGAAGAGCTTATTTCCTTGGAGAGAAAGAAGAAGGCCAAGATCAACTTCAACACTATCTAAACTGATGACAACAAAGAAATTATCCGCTTTCTTAGATTGCAACCCTTTAAGTTTCCTATCTATTGTACCCTTTTGTGTAACCGTGATGTATTCTGAATATTCTGCTTAATGAATCCTTTATCTTTTGTTTACTTATTGCCTCATGTCATTAAATCTTCCTTAAACGACTAGCCTCTCTTCCACGTCACGTTTTAAGTATATATTCTCACATCTCATCACCGTATTGACCTCGACGATTCTCGCATCGTAAACCACGAGGACGTGGTTTCTTTTAAGGGGTAGGTACTATAACAACTCGTAAATTTCCCTTCCGATTTTCGCTACTATATTTTTTTTCTTCTTCGTTTCGAACTCTAAACACGACAAGTCACGGGATATATTTTTTTTCTCGCATCGACCTCGATAATGAATTTTTTTTTTATAAAAAAAAAAAATAAATAATAAACTTTTATATTTTTATTTTCTACCGGGCCTCTAAGCCCAACACTACCCGATCCAATACATTTTAAATTTCTTGGGCTCACATGTTTTATCCAACCCAACCCAACTCTTATCTATTCTCTTGGGCCTAGCCTTTTACTTCTCAAACCCAACCCACTCTTATAGCTACCATGAAACACTAATTAGCAAATGTTCATTTTTGGTGTTTTATGATCCTGTGAACACGCGAGTATAGGACAAGACAAGACGAAATAACTTTTGATCCTAATTTATGTGTGGAGCCAAAACAAGTCAAACCAAGTGCACCTCATCTTAATTCTTGAGATAACAAGTAAAACTTACTATATTTCTATGCTTCTGTGTTGGCAACGACCCAAGCAAAAACAAAAGCAACACAACTCAAATCCCAACCCTTGGTCTTTGTATATCATGTGTATATTAGTGTAATAAACTTAAAATACAACATGTATCTAGAATAGTTGACTTTTGGGAAGCATGTTCCCCATGCACCAACTCATTTTATCCCTTCTCTTGTCCTATGGCAGCCGAATACCACCCAAGGAAAGCCAAAGACCATGTGCTTATTCTTAAGATACTTCCTAGGTTGTAGTAAAATCAAGGTTTGCATGTATCCAAGCTCAACAAAGACTCTTGGTCTTTAACCAAAGGATTCTTCTTCCTTTCTTCTTAAAAACCCACGACACACATACAAACTTCTTCACTAAAAACTCTTCACACATTCTCTTGACTAGCAAAGGATCTTGGGGAATATAGTTAAGTTTTGGTATAATCTTTGGGTAAATCTTTGGAAGCACTTTGGGGTTAGAAGTCTTGGCATCTTGTTTCTCCTTTGGTCGACACAAACACCTCACTCACTGTAAGAAAATCAACTTCTTTAAGCTTGTGTTTTACTTGGTCATTTAAGTTAGAAATGTGTAGTACTTTACAATATGATCTATTTTTAAGTTTTAAAAACAAACATTGTGGTTCTTAAGTTTTCTTACTCGACATACATACAAACATATTTAATAGTTTTGTTATTGAGCTTGTGTGGTGATGACTAAACTTATATAAGCACTACAAAATAAGCTAGAGCTTATTTTGTACTAAATCGACACATACATACTAATATTGGATTATTTAGAGTTTTCACCTAAAAAGGAACATGAGAAAAAGGTAGATCTAAAGAAAACATAATTATTGGCTCATCCTTGGAAAAAGTGCTTATTAGCTTATTTATAACTTATTTTCGGTTTGAAGTGCTTATTAGTTTACTCTTGGACTTATGTCCCCCTTGCGACAAGTACAAAACCCATTTCAAACACAAGAAAAGTTGACACCCTACTCACTGTGAAAGATATAAAAGGAGATCACTGCACAACAACTTAATATGTACGAACTATTTTGATAACATTACACAAAAGATAGATTGGTCTAATGGTTAGGACGGTGGGAATATAGGCGGATGGTCTGGGTTTCGAGACCTGCTACTGACCTTTGTATATTTTTTTAGTTTTACTTATTTTTAGATTTGTCTATTTTGGTACTTGAAACTAATTGAATATTAATTAACATCTTTTCATAATAACATTATACTAAGCCCTTTTATGTAGCTATACTACTTTGCAAACTATATTTTGCCAAGGAATATTTTGCGACACTAAATTTTAGATGGGAAACTAATAATTACGGACGGTTCATGCCCGATTTTGTTAAAAACTCTATACTTAGTTTATTTTCATAAATATGACAAAAAGTACGAAAACTTGATAATATAATATTAATTACAGGAGGTACAACATAAACTTTTTTTTCTAAATTATCACCCCACTAATTTAATATAGTATACCTACACATATTAATACTTATCGTAGAACATAAACACTCATATTATAAATACTTGACGTAAGTATATATTATTTACTGACGACATATAAACAACACAAACACTTTACTTGTGAATATTTTTCCGTACTTAGTCATTCGGTTGCTTTCAAACCGAGGGCTTATTCATCATGACTACTTTCATATATTTATATACGTAAGTACATTTCCAAGAGCCAATACTTATAAACATTACCAAACTATTTTTTTTTTACTTAATCGATGCCACACAAGTAACAACAACACAAACATTTGAAAACTTTTAACTTATTTAACCGCTATCGAGTCAAACATAAACATAAAAACTAAGTATTGCCATACTATTATAGGTTCCGGGTAGGAGCCACTACTGTACCACACTTGATCTCTTGATACTTTATTCACCGAACTGCTGAGGTGAGTTTATAGCCCCACTTTTACTCTTATTTACTTGCTTTATAAAACTTTGGGGTGAGAAACATGCAAAACTCTTTTCGGACCTGAAACTGAAAACACTATTACGTGAAACAACCTTGAATCCCAACTATGCTACCGTTAGTTCCCTTTGGGGAGGCGCGATTGTTATGAATAGATCTATTGGGGATGACACCCCGTTCGAGTTTGACCGGATAGGCAAACGTCGGGCGTATATCATATCGTATTGATTGAGTGTACTGGAAATACACTTGCTGGGCTTTTATTTATCATGCTTCTAGATGCATGCACACTGTCGTAGTTTCGGTCGCATGAACTTGGTACTAGCGTAATAGCCTTTTTGCATATAGTGTCATTCACGGAGATGCTATATGTGCAACTGTGGTCCAACTTGAAAACTTGATTACTTAAACCTATGAACTCACCAACCTTTGTGTTGACATATTTAGCATGTTTTTCTCAGGTTTACTTATTGGCGTGGGCAATGGCAAAGGCATTCGTTGAAGACTGGCATCCGAAGTGTTTTCCAAACATTTTAATACAACTTTTAATGGGACAACATATATTTTTATGGGCTTTACTTCCGCACTTTGAAACAATGATGTAAAACTATTTCTTAAATAAATCTATATTTTGAAAATGGAATAGAATTTCCATTCTTTATTACCTTGTGTTGTGTATATTGATTTAGTAGCACCCCATGACCCGAACGCTTCCGCTGTGAAATTTTGGGGGTGTTACAACAACTAGCACTTTTGTGCTCTAAATCTCGTGCCTTAGAGTTAAGTCCACTCATAAAACCGAGGAATATAGGGGCGAAATATCCACAATGTGAAAGTTCTTTTTGAGCGACTCATATTTGATATCTAGATTGTTAAATCAAGTGGCAAAACCATGATTTTTTTGAAACAGAAATTTATTAAAATCAACCTAGCAAGATGCTAGATTAAAGATGATTATTACACAGAGGTGCTACAGGCATATATTGAGTCATAAACCCATTCAATCAAATTTGTCTTAAGCTTCCTATCTCTATGTAAAATCCATGAGTGTCAAAGTAAATTGATCTCCTCTTCAAGTGTGTCTTTTCGCAGAGGTTTGTTGTTGAAAACATATTCGTTTTCTATATCTCCAAATTACCCATGTTTTGGTATGAATAACCGCATCCAAGCAAATCTTTGTAATCGTGTTTAAATTTGTCAAATCACTCCAAGCAATAATATTGTGAATGTCTATCGGGTAATAGGTGATTGCGTTTTAATTTAGTTTATTTTTTCGCTATTATAATTAATACCGCAAAGGAAAATTCCACCGGGATCCCCCGCGATCCCCTAGTTTCGCCTCTAAATCTATAGAGCTGCAATGGTTTTTCTTAACTAGCTTAGTGTATTAGCTTTCCTGAAACCCAATTCCTATATTCAAGATGTTTCCGCAAAACGATTGCTTATTGCTTGATCACGTACATCAATGGTGAAATAAAGGTGATAATTTATTTGTCACAGTTTGCTGTTTAAACCAAATTGCGAAAAATCGAAAAGTTATTGTTAAATTTGCTAGACATGTTTTGCATTCTTCGTTCTGAATTTACGATGAGTGACCACGTAAGTACAATATTTGTGGGTGCACGAAGCTCAACAATTTCAATAAAAAATTGTTGCAGTTCTATCCAGCGGCGGAGCCACGATACTAGATCGCGGGGGCAATTTTTTTTAACGATAGAATATTACGTAAGAAAACTTCAATAGCATGATAGGGCCTTCTAATGAGCAACAAAATGAGGCAAAATACCAAGACTAAGCAGTCTTAGTAAAGACAGAAGCAATATTACCTTGAAGAAGAAACTCGAGCAAAACACTACTATATATTTAGGTGAAAGAAACCAACCCAAGCTAAGAGGAGAGTTATTTTACATACCAAACTTTTCTTACATACAAAGGGACTCATCTCCACCATTCATCTAAAAAGAAATCAATGGCTGAGATTAAAAACATTTTATTATTTCACCTATTTTTTATAATTTAAATATCTCTTAAACCGTTAATCGTTAAGCAAAAATAATTACACCATCGTGACGAGCATTTAATTATCTTTCTATAGACGGGCACTTTGATATACTTTCGAAAAAGAAAAAAAATCGTTTTTTTCACGTTTTTTTTTTTTTTTTTTTTTTTTCGTTTTTCTTCGAAACTGGAATTTGCATGAAATATCATATATGATATAACACTAATATGAAGATCACATGTGATATTAGTGTTAAATCACATATGATATGTAATATCATATGTGATACTAGTGTTAAATCATATATGATAAATCACATATGATATACATATCATATATGTGATATACATATCATATATGATTTAACACTAATATCACATGTGGTATTCAAATTAGTGTTAAATCATATATGATATTTTAATGCAAATTTCAGTAACGTAAAAAAACGAAAAAACTTAAAAAAAAAACGTGAAAAATACGATAAAAAAGTATTTGTCGAAAGTATATTAAAGTGCCTATCTATAGAAAGATAATTAAATGCTCGTCGCAATGATATTTTCTTTTTCGCTTAACGATTAACGGTTTGAAAGTTATTAATATTTTAAAAAAGATGATGAAAGTGGCTATTTAAATTGTTGAGATTAATCTCATCCATTAGATCAAATAAAAATGGATGGTGGAGATTGATCCCTTAGTATGTAAATAATATTTTGTCCTCAAATGATCTTAAATCAAAAGCTAAAAGCTTAATTAATTGTTTCACATATCCCTAAATGTGATGCTTTAAATCTTAACATGTATCCAAAAACAAGTTCATCTTATTTCTTCACCTCCATCATCTTCCACCTAAAGAAACTTCAACAAAAACTCAACAACACTTCATGAAACCACCATCTATTTGTTTGCTTTTTTCCCGACCATCTTTTTTGTTGAGGGCATTCTCAGTTTTCAGTAGAGGGCACCACGACTAAAGTACAGAAATTAACATTAAAAGGTGTGATTCTTAAAGAAGCCATTGGGGGCAGTTGCCCCCCTATAATGTATATGGCTCCGCCCCTGGTTCTATCGTTTTTTAGTCCGTTTGTTGCCAATTATCACCACTTTGGCACATACTTATCATATCAAACTAAAAGCATGTAAGCTTCAACAACAACTGTTGGTACATCATATTTAATATGCATAAAAGTTAAACTCAAAATGGGCGATTCTCATTACCACTAATCGATCTTTCTTTTCCGCCGAATTCAAACCTTGATCTTCAAAGTGAGAATCTTTAAATTAATTCTACGTTTGTATAGATTGGCTTTTATCATTCTTTATTCTCATTGGATAACGATTTGGTAGTGGCAATTTATTAACCGACTTGATTCAATTTTTGGATTCATATTATATTATTGTTACTCTTGATGATATAACTGAATTTGATATTATATATGTTTGGTCTGTTTCGCTGGGTTATATTGCAAATCTTTTGTGTCGTTGGATTGGGTTTCTGTGTTGATCGTTGGAACTGTTCATGTATGATTCTGGTTTGATGTAACAATGCAAAAGGGTTTCATTGATTCGGGTGGGGGGGGGGGGGGGGGGGGGGGGGGTAGCAATCACAAGAAAAAAGAGTCTCGTGTGGTTGATTCAGATGTGAACATGCTTGCCGGAAAAAATGATGAAAGTAGCTGGCCAAATTTAACCGATTTGGCTGCTAAAAGTCGTAATATAGACCCGCCGCTGGCAACTTTTGTTGGGATGAAAGCTGCTGAAACGAATGTAACAATGAATGTTGGAAGTGCTGACTTGGCGAAGAACCTGTGTAGTGGTTCAGCTAATGATCATTCGGGTATGGTCCATGGCGGATTGTTTTCTGATTCGGCTACTCCTAATGTGGCGAATCCATTGGGTAAAGAGGGTGTCTTACCAGGTACAAATTCTACTCCAATTGGTGTGAATTCGGTTCCTAATGGTAATCCTCCAACTCCAGTTTCATTTGCTTCATTGGTTAAGGGTAATCAAAGTCGAAAATCTGTTAAACTTCGAAATTTTTTTACGCCGGCTGGAAATGGTGTGGATGTATACTTATCTAAAAAATCAGTTAGTGTTGTGAATGATCGGTTTAACAATACTGTTTACGGGTTCTTTTTGGGTAAGCGTGTGGCATATCCTGTGGTTGAGAACTATGTGAAGAATACATGGAGTAAATTTGGCCTGGTTAAATCTATGATGATTAAGGATATGTTCTTCTTCAAATTTGGTTCTAAAGACGGGATGGAAGCTATGTTGGAAAGTGGTCCATGGTTCATTCGCAATGTGCCATTGATTCTTAACCAATGGACACCACATGCGAGTATTATGAAGGAGGATTTTTCTAATATCCGTGTTTGGGTGACATTCCATGATGTTCCCATTACTGCATTTATAGAAGATGGGTTGAGCGCTATTGCAACCAAACTTGGTAACCCGATGATGTTAGATTCGTAGACGGCTGCAATGATCATTGATTCTTGGGGTAAGGCTAGTTATGCAAGAGCCATGGTTGAGCTTAGTGCTGATGTTGAGCTGAGAGATACTATAGTGGTGGCTGTTCCTAAATTCGAAGGGTTTACTACAAGCACCATTCGTGTTGAGTATGAGTGGACTCCTCTCAGGTGCTCTAGTTGTCAGATTTTTTGTCATGGTCTTGATGAATGTCCTAAGAAGATCATCTCGGATGTGTTGAATAATTTGAAGAAGCCTAGATAGGCCAGTGGACATGCTGTTAGAGGAATTCCGGTTGGTTCGAAGCCTAAGTCATATTCCTTTTATCGACCGGTCCAATCTTCAAAGTAGAAGGATAAATCTCCAGCACAACCAAAGGTATCTAAGGTTACTACCCCAAACCCTTTTGATGTTCTTGATACGTTGGTTGATGAGGGTGAATGTGAGGGTTCGAACCCTAAGAGTAGTAATGAGACGATTACATTGGTGGATGAGGAAGAGGAAGGAAGTAAGCAAACCCCTTGTACGAATGTCACTCCTGTGGTAGCTAGGATTAATGATCTTGAAAGACAAATTTTGGAGGGGAAACTTGTGCTTATGGATGATCATGGAAAACCGCTGGAAACAAAGGTAACGAATGAGGCATCGTCTAGTAAGCCTAGTACTTCTATGAGGGACCAATTGGTAGAATCTGATGAGGATGAAGTTGAGTTGCCTGATAACAAGACTTCTAGATATGTCTTCGGCCGGTGGAGGAGGATTCTTTGAAGATGATCTTAATTACTATGACGGATACGAGGATCAGGTTTATGATTTACCAGAACAGATGTAGGCTTTTTGTAATCAATTTGATATCCATCTTCGTGGTCATCTCAGGAAGTAATTTTTCTTCTTTGTGTTTAGTTCATGAGATTGGTATGTCTCTCTTCTGAATGTTTAGGTTTGAAGCACAATTGGTGCGTTTGTTTTGCCTTTTATTGAGCTAAGGTTCGGGATTTCACCCCCATCCTATGTACTTAAACGTCTTTTTGGAGTAATATATTTTACAGGGGAACATTACCCCTTTAACCAAAAAAAAAAGTTAAACTCCAAATGAAGTTATAGTGAAGTGGGATTTTTTTTTTCTTTCTATATAGAGATGAATTAGGGATGACTTTATAAATCAAGGGAAGATACAAGTTTTTCTTACACCCTCAAACTTTTAAAGGTATAACTTCAAGATCTTGAAAAACTTATACTTCATAGTTATTAGTGTTCTACATCTCAAACAAGTTTACCCATTTAAAAGCATTAAATGGTCCTAGTGTTTCTTGCCAATAAGAATACAACTACAGTATTTCATAATAGAAAACAAGAAGTAGATCATAACACTAAATAGAATGCATTCACTTGAGAAAGTTCATAATTTGAGTTTGATACAACTGGGTTACATATCTCTATTTACATCTAGAGAAGATCCTAGTGGTTACGTGTTAATAAAATCTTTGTAGCAATATCTCTATTTAACGTCATAATGCACCCAAACTATAAGCAAGATCACTAAATATGTCTTCACTACATGGAATTGTGAGGCCACCCATAGGATGGTTATACCCGAACTCTTCCTCTGCTTGTCGTAATAATTCTTGAAAAGCAGGTTGGCTTAATAGTGAAACAGGGACCACAAATCGCTTTTTTTCTTCTTCCCCAACATAAACGGCAAAATAGCCTTTTGGAATGTCTACAGATGTTGTGCTGCTTCCATTTGAGAATGATCGTCGAAGAATTTGTTTGGTGTAAATGATCCGAGGCATACGGATTGTCATTTTTTCAACGAGGGTAGAGTCTCTTGTGGTTGAATTCTGAAGCTATTTCTTCTTGGTGAAGGATATTGTGGTCGATTTTTGAGTAAGTTGTGGTTGTGATATGCATAATGACCGGTTTATATAACTCACTGATCGATGTAAGGGACAATATCAGATTGCAAGTTGTGACAAATGAAAAAAAAGCAACACCACATGGTCGTGTTCTTCATGATGTCTCTCTCTTCTTGATAGGCTCTCTTTATATTTGTTTCATAAAAGATAGTGACATAAATTATCTCACATGGTTTTGTCTTACGACACACTATAACAGACCACAGTTAGTGAAACAATCATTACTTCATCGACATTATTGTGGATCAACTACAATTTTAACCCACAAAAGAAAAGAAATGATTAGATAGAGATAGGGAGTTGTATGGCCAGTAATAGAAACACTATATTGTTTTGACGCTAAGTAACAATAACACATGGTTTGGTCTTGATTCATGAGGCCAATGGTTTTTCCGCATTAACATATGTAGGACAATGTGCGTTTCCACAATGTACTCTAGCTATCATCTGATTTATATTTTGAGTAGTGTGAATCTGGCCTATTGATATCTTAGACATGTTTTAAATATTTTCACCATGGGACCAGAACACATTAGTATCAGAACTTGGTACTGCTATCTAGGCCATACACCGTTTGGTCCTTGTTTCACATACTAACAAGGTTATCTTATGAATATCTCTGTCAATAGCTGATTTTTTTATGACATAATTCTATATGAGATGGCTCTATCTTTCTGATACCATTATGTCTTTCCGTTGAACTTGAATTTACACAAATGACGTCCAAAATGAATACCGTTACAGCATTGTGTTCGTCTTTAGAAAATATATTTTGTTATCAGCATCTTGCTATAACTATCTCTTGTGTTGGGGAGAAAAAGTGAGGTTCATTCATTAACCTCTTTATACGAAATTGAGAGGCTGCCTTTTTTTTTTAAACTTTTTCTGAGCAGTAGAGTTAATGTATGATCTATCAACGAGCTAGAAAAAAATGTACATTAATTTGTCTTGAATTTAGTCATACCACATGAGATTTCATTAAGGTCAACTCGAACTTTTTAGTTGCCGGCAATTAGTATTTCATAGTTCTGATTGACATCTTTCTTTATATACAATGGTCACCAGTACCTTCAACCCTCACATCAAACCTCACAATAATATCATCCTTCATCACACTCAAACCTTATAGCTACACTTAACTCTTGACAGTGATACTTAGCCTAGGAATTGAACTTTTAACCTGTATATCGATCATATACAAAGCCGACAAGAAACACTTCATGAACCATTACTCTCAAACCTTACAACTATATTTCACTCTCTTGATAGTGATAGTTCTTTCAAAAACTTTCAATCCTCACAATCATTATACACAAAGTGTATAACTACACAATCACATGAAATCCTTCACCCACCAAATTGTCTCTAACACAACTAGGATCATCCAAAACTAGAACTTTATAAGTTCATCATCTCACCATCGTTAGAGATATTCACCCTTAATAGGATCACATGCACATCTTTTTCTCCTTTGAAATATATAATGCATCTCTTAGTGCAACGATATATTAATCTAAATCTTCTTTTCCCATGTTTTCTCAAAGGTTAATCCAACACTTTCCCATCTTAAGAAATCATTTTCATTCGCATCTAGGTGCATATTGTTCTCATCGGCATCCTTTCTGTAATATAACTTCCATTGAGTCTTTATTATGACATGAATTTTCATGATATTAATGACATATATCTACCAGATTTAGAGTATGTCTTATCAACAAACTATCCTTAACATCAATCATCTTAGGTATATAATAATGTCATTCAAAAGTTTGTTAGAACTCTTCTTACCAATGACAACTTGGAAGAAGTCATTCCCAAAATTTTGTGTGTCAAATAATTAACGAATTTCATTTTTTTTAGTTGAACAATTATACCAAAGGCTTTTACTCGGGCTCTGACCCTCACGTGTCTTTGAATTGCATTACGCATTCATATTTTTTTGCGTTGCTCAAATTTCTAGGTCCTTTTCCTTTCTTTTTGTCCTTTTGGCATACTTTTAGCATGTGTTTAACCTCTAACATTTTTTAATATGCTTACATACTTCAGTGCACTCATTTTTTTTACTCCTCCCCAATATACTTATACTCCCTAAGAAGCTACATTAAACCTAGTTTAATTCCTGCATGTCGTGCTAAGTGTATTCTATCCCTATAATGTGCTCCTCTTCTTTTTGTATATTGTGTTGCACGAAGCTAACTCTTGATGTAGGAAAAGCCTTTGTAAGAATTTGATCTATGGATTCGCAAGAAACGAAGGTAAATAAATAAGGGGATACAATTATCATAGAGGAGCAATGAGCTTGGTGGAGCTTGGGGGTATTTGAGGACATAGCTTGGAGTTGTTTAAAAACGGGTGATAAAAGACTTCACTGGGATGATGCAAGCTCGCCTTTTTGGGTAGAAAGAAAGGTATTTTATCAAGGGGGAGTAGGAAGTGTAAACTTGGAGTACCCACCTTAGAAGTAGAGGACTTGAAGCACCCACCTTTTTTTCGACAAAAGGGGGGAGAAAGGAGTGTAAACAAGTAACTTTTATATTTTACTGAGTGTTAGCGTCTACATATTTGTCATCATCAAAATGAGAGAGATTGTTAGTGCAAATATTACGATATTTAAACTAAACGGTCTATTCGGTTTTAATAATGACAAACATGTGACTTGTAATAAATAAAAAAAAAAAATTCCGTCTACCTCTTCTACTAAGAGAGCTAACCTTTTTTCTAAAGTGGGAGAGATTGAGGTGTCTGATTCTGAAAATGAGGTTGTTGTTAACCCATTTGATAAGTCTGCTAATATATTTGGTGGTGGCCAAGGGTATGAAGATGAGTATGATGAATATGACTTCGATGACTATGCGAAACAGGTTCGTGATCTTCCTGGGAATTTGGATGCCTTTAATGCCATGTATGGCACAACGTTTCAAGGTCCTAGGAAATAATTTCGTTGTGTCATATGTTATCATTTGAGTAGTGTTTTGTTTCTTGTTTAGATAATTGGAAGTATCTTGTTATGTAAGCTCTATGCCTATGTAACGGGCTGATATATGGGATCTCACTCATATACATTGTACTTAAACATTTATTTGGTTAATATATTTACAAGGGTGCAGGATTACTCCCCTTTACCCAAAAAAAAAAATAAATAACGAAAATTGCGCAAGTTACTCGTAACCACAAATCATCAAAGCATACTTGCATCAACATCTCTCGACTTCTCAAGTATGCTTCAACACATGATCGAATATGTTTGTTATGTTGCGTTATGATTAAACCATTTAACAAATCATAGAGAACGTCTAAATAATATTTTGGTGTCACTACGTAAACGTTTGACGTAAACATTTCTATTTAGACATAAGTTTTAATTTGATGTAAATCATTTAAGGTAAACATAATAGTACCATAAAACTTGAATTATGATCAAAGAAATATTTTTTATCGTACACTGATATTTTTACACATTACATTTAAATATGTACAAAAACATTTTAACAAAAATGATCATAAAAATTATTTTTGATTATATAAAAAATGTTTTAATGAAAATAAAATTCAAAATTTTAATCCCCCCTCCCTCACAAATCAGTTACGCCTTTACTAGATAAACACTCCACAAAAAAATGACAAAAAGGAGCGTCCTGGGTCAGGACGGACCCCTTAATAGGGACGGATCCCTTAAATATTTAAGGGATCTGTGGTACCGTCTGTACGTAACATTCAGATTTAAGCGACGTAATGGTTTTGTTATCTTACGCATTAAGCATAACGTGTTTGGTTGTACCCGAAGTAAAACTTGACATTTAACTTAGTGTCGAAAAATATTGTAAGTGACGTTGTAAAGTTTTCTCCGCCGGGAAAGGAGCTTGTTGACTAGTGAAGTAACTCTCGAGTTAGATACTCGAGGAGTGGAGTAGGGCGAAGAGAAGCTTTGTGACCGAACCACTCTAAATCATCGTGTCCGGTTTGTGCTTTCTTTTACTTACCCCTTTATGTTTATATTTACATTTATATTTGCATTGCGTGGCTTGTTGGTTATATTGTGTTTATCATGTTTATGTCATGGCTTGTTGTTTATATTGCGTTTGTTTTCTGATCTACTTAATAGTATCTCCAATAGTTGTAGATATATTATTAATACTTTTCATATTGCGTCACACTTGATAGGTTGTTTGATACAAAATATTTAATTTTTTAAACGGGAACGTATTCACCCCTCTACGTTTTCCACAACACCCTTAAACTTCTATAGGTATAAGCTTCAATATCTTGAAAATCTCATACTTCGTAGTTATTATATTTCATACATCTCAAACAAGTTTATCCATTTAAAAGCTTTAAATAGTCCTAGTGTTTCTAGAAAATAATAATATAATTACGTCATTATAGAAAACAAGAAGTAGTTCATAACACTGATTAGAATTCATTGACTTGAGATAGTTCAGAGAATTTGAGTTTGATACAATTGGGATACATATCTCTATTTACATCTAGAGAAGATCCTAGTGGTCACGTGTTATCAAAATTTTTGTAGCAAGATCTCTATTTAACGTCATAATGAGCCCAAACTATAAGCAAGATCACTAAATATGTCTTCCGTACATGGAATTGTGAGGCCACCCATAGGATGGTCATACCCGAACTCTTCCTCTGCTTGTCGTAATATTTCTTGAAAAGCAGGTTGGCTTAATAGTGAAATAGGGACCACAAATCGCTTTTTTTCTTCTTCCCCTACATAAACGGCAAAATAGCCTTTTGGAATGTCCAAAGATGTCTTGCTTCTTCCATTAGAAAAAGATCCTCGAAGTATTTGTTTGGCATGAATGATCCGAGGCATACGGATTGTCATTTTTTCAACGAGGGTAGAGTCTCTTGTGGTTGAATTAGAGGAAAGAGTGTCTTTGATCTTGGCAAAGGATATTTTGGTAGACTTTTGACGAAGTTGTGGTTGTGATAAGCAAAATGAACAATTTATATAACCCACTGATCGATGTAAAGGGACAATATCAGATTGCAAACTGTGACCAATGAAAACAAGACAACACCACATGGTCGTGTTCTTCATGATTTGTCTCTCTTTTCTTGGTAGGCTCTCTCTATATTTGTTAAACAAATGACAGTGACACAAAATATCTCACATGGTTTTGTCTTACTACACAACAATCATTAATTATCGACATTACTGTGGATGGACTACAAATTTAATCCACAAAGAAAAGAAATGATTAGACAGAGATAGGGAGTTGTATGGCCAGTAATCGAAGCAATATATTTTGTGACGATATCACATGGTTTGGTCTTGATTCTTGAGGGCAATGTTTTTCCGCATTAATGTGTGTAGGACAATGTGCAATTCCACAATATACCCTAGCTACCAGCTGATTTATATTTTGAGTAGTGTAAATGTAGTTCTGATAGACATCTTGCTTTATATAGAATGGTTAACGGCCACCATTAGTTATAGTCATAAGAAGCTACAATTTCTGAGAAACAAGTTTCATTTTCAATATCTATCAGTTTTAAAACTATATACGGAGTATTAGACATTAGATGTTGCTGTTCAATAGTGGCAATATTCTAAATTATTTTCTGAACCTGAGAAATGATGCTTTTAATTTTCAGATAGATTGTTTACACAGACAAAAAACTTCAATAAAGGTACCTTTCATGGTCGTGCAACCTCTAGTTTTGTACCTTCCTCTACATATGTTTTGCTTACTAATGCAAGAAACTTAAACATGTGAGATGCTGTATGAATCAGGTTAAGAAGTTGTCTTTGCTGACTTACTACATGAGACAACGTTTTGATATACTCCCTCCGTCCCAAAATTTAAGTCCAATTGGGACGGAGGTAGTATATCTTACCTGGTTAATATATACTTAATAGAATACATTGAACTTCAAAAAGTTCCTAATTTAAATTAAACAAGTATTTCTATTTAAAAAGTTCCTAATTTAAATTGAACTTCGAAAACATATTCGTTTCTATATCTCCAAATTACCCATGTTGTGGTATGAATAACCGCATCCAAGCAAATCTTTGTAGTCGTGTTTAAATTTGTCAAATCACTCCAAGCAATAAGATTGTGAATGTCTATCGGGTAATAGGTGATTGTGTTTTAATTGAGTTTATTTTTTCGCTATTATAGTTAATACCGCAAAGCAAAATTCCACCGGGATCCCCCGTGATCCCCTAGTTTCGCCTCTAAATCTATAGAGCTACAATGGTTTTTCTTAACTAGTGGATTAGCTTACCTCAAACCCAATTCCTATATTCCAGATGTTTCCGCAAAACGATTGCTTATTGCTTGATCACGTACATCAATGGTGAATATAAAGGTGATCATTTATTTGTCACAGTTTGCTTTTTTGGGTAAAAGGGTTTAAATCCCGGTAAATATATTACGCCAAAAACTATGAAGTACAATTGACATGGGTGAATCTCATGTCCTCAGCCCGTTACATAGGCGATTTAAATCTACAAATGTAACTGAGCAAATCTACTGCTAAACGCATAACAACCACAACTGCTAAAGTACAAAAACCAATTACATTTAAATTACAATCTAAATGTAAAAACAAAGAAACCCAATTTCCCAACCCTAGCCGCACCATCTCCAACCATGAGTAGGAACAACAAAAACGACAAAGCGAGCCAGAAACCCTAACCGGATTCCATAGACACCCTAGCCGCACCAAACCACCACCATGGTTGAATGAAAATATGAAACCCTAATAGCACCACCAAACCCTAGCCGCCAAAAAGATATGCTAAACCCTAGCAGACCACCGGAATCCATGCTTCACCCATCCATGACCACCCAGGCGGCAAAGGAGCTAGGAAAACCCAACCTCTAACCGCAAAACCCAACACCTCATAAAGGGAGATTGCATAACCTAAACTAATGTCTAGATGAAAGCAATACAAACGCACCCTTTAGATTGCCATGGATCAACCAGAATTAAAACCCTATGCCGATCCCCCATCAAAACCCTAATCGGTTTTGAACCAGCATGAGACCAGCCTTTTCCAATCACAAAAAAACCTAATCGAGTTTGAATGAAACATAGGATTGGACTCTCTCTATTCAAAATTCTAACCGAATAATGAAGATAATTGGATCTTGATAATAAATTGGAAGAATTTTAACCCTAGATGATGAAGATCGAACTAGAGATCAAGAGGCAAAAATCGCCCCATAGGGGCTAGAGAGAGAACGGTTCTTTTGTCACAGTTTGCTGTTTAAACCAAATTGTGAAAAATTGAAAAGTTATTGTTAAATTTGCTAGATATGTTTTGCATTCTTCGTTCTGAATTAACGATGAGTGACCACGTAAGTACAATATTTGTGGGTACACGAAGCTCAACAGTTTCAATAAAAAATTGTTGCAGTTCTATTCAATGGCGGAGCCAGGATATTAGATTGCGGGGGGCAATTTGTTTTTAACAACAGAATTTTACATAAGAAAACTTCAATAAAACATGTTAGGGCCTTCTAATGAGCAACAAAATGAGGCAAAATACCAAGACTAAGCAGTCTTGAGTAAAAACCCAAGTAATATTACATTGAAGAAGAATATATTTAGGTGAAAGAAAACAACCCTAAACATATAGTATTAGCCACAAGAAAAAGTAAATACATTTGGTTAGGTTTTACTCAAATTTTTGATATTTTTGGGCTACAATAGGCCGTAGCTTTTTGTAACTGGATTATCGGAAACTTGATTTATTTATTATCATTAAATAAACGTTGGAATTATTTTTGAAAGAAGTGAAAGCTAAAAGCTTAATTAATTGTTACACATATCCCTAAATGTGATGCTTTAAACCTTAACATGTATCCAAAAAAAAGTTCATCTTATTCCTTCACCTCCATCATCTTCCACCTAAAGAAACTTCAACAAAAACTCAACAACACTTCATGAAACCACCATCTATTTGTTCGCTTTTTTCCCGACCATCTTTTTTATTGAGGGCATTCTCAGTTTTCAGTAGAGGGCACCACGACTAAAGCACATGAATTAACATTAAAAGATGTGAGTCTTAAAGAAGCCATTGGGGGCATCACCACATTGGCACATACTTATCATATCAAACTAAAAACATCTAAGCTTCAACAACTGTTGGTACATCATATTTAATATGCATAAAAGTTAAACTCCAAATGAAGTTATAGTGAAGTGGGATTTTGTTTTTCTTTCTATATAGAGATGAATTAGGGACGACTTTATAAATCAAGGGAAGATACAAGTTTTTTTTTACAACCTCAAACTTCTAAAGGTATAACTTCAAGAACTTGAAAAACTCATACTTCATAGTTATTAGTGTTCTACATCTCAAACAAGTTTACCCATTTAAAAGCATTAAATGGTCCTAGTGTTTCTTAACTATTTCATAATAGAAAACAAGAAGTAGACCATAACACTAAATAGAATGCATTCACTTGAGAAATTTCATAATTTGAGTTTGATACAACTGGGTTACATATCTCTATTTACATCTAGAGAAGATCCTAGTGGTTACGTGTTAATAAAATCTTTGTCGCAATATCTCTATTTAACGTCATAATGCGCCCAAACTATAAGCAAGATCACTAAATATGTCTTCACTACATGGAAGTGTGAGGCCACCCATAGGATGGTTATACCCGAACTCTTCCTCTGCTTGTCGTAATAATTCTTGAAAAGCAGGTTGGCTTAATAGTGATACAGGGACCACAAATCGCTTTTTTTCTTCTTCCCCAACATAAACGGCAAAATAGCCTTTTGGAATGTCTACAGATGTTGTGCTGCTTCCATTTGAGAAAGATCGTCTAAGAATTTGTTTGGCATAAATTATCCGAGGCATACGGATTGTCATTTTTTCAACGAGGGTAGAGTCTCTTGTGGTTGAATTCTGAAGCTATTTCTTTTTGGTGAAGGATATTGTGGTGGATTTTTGAGTAAGTTGTGGCTGTGATATGCATAATGAACGGTTTATATAACTCACTGATTGATGTAAGGGACATATCAGATTGCAAATTGTGACAAATGAAAAAAAAAAGCAACACCACATGGTCGTGTTCTTCTTGATTTGTCTCTCTCTTCTTGATACACTCTCTTTATATTTGTTTCATAAATGATAGTGACATAAAATATCTCACATGATTTTGTCTTACGACAAACTATAACGGACCACAATTAGTGAAACAATTATTACTTCATTGACATTATTGTGGATCAACGACAATTTTAAGCCACAAAAAAAAAAGAAATGATTAGATAGAGATAGGGAGTTGCATGGCCAGTAATCGAAACACTATGCTATTATTTTTACGCAAAGTAACAATGTCACATGGTTTGGTCTTGATTCGTGAGGCCAATGTTTTTTCCGCATTAATATATGTAGGACGATGTGCGTTTCCACAATATACCCTTGCTAACAGCTGATTTATATTTTGAGTAGTGTGAATCTGGCCTATTGATTTCTTAGACATGTTTTAACGTTTTCAGCATGGGACCAGAACACTACTCTTTGGAGGAAGAACACCTTAGCATCAGAACTTGGTACTGCTAGCTAAGCCATAAGCTCTTTGGTCCTTGTTTCACATACTAACAAGGTTATCTTATGAATATCTCTGTCAATAGCTGATTTTTCTATGACGTGATTCTATATGAGATGGCTCTATCTTTCTGATACCACTATGCCTTTCCGTGGAGCGTGAATTTACACAAATGACATCCAAAATGAACACCGTTATGGCGCTGTGTTCGTCTTAAGAAAATATATTTTCTTATCAGCATCTTGCTATAACTATATCTTGTGTTGGAGAGAAAAAGTCAGGTTCATTCATTACCCTTTTTATACGAAATTGAGAGGCTGCTTTTGTTTTTATTTTATTTTATTTTTTATTTTTTCTGAGCTGCAGAATTATTGTATAATAAAACTATCAAGGAGCTAAAAAAAAAGTTTACATTAATTTGGTCTTGAAATCAATCATGCTACAATGTAAAAGGCTGAGATATGGGATTCACCCATATCCTTTGTACTATATTTACCGGGTCTTTGACCTTTTACCCAAAAAAAAAAGCAATCATGCTACATGAGATTTCAATAAGGTCAACTCGAACTTTTGAGTTGCCGAACTACAAGAAAAAGTGGTTTTAGTGACAAACAATTTTTTGACGGCGTATATTCTCGTCACTAATTGAACCAATTTGTGATGAAATAAATACTCGTCATCAATGTTTTGTCACAAAGTACAAATAACAATTAACCGGTATCATTATCTCTATAAATCATTTTGCGATCGGATATTCCTCGAATCTTCTTTAAATATTGTATTTTGTGGGCCTAAATGTTGTTAGTCCAAACGAAGGCCCAGCCAACTCTGCTACTGCGGTGTGGTAAGCCCAAGATAGTTACTCATATACGCATTTCTACCACCTTATGGCCAGTTGGTATCTTCGTTTTGAAGAAAACGTTTCAGTTGCTGGATCGCCAGGGTTTTGGTAGGTTTATGCTTCTTTCGTTTCTCTTATGTTCTGCATGTCGTTTTTGATATTTTTGGGGTTAGATTTACGTTCTTGATACGTGTTCTTAGTTATTTTTGTTATTTTTTTGCATTGCTAATTTGTTTAATCGTTTGTTGTTGATGCATGAAAGTTATTTCCACTAATAGAAGCTTAGATCTCTTAGCTTTAAGGTTTGTGTTGTGTTAGTTGTAACTGTTATTGCTAAAATACATACTAAAGTAAACTATGAAAACGAAAAGTAGAGCTTCAGAAAAAGTTGGTGCAGTTGGTTTTTTGAGTGAATCGTTGTCGTGTGATGTGGGAACCGGTCATATTGAAGACCCAAACGACCACTGCTTACAGAATCAAACGGATAGGCCTGCATGCACAGGCGATAGTGGCAATGTGGTGTCTACAGGCGAGTCCTCCAGGTTAAAGAGAAAATCTGATTTGGAAAGTTACGGGTCGCCGGGTTTAGATGGAAAAAGAGTTAAGAGGCCCAACGATGGCTGTGTTCCATATGGAGTTGCTGCCGTTGGTAGTTTTAAAAAAAAGTCAAATACAAATATACTAAAAATTCGTTTCCCCTATAAGGAAACATCCCTAAACCGATCTCTCCTTGGCGATTTTTAAACCCTAACATCCCTTCATCGTTTTTTTTCTTCAATTCGCCTATTCCTTGGGATTCTTTACTTCGAACTGATTGTGTTCTCGATTAACATCTTAGTTAATTGGTTCTTGATTGGTGTTAGGTATTTTTTCTCCTGATTTGGGTCTTTTGTTTGAATCGTTTTTTTTTTTAGGGTTTATTAAATCGGCCTGATTCATCCTATCATTCTTTTTAAAGTTTTTGTATTATGGGATAGGCTCGAATTCTTTGTGGTGTAAACCCTAACGTTTCAGTTAGGGTTTTATTGGTGGTGCATGCTCGTTGGTTAATTGGTACTTGGTTGGGGTGATTTGGTTCGGTAGGTTGAGGGTTAAGAGGGATGGAAAAAGGTTTCTTCAACAATAATAGTGCTCGTAAGGGCACTAGAGATGTGGGGTCTTCTACTAGTTTGGCCGATCAAACTAGTGGTTCGCAAACTATTGATGCATCATCTAACTTGGCCGATCAAGCTGGGTTGCACAAGGATGATGAACTTGCTACACGGTTGAATACAGGCAATGATGATGGGAGTACTGGTCATATTGAATGTGATGGGGCTGATAACGTGAAGGATAAGGTTGTTTTGGATGATTTGGAGCAAAGCCATGTTACACCTGCTTCTGATTCGGCCACAAAACAGCCTAATGTGGAGCAATTGATTGCTAATGCGCATCAGAAATTTGATGAAGCAATGAATAAAATTGACAGTGATATTGCTAAGATGGCTTCATCTTATGATGTGAACACTTCGAGTGGTATTGGGCTTCAATCTAATTCGAATGGTAATAAAATTTATTCAGCAAATACTCCTCTGTCGAGTTTTGATGTGGCTATGCAATCCCAGATGTATGGTACTAATCTTAGTGTTACTTCTGATCCTAATGCACCCAAGGTTGTTACTACTTGTGGTAATGGAGTTAAGTCGGTTTCTTACGCGGGTGTTGCTTCTAATGAATCCCAGGAACACGTGTCTAATTTTCGGAGGTTAGAATGCAGCAAAATGAAGGATGATGTTGACCTTTCAGTCCCTATGAAAGTGGTGGAAGAGGTGACCATGAGGTTTGAGAATACTCTCTACGGATATTTCCTTGGTCAACGCCTTGCTTTTCCTGTTGTTGACTATTATGTTCGCAATACGTGGGCTAAGTATGGGTTACAAAAGGTTATGATGAACGCTAAGGGATTCTTCTTCTTCAAGTTTAATTCGAAAAAAGGCGTCGATGATGTTCTTGATAATGGTTCGTGGTTGATTCGTAATGTTCCTATTATTCTTAAACCATGGACATTGAACACCAACTTGCTTAAAGAGGATTTGACTAACATTCCAGTGTGGGTTAAATTCCATGATGTTCCTTTAGCTATGTTTTCTGATGACGGGCTCAGTCTTCTTGCTACATTGATTGGTACGCCCAAAATGTTAGATGCTTTTACTAGTCAAATGTGCAAAGAATCTTGGGGCCGTAGTAGTTTTGCTAGGTGTATGATTGAAGTGAAGTCGGATGAGGTTCTTAGGGACAGCCTCACTGTCGAGATTCCTTTACTTGATGGTACGGGTTCGACTACCGAAAAGATCCGTGTTGAATATGAATGGAAACCGCCTAGATGTGTGAATTGTCGGGTATTTGGACATACTTTGGTGGATTGTCCTAAGGTTGTGATTCCGACTGCTCAACCTCATAAGAACGTAAGTGATGATTTTCAGACTGTTAACAATAAGAAGAAGGGAAAGCAAGTTGGGCCGAATCCGGGTCGAGGAGGTTCTACTAAATCTGTGGTGGGCAAGCATTTTGAATATCGGCCCAAAAAGCCTCCTCCTGAACCCAAGAAAGTAAATGTCAGTAAGAAGATGGCTTCTGATGTGGCTAGTACGAGTGGAACTAGGATCACTACGTCTAATCAGTTTGATGCTCTTAATGTGGATGAGACAGATGTGGATAATGGTCGTACAATGGAGGTTAATGAGGATGAGTTGATTAAGACTGGTTCTACATCACATGTACCGCTTGTGAGTGATTCAATGGGAACAATGGATGTTGGTTCTACTCCCATAGTTGAGAAAATTGGTAAGCTTGAAAAACTACTTATTGATGGGAAAGCTACTCTTGTAGATGATGATGGTCAACCTATTCCGTCTACCTCTTCTACTAAGAGAGTTAACCCTTTTTCTAAAGTGGGAGAGATTGAGGTGTCTGATTCTGAAGATGAGGTTGTTGCTAACCCATTTGATGAGTCTGCTAATATATTTGGTGGTGGCCAAGAGTTTGAAGATGAGTATGATGAATATGACTTCGATGACTATGCGAAACAGGTTCGTGATCTTCCAGGGAATTTGGATGCCTTTAATGCCATGTATGGCACAAAGTTTCAAGGTCCTAGGAAGTAATTTTATTTCGTTGTGTCATATGTTATCTTTTGAATAGTGGTCTGTTTTCTTGTTTAGAAAATAGGAAGTATCTTGTTATGTAAGCTTTATGCCTATGTAACGGGCTGAGATATGGGATTTCACTCATATCCATTGTACTTAATCGTTTATTTGGTTAATATATTTACCAGGGTGCAGGATTACTCCCCTTTACCCAAAAAAAAATTCGTTTCCCCAATTTATTCATGTCTATCCATCATCTCTCCTTTTTTTCCCCAAAAACCACAACTGCATATTTCATCTGATTCACCACGAAAACCACGCACCACCATCATCGTCGTCGAGCACTGCTGCCGCCTTCGTAGACCACCACTGCCATCGCTGTCGCGCCAACATAATTGCTACTTAGGAGCTATCACATTTGCATCTAGTTTTTGTTACAATCTTTGTTATAAATGCATTCAATTCAATTTTCTAACAATTTGATACTGGTGCGTTATTCAATATGTTCAGTTTGACTTAGTTGCTATAGTATTGTTGATTTTTTATATGCTGTACACTGAAATAGGATTCAAAGCAAGTGTTTGATGAAATGCTTAAGTGATACCAAGCGCGTGTTATATGTATATGCATGTTAGACATCAGCTTTCCAATCGTGGTAACATTCCATATTATTTTCAGAACGTGAGAAAACCTGCGTTTAAATCTGCTGGTAGAATGTTTACGTAGAAAAAAAAAAAAAAAAACCTTTTATTTAAAAGTAAACTTTATAAATTTTTTGCCTCTAGTTTTGCACGTTCCTCTAAACGTATTTTGCTTACTAATGCAAGAAACTTAAACATACGAGACGTTTATGAGTCTGGTTAAGAAGTTGTCGTTGCTGAGTTACTAAACATGAGATAACGTCGGCCAAAAGGTCGGAAATCACGGTTACCAAAAAAAAAAAAGAGAACGTTTTCATTTATATTTGACCTGCATATACTTAATAGAATACACTGAACTTGAAAAAGTTTCTAATCTGAATTAGACAGGTGTCTCAATTTACATCTATACAAGTTCCTATCTGGTACATCTTTACAAAATTGTACTACCAAAGACCATTTTGTGAATGTCATAAATGCGCCCACGCTACAAGCGAGATCAGTGAATATATCTTCTCCACAATGAATTGTGAGGCCACCCATAGGATGGCTGTACCCAAACTCTTCCTCTGCCTGTTGAAGTAATTCTTGAAAAGCAGGTTGACTTAATAGTGATACAGGAACAACAAATCGCTTTATCGCCTCTTCCCCAACGTTAACCGGAAAATAGCCTTTAGGGATGTCGAAAGATGTTGAGCTTCTTCTGTTAGAGAATGATCGTCTGAGAATTTGTTTTGCCTGAGCTATGCGGATTGTCATTTTTGTAAGTGGTTAAAAAAATTTAAACTCAAAATGGTGATGAAGTAAGAAATATCTCAAAGAAATTGTTCTTGGTGAAGGATGTTAAGCGAGATTTATGAAGATAATGTTGTTGTTGTGTTCTGGATAATGAATCGTTTATATATGTTTGATTTCATAAGTTCAAATGCTCTTCATATTATATGTTTTATATCAGACAATTATACTTATTCTATGTATTTTAGATAGCAGCCATGTAATTAACCAATAAGGTTGCACAGAACTTTAGGATAGGATTGATGACATGTACTTTAGTTAATTATCTGTTATTTGGTCGTTTCTTTAGCAGTTGTTATGGTTAGAATACAGTTTATGACAGTTAACTATGAAGGGTTGTGTCTTATCGGTCAAACTGAACCATCACACCCATACATGTTATGCCTGTTCACAAACTATTTATAGGCATTGTATTGACAGCTATTTTATCATTAATAAAACAGTTATTTTATTGTTACTTTTCCCTCCATATCTCCATCTACACTGCACAAATTCTCTGCATAGTTTTCTGCACTTATCTCACATAAACATAATGCACAATATGGTGATCACATCAGCACATACTTATCTCAGGTGCTCTATGTTAAGTGCGTAATATACATATTATTTATACTTATTCCCTCATGATTTATTATTGATATGGCCTTAAATGATGGACCAAACTTGCATTTTATGTTAAGTGAAGCAAATTAGAGAATGATGCATTTTATATGTAAAGGTTGATTTTTAAAAGATTAAAATACCTCACAAACTTATGTGTTGTTGTAGGTATAAAAGATGAGGCCTAATGTGACAAGAGTTTGAAAGTTAGAGGATTTAGTTGTACAAGTGCCCAAACTAAAACACAATATCAGATTGTGGGTTTCATTGAGGCAAGAAGGGGAAAACGGTTTTTCAGGGCATCTTGGACATCGTGGGATCAGTTAACTAAAGTGGAGAGATGGATACAAAAAAACAAGGTGTGGCAGTTGAGAAGGGGACGGTCACACAAATACTCTCAACAAAAACACAATCAGAAAAAAATCAAGTGAAGATCAAAGACGAGGGGCTCATCATCCATAGTTGTGATTTCTTCCTCTTGTCATGAGCAGCTAAGTTATTTTACTTTCTAGTTGAAGGATTTTCTTTGTTTATGAATCCAATTAGGTTTTGAGACCTGTATATTTACTTAATTCAGTACTTTAGGAGTATTTGCAAATTCCCAGTTTGAATTTTGTTATCTTGATAAGTTGAATTCTAGTTTTGTTATTCAATTGTAGAGATATTACTTTGCTATTTAGAAATTGAAGTCCGTAATTGCTTTAATGTTCTAAGACTTGTAGCACTTAACAATATTGATTATGGTCAAGTTTTCAATTATTGTTAGCGGATTGTGTAATCTAGTTTAGATGAACCGAGCTTGTGTGTTTGTCAATTAGAATTGGTGGTTTCTCTAAAGTTTATTGCTATCGAAAATCAAGTCTTAAGAGCTTGTTTAAGGCTGGTTGTTTGGTAAGGGAAGTAATCAAAGAGCTTATTTTGTTTATCGACACATTAAGGAGAGACATGTTGTTAGAGCTTGTTAATGACCATAACCAATTTATTCTTAAGTATATGAAGCATTTTAGCGTCAATGATTAACCATGGATTCATACTTAGATTGCACCTTTGACTAGATTGTATTTACTTACAAATTATATCTCTTTCAAGTGTTTAGTTTAATCAGTCATCTTATTTTCTTGTTATTGTTTTTCAAAATCAAAACCCCCGTGTTAACTTGTTTGGTTAATTAAGAATTGTCTAAACCAATCTCTGTGGAATCGACCCTACTTGTTGCTAACTACAAATCATAAAAGTAGGATTTATTTTTGTTGGATTCGACACCCACCACTCTAGTTATCAGATTTTTTGTCATGGTCTTGATGAATGTCCTAAGAAGATCATCTCGGATGTGTTGAACAATTTGAAGAAGCCTAGATAGGTCAGCGGACATGCTGTTAGAGGAATTCCGGTTGGTTCGAAGCCTAAGTCATATTCCTTTTATCGACTGGTCCAATCTTCAAAGTGGAAGGATAAAGCTCCAGCACAACCAAAGGTATCTAAGGTTACTACCTCAAACCCTTTTGATGTTCTTGATACGTTGGTTGATGAGGGTGAATGTAGGGTTCGAACCCTAAGAGTACTAATGAGACGATTACATTGGTGGATGAGGAAGAGGAAGGGAGTAAGCAAACCCCTTGTACGAACGTCACTCCTGTGGTAGCTAGGATTAATGATCTTGAAAGACAAATTTTGGAGGGAAAACTTGTGCTTATGGATGATCATGGAAAACCGCTGGAAACAAAGGTAAAGAATGAGGCATCGTCTAGTAAGCCTAGTACTTCTATGAGGGACCAATTGGTAGAATCTCATGAGGATGAAGTTGAGTTTCCTGATGACGAGACTTCTAGGTATGTCTTCGACCGGTGGAGGAGGATTCTTTGAACATGATCTTAATTACTATGACGGATACGAGGATCACGTTTATGATTTACCAAAACAGATGTAGGCTTTTTGTGATCAATTTGATATCCATCTTCGTGGTCATCTCAGGAAGTAATTTTTCTTCTTGGTGTTTAGTTCATTAGATTGGTATGTCTCTCTTCTGATTATTTAGGTTTGAAGCACAATTGGTGCGTTTGTTTTGCCTTTTATTGAGCTAAGGTGAGGGATTTCACCCTCATCCTATGTACTTAAACGTCTTTTTGGAGTAATATATTTTACCAGGGGAACATTACCCCTTTACCAAAAAAAAAGTTAAACTCCAAATGAAGTTATAGTGAAGTGGGATTTTTTTTCTTTCTATATAGAGATGAACTAGGGATGACTTTATAAATCAAGGGAAGATACAAGTTTTTCTTACACCCTCAAACTTTTAAAGGTATAACTTCAAGATCTTGAAAAACTTATACTTCATAGTAATTAGTGTTCTACATCTCAAACAAGTTTACCCATTTAAAAGCATTAAATGGTCCTAGTGTTTCTTGCCAATAAGAATACAACTGCAGTATTTCATAATAGAAAACAAGAAGTAGATCATAACACTAAATAGAATGCATTCACTTGAGAAACTTCATAATTTGAGTTTGATACAACTGGGTTACATATCTCTATTTACTTCTAGAGAAGATCCTAGTGGTTACGTGTTAATAAAATCTTTGTAGCAATATCTCTATTTAACGTCATAATGCACCCAAACTATAAGCAAGATCACTAAATATGTCTTCACTACATGGAATTGTGAGGCCACCCATAAGATGGTTATACCCGAACTCTTCCTCTGCTTGTCGTAATAATTCAGGTTGGCTTAATAGTGAAACAAGGACCACAAATCGCTTTTTTTCTTCTTCCCCAATATAAATGGCAAAATAGCCTTTTGGAATGTCTACAGATGTTGTGCTGCTTCCATTTGAGAAAGATCGTCGAAGAATTTGTTTGGTGTAAATGATCCGAGGCATACGGATTGTCATTTTTTCAACGAGGGTAGAGTCTCTTGTGGTTTAATTAGAGGAAAGAGTATCTTTGATCTTGGCAAAGGATATTGTGGTAGACTTTTGACGAAGTTGTGGTTGTGATAAGCAAAATGAACAATTTGTATAACCCACTGATCGATGTAAAGGGACAATATCAGATTGCAAACTGTGACAAATGAAAAAAAGACAACACCACATGGTCGTGTTCTTCATGATTTGTCTCTCTTTTCTTGGTAGGCTCTCTCTATATTTGTTAAACAAATGACAGTGACACAAAATATCTCACATGGTTTTGTCTTACTACATAACAATCATTAATTATCGACATTATTGTGGATGGACTACAAGTTTAACCCACAAAGAAAAGAAATGATTAGACAGAGATAGGGAGTTGTATGGCCAGTAATCGAAGCAATATATTTTGTGACGATATCGCATGGTTTGGTCCTTATTCTTGAGGGCAATGTTTTTCCGCATTAATGTGTGTAGGACAATGTGCAATTCCACAATATATGCAAGATCCTTCTTTTTCGGCTTAGTAGGACAATTCCTTGCCATGTGACCCAGTCCTTGACAGTTGTAACACGTAACCTGATTACCCTGATTCACATTTCCATAATTCCCAACGACTGGAGCTGCAGCATTCCCATTCTGATTACCCACTGCTCTATTCCCAACATTCTGCCCCATCTAATTTCCAACATTCTGACCCAACTGATTACCCTGATACGGAACCGCCTGATTACCCATGTAAAATCCAGTAGCATATCCCTGCTGATTCCCAATAACTCTAACCATTTGTCTTTGATGACCCATATTCACACCCGGCTGTGCAATTTACCTGTTGCGAGTATTTGATGAAATCCTTTGGTTGTTGTTAGTTGGTGTGGAATAGCGTCCTCTGAATACTTTAGTTAAACAAGCAAATGCAGTTGACAAGGCTTGTTCTTGTTCAGTTTCGAGATCAGTGATTCCTTGTTCCTGGTATTGTGGATATTGTTGTTGTTGATTGACATGTTGTTCTTGAGAGTAGAATTGTTGTTGAGGGATAACAGCTTGTGGTTGTGGAATGTATTGCTGCAAGTTGTTGTTGGTGGAAGATGATGAAGCTTGTTGTTGTGATTTCACTGGAGTTGGAGTCTTTGCAATTAGTGCCAATGGATCATGATTCTTTGCCAATCTTTCTTTCCTAACTTCATTGACTTCAGCTTGGTTTTGTTTCAGAAAATCGTTGAGTTGATCAAAGTTTACCTGATGTAAGTACTTTGTTTGGTTGACAATAGTGACATATCGTCCCCATTCTTCTAGAAGATTGTTGAGAAATTTGATGTTACTCACGATAGTTCTGGGTGCCAACTTGTTTCTGATAAGCTCATCCATCAACGTGCAAAACCTTCCATAGTAGGATTCAATGGATTCTCCTGGAGTAGATGTAAACTTCTCCCATGCAGTTAGCAGCTTGTTCTTCGTGTCTTGTTGACCAATTTCTGTTCCATAACAAAGCCGTCTAACACGTTCTCACATTTCGTAAACAGTTTCACAGCTGTCCACAGCAGCAAATATGTCTCTCGGTAAACCCAGTTGGACAATGTGTATTGCCATGTCATCTGCTTCAACCTGTTTGTTATCCACTTCAGTGTATTCTGATTCATTTTGAACACGAAAAGATGATGGGACGGGAGGTGTTGCATCAGGATTTCCAGGGTTTTGGACTGGTCGAGGCTTGAAGGGTCCATTCGTAATGGATTGAATCATGAGTTTTCCATTAGGTTTGGTCTTGATGTAGCGGAGCATACGACTTGTCCATTGAAGATATCCACCTTTTTCCAGCATAGGAGGACGGTTTTCGGCACCGGCTGCATGAATGTCTTGTTGAGTTGCCATTGATGAAGGTATTTTATGATGAAGTTGATGTATGATCGATTCAATGATAAAGGAGTTGTGTTTGATGAAGATTAAGCTCGGTTGTTGTAGTGAAAATTTGGTCTAAGAACTTAAAAACCGCAATAACTTCTGTTCAGAGCGTTTTTAAGACTCGAAGGTTGACCAGAATGAATTTTAGTTTATTTGGTGTGCTAATCTCCTCGTTCTCACGGTCGTTTTGATGGGTAGAACGCTGAAAACGGAGTTACGGTTCAAAAGTTATGGCCGTTTGAAGTTTTGCTCAAAATCTTACTCGTAAACTTGTTCTTAGGCGTAGGATTTGCTGCTTATGCGTAGAAATGCTTATGCGTAGAAATGCTTATTCGTAACTCTCCTTAGGCGTAAGATGTTGCTTTTGCGTAGACCCAGACTTACGCGTAAACTTAAGGTTAAACGTAAGCTTATGTGTAAACTTTATACTTAGAAGTAGAGTACCTTACGCGTAAGATTTAACTTATGCGTAGAGTGCTTACTCGTAAACTTTCTGCTTAGGCGTAACATTAGGTTTAAAACTAAAACCCTTCACACTCGTCCAAGCGTGAAAGATATCTACAAGTCGAAGTGTTTTTCAAGCTTATCCAAGCAAGGGAAACACTGAGTAACCGTTGTTGCACGAAAATTTGTCACCAAAAGCTTAAGCGTAAAAATTCAAATCTTACGTGTATACCTTACACGTAGAAACTAGGGTTTTGACTTTTCCTTACGCGTAAAAATAGGGTTTTGACTTTTAATGCTTACGCGTAGAAAATGACCAGTTTTGCAAAAACGTAATTTTTCACCCAAAAACTCGTTTCCAAATGATTTCTTTTGCACAAACTTCTTCCAAAACACTTAATGATCAATAAAGACTATAACTTTAAGCTTAAAACCACGTAAAAATCAAAACTTTATGCGAAAAACCCACGTTTTATAGGAAAAAACGCAACTTTTCTTGTAAAGCTTTAAGAAAAACGAACACACACACTCCTAAACCATTGTTAGGCGATTGATACCAATTGTAGGACCTCGTTTTTACATCAACCTTACGCGTATACCAACCTTAAACACAAGATGAACACACGTGAAACAAACACACTTTATGCGTAAAAGATGAAGAAGAAAAGATTAAGAAGTTGGTGACTTAAGATGTTATGCGTATGAAACAAGAGAGAAAGATGAAACAAGATGTTGTTATATCAAAGGGAAAAACACACACACACACACACTCTAGCACACCCCTCAAATGAGATTTTGAGGGGTATTTATAGTACAAGTAACATAATGCCCTAAGGCTTGGCCATGGGCCGTGAGATGGGCTTGGACATGGATTGGGTACATGAACTTATACAAGGCTAGCTTAAGTAAACGATTAACCATTTAGCTTAGCCCAATCCACGATCCCGTTGACTATTCTAGCACGATATCTAACACACGTTACAAAGTTCCTAAAAGTGAATGACCATCACTTCTAATAAAAATGTTACGGCTAACAATCTCCCCCTAAGGGGTGGTCATTCAAAAGATGCTCCACTTGATTAGGTCTTTACTTTCCTTGAGCTTGAACTTTGCGTGCAGATATAGAATAGTCTTGATTCTTTGTTCCTTCATGCTTTGTGATCAATTAATGGTGTTGTCTGCCGTTTGTCAACTTCGTTGGTTTGGTGTCTCCACGTCATTCTCCACCATGCTCATACTTCTATTTGTCTTTTGGTTACCAATGATGTAGTTCTCGAGTCTTTAAACTTTGTAGATTCTTTGACATTGACGAAGAATCATCTTTGACTTTGTGTTGCCTTTGATTTTGATGAGAACTTTTCATGTGTTGTTGGTATGAGCATGTGGAAAATCTGCACGATCTCTTCCTCCCGCAAGCATCCATAAGAAGAAAACATAAAAACATGGGTTAGAAGTAATCCAGTGCTTACAAGTTTGAACTTCGAGTGTGTTAACAGCATAGTGTGAAAACACAACTCTAATTCTCACAAAGGCTGTTCCTGAACTGGAGTCCCACAAGTGAGATAACGCGATGTACCGAAGTACACTTACAATTCAGATGAGTCGCTGAGGTACACCGAAGCATCACTCCATGACTGTAGACCGTTTGTTATCATTGGTATCAAGAGCAAGGTCGGTTTGTTATCATTGGTTGATTTTGGTGACATTTTTCTTGTCAAATCCGTGTCTTGTAAATCTGTTTTTTACCATGTACTTAACTTTTTATTAAATCTTTCTGGTATACAGGTTTACTAAGATTTGGTATCTTTTTTTTGTTAAAAAGTCTTATTGTATTATGTCCAAACAGTGCTTAGGATATTTTTTTAACCATACTTGTGAAAACATTGTCCAATGGATCAGTTTCTTAATAGTCAAACCTGGTCAAAATGGGTCTACAAAGTGGTTTCTTTTTACCAACTTTCTGGGTTACAATGAAACTGGTCTGAATTTTGTCAGAAAACATAGCCGGAAAAAAGTCAACAAGTCAAAACCCTTGTTTTCTACGCCTAAGGGTCATCTTCAGTCCATTTACGAGTAACTTGGAAAGTTACTCGTAAGAACCTTTGTTTACGAGTAAGGTTAGCAACTTACGCATAACTTTTTTGGTTTACGCCTAAGAAACCCTACGCGTAAGCTGCGTTTACGCTTAAGACATACTGGTTACGCATAAGGATAAAGAAAGAGTTACGAGTAACTTCTGTTTACGCTTAAGGTAAGAAAAAAAAATGTTATGCGTAAGAAATTCTGTTTACGAGCAAGAAAGACAAAGAACTTATGCGTAAAAGGTTTGACCACGACCACTATTACCAAACCAAAACAGACTCACGACTTCAGTTTACATTAACATCATCAGTCCATAATGGCTACATATTATGCAAGACTCGACCCAAACTACAACTCCAACAATCTATCAATATCCCATCCTCCACATATCATACTCTCATCTCCGTTCAACAAGACTCAAATAATATAAAAGTCAAAATTATAAAATCAACATCTCAGATTGTTTGGTATGTGGTATCTTTAGAAAGATATCATAGACCTTTTAGATCTATACCAACGTACATCATCATTGATTTCTATGAAGTGTAATTTTTATATATCCGAAAAGAATGAAAAGTATTATAACAAGATTGTTATATTCTTTTCACTGGTTCGTTTATATCAAAACATAACACAATAATTTAATACAAACCTACCCGAGACCATATTTCAGATCTTGAAGCCAAATCGTGTGATTTACAAGAACCAAGCATGAACTTGAAAAATTAAATAGCGGATGAATGTTTTTTAATTGCTTGTGTTTCGAAGTAAAATAAATGAAGATGAAAGGTTCTCGTGTGGTTTGTGTTTGTGTGTTGATCATTGATAAACTCTGGTTTTGTATTTGGGAGATTTGAGAAATGGGTTTGTTAGTTTATTGTTGAAGACGGTTTTGTGATGAGATAAAGGATGGAGGAGTATAAGTTTTAGGATTAGGGTTTTGTGAAAGAAGAATTGTACGTTTGACGTAAACATTTTATATTTAGACATAAGTTTTAATTTGATGTAAATCATTTAAGGTAAACATAATAGTACCATAAAACTTGAATTATGATCAAAGAAATATTTTTTGTCGTACACTGATATTTTTACATATTACATTTAAATATGTACAAAACATTTTTACAAAAATAATCATAAAAATTATTTTTGATTATATGAAAAATGTTTTAATGAAAATAAAATTAAAATTTTTAATCCCCCCTCACTCACAAATCTGTTACGCCTTTACTAGATAAACACTCCACTTGAAAATGACAAAAAGGAGCGTCCTGGGTCAGGACGGACCCCTTAATAGGGACGGATCCCTTAAATATTTAAGGGATCTGTGGTACCGTCTGTACATAACATTCAGATTTAAGCTACGTAATGGTTTTGTTATGTTAGGCATTAAGCATAACGGGTTTGGTTGTACCCGAAGTAAAACTTGACATTTAAGTCGAAAAATATTGTAAGTGACGTTGTAAGGTTTTCTCCGCCGGGAAAGGAGCTTGTTGACTAGTGAAGTAACTCTCGAGTTGGATACTCGAGGAGTAGAGTAGGGCGAAGAGAGGCTTTGTGACCGAACCACTCTAAATCATCGTGTCCGGTTTGCGCTTTCTTTTACTTATCTCTTTATGTTTATATTTACATTTATATTTGCATTGCGTGGCTTGTTGGTTATATTGTGTTTATCATGTTTATGTCATGGCTTGTTGTTTATATTGCGTTTGTTTTGTGATCTACTTAATAGTATATCCAATTGTTGTAGATATATTATTAATACTTTTCATATTGCGTCACACTTGATCGGTTGTTTGATACAAAATATTTAATTTTTTAAACGGGAACATATTCACCCCTCTACGTTTTCCACAACACCCTTAAACTTCTATAGGTATAGGCTTCAATATCTTGAAAATCTCATACTTCGTAGTTATTATATTTCATACATCTCAAACAAGTTTATACATTTAAAAGCTTTAAATGGTCCTAGTGTTTCTAGATAATAATAATATAATTATGTCATAATAGAAAACAAGAAGTAGTTCATAACACTGATTAGAATTCATTGACTTGAGATAGTTCAGAGAATTTGAGTTTGATACAATTGGGATACATATCTCTATTTACATCTAGAGAAGATCCTAGTGGTCACGTGTTATCAAAATTTTTGTAGCAAGATCTCTATTTAACGTCATAATGAGCCCAAACTATAAGCAAGATCACTAAATATGTCTTCAGTACATGGAATTGTGAGGCCACCCATAGGATGGTCATACCCGAACTCTTCCTCTGCTTGTCGTAATAATTCTTGAAAAGCAGGTTGGCTTAATAGTGAAATAGGGACCACAAATCGCTTTTTTTCTTCTTCCCCTACATAAACGGCAAAATAGCCTTTTGGAATGTCCAAAGATGTCGTGCTTCTTCCATTAGAAAAAGATCCTCGAAGCATCTGTTTGGCATGAATGATCCGAGGCATACGGATTGTCATTTTTTCAACGAGGGTAGAGTCTCTTGTGGTTGAATTAGAGGAAAGAGTGTCTTTGATCTTGGCAAAGGATATTGTGGTAGACTTTTGACGAAGTTGTGGTTGTGATAAGCAAAATGAACAATTTATATAACCCACTGATCGATGTAAAGGGACAATATCAGATTGCAAACTGTGACAAATGAAAAAACGACAACACCACATGGTCGTGTTCTTCATGATTTGTCTCTCTTTTCTTGGTAGGCTCCTTCTATATTTGTTAAACAAATGACAGTGACACAAAATATCTCACATGGTTTTGTCTTACTACATAACAATCATTAATTATCGACATTACTGTGGATGGACTACAAGTTTAACCCACAAAGAAAAGAAATGATTAGACAGAGATAGGGAGTTGTATGGCCAGTAATCGAAGCAATATATTTTGTGACGATATCACATGGTTTGGTCTTGATTCTTGAGGGCAATGCTTTTCCGCATTAATGTGTGTAGGACAATGTGCAATTCCACAATATACCCTAGCTACCAGCTGATTTATATTTTGAGTAGTGTAAATGTAGTTCTGATAGACATCTTGCTTTATATAGAATGGTTAACGGCCACCATTAGTTATAGTCATAAAAAGCTACAATTTCTGAGAAACAAGTTTCATTTTCAATATCTATCAGTTTTAAAACTATATATTAGACATCAGATGTTGCTGTTCAATAGTGGCAATATTCTAAATTATTTTCTGAACCTGAGAAATGATGCTTTTAATTTTCAGGTAGATTGTTTACACAGACAAAAAACTTCAATAAAGGTACCTTTCATGGTCGTGCAGCCTCTAGTTTTGTACCTTCCTCTACATATGTTTTGCTTATTAATGCAAGAAACTTAAACATGTGAGATGCTGTATGAGTCAGGTTAAGAAGTTGTCTTTGCTGACTTACTACATGAGACAACGTTTTGATATATATCTTACCTGGTTAATATATACTTAATAGAATACATTGAACTTCAAAAAGTTCCTAATTTAAATTAAACAAGTATTTCTATTTACAACGTACTATACAACGTCCTAGCTGTTACTTCTTCACAAAATTGTACTAGCAAAGACCATACATGGTTGTACCCAAACTCTTCGTCTGTTTGTTGTCGTTGTTCCTGAAAAGCAGGTTGGCTTAATAGTGATAATGGAACAGCGAATCGCTTCATTCCCACCAACCATTTTCAACAAAATTTAACTGATTTACGATGTTGGTTAATATATTAGACTCTAGTCTCTTCCTACATAACCCACAACTAGCTCTTTTGTGCTCTAAATCTCGTGCCTTAGACTTAAGTCCACTCTTAAAACGGAGGAATATAGGGGCAAAATATCCATAATGTGAAAGTGTTTTTTGAGCGACTCATATTTGATATCTAGATTGTTAAATCAAGTGGCCAAACCATGGTTTTTTTGAAACGGAAATTTATTACAACCAACCTAGCAAGATGCTAGATTAAAGAAGATTATTACACACAGGTGCTACCGGCATATATTGAGTCATAAACCCATTCAATCAAATTCGTCTTAAGCTTCCTATCTCTATGTAAAATCCATGAGTGTCTAAGAGAATTGATCTCCTCTTCAAGTGTGTCTTTTCGCAGAGGTTTTTTGTCGAAAACATATTCGTTTCTATATCTCCAAATTACCCATGTTGTGGTATGAATAACCGCATCCAAGCAAATCTTTGTAGTCGTGTTTAAATTTGTCAAATCACTCCAAGCAATAAGATTGTGAATGTCTATCGGGTAATACGTGATTGTGTTTTAATTGAGTTTATTTTTTCGCTATTATAATTAATACCGCAAAGCAAAATTCCACCGGGATCCCCCGTGATCCCCTAGTTTCGCCTCTAAATCTATAGAGCTACAATGGTTTTTCTTAACTAGTGGATTAGCTTACCTCAAACCCAATTCCTATATTCCAGATGTTTCCACAAAACGATTGCTTATTGCTTGATTACGTACATCAATGGTGAATATAAAGGTGATCATTTATTTGTCACAGTTTGCTTTTTTGGGTAAAAGGGTTTAATCCCGGTAAATATATTACGCCAAAAACTATGAAGTACAATTGACATGGGTGAATCCCATGCCCCCAGCCCGTTACATAGGCGATTTGAATCTACAAATGTAACTGAGCAAATCTACTGCTAAACGCATAACAACTACAACTGCTAAACGCCGAAAAACCAATTACATTTAAATTACAATCTAAATGTAAAAACAAAGAAACCCAATTTCCCAACCCTAGCCGCACCATCTCCAAGCATGAGTAGGAACAACAAAAACGACAAAGTGAGCCAAAAACCCTAACCGGATTCCATAGACACCCTAGCCGCACCAAACCACCACCATGGCTGAATGAAAATATGAAACCCTAATAGCACCACCAAACCCTAGTAGCCATAAAGATCAGCTAAACCCTAGCAGACCACCGGAATCCATGCTTCACCCATCCATGACCACCCAGGCGGCAAAGGAGCTAGAAAAACCCAACCTCTAACCGTAAAACCCAACACCTCATAAAGGGAGATTGCATAACCTAAACTAATGTCTAGATGAAAGCAATACAAACGCACCCTTTAGATTGCCATGGATCGACCAGAATTAAAACCCTATGCCGATCCCCCATCAAAACCCTAATCGGGTTTGACCCAGCATGAGACCAGCCTTTTCCAATCACAAAAAAACCTAATCGAGTTTGAATGAAACATAGGATTGGACTCTCTCTATTCAAAATTCTAACAGAAATAATGAAGATAATTGGATCTTGATAATAAATTGGAAGAATTTTAACCCTAGATGATGAAGATCGAACTAGAAATCAAGAGGCAAAAATCGCCCCATAGAGGCTAGAGATAGAACGGCTCTTTTGTCACAGTTTGCTGTTTAAACCAAATTGTGAAAAATTGAAAAGTTATTGTTAAATTTGCTAGACATGTTTTGCATTCTTCGTTCTGAATTTACGATGAGTGACCACGTAAGTACAATATTTGTGGGTGCACGAAGCTCAACAGTTTCAATAAAAAATTGTTGCAGTTCTATTCAATGGCGGAGTCAGGATATTAGATCGTGGGGGGCAATTTTTTTTAACGACATAATTTTACATAAGAAAACTTCAATAAAACATGTTTGGGCCTTCTAATGAGCAACAAAATGAGGCAAAATACCAAGACTAAGCAGTCTTGAGTAAAAACCCAAGTAATATTACATTGAAGAAGAAACCAGAGCAAAACACTACTATATATTAAGGTGAAAGAAAACAACCCTAAACAGATAGTATTAGCAACAAGGAAAAGTAAATACATTTGGTTAGGTTTTACTCAAATTTTTGATATTTTTGGGCTACAATGGGCCGTAGCTTTTTGTAAATGGATTATCGGAAACTTGATTTATTTATTATCATTAAATAAATGTTGGAATTATTTTTGAAAGAAGTGAAAGCTAAAAGCTTAATAAATTGTTACACATATCCCTAAATGTGATGCTTTAAACCTTAACATGTATCCAAAAACAAGTTCATCTTATTCCTTCACCTCCATCATCTTCCACCTAAAGAAACTTCAAAAAAAACTCAACAACACTTCATGAAACCACCATCTATTTGTTCGCTTATTTCCCGAGCATCTTCTTTATTGAGGGCATTCTCAGTTTTCAGTAGAGGGCACCACGACTAAAGCACATGAATTAACATTAAAAGATGTGAGTCTTAAAGAAGCCATTGGGGGCATCACCACGTTGGCACATACTTATCATATGAAACTAAAAACATGTAAGCTTCAACAACTGTTGGTACATCATATTTAATATGCATAAAAGTTAAACACCAAATGAAGTTATAGTGAAGTGGGATTTTTTTTCTTTCTATATAGAGATGAATTAGGGACGACTTTATAAATCAAGGGAAGATACAAGTTTTTCTTACAACCTCAAACTTCTAAAGGTATAACTTCAAGATCTTGAAAAACTCATACTTCATAGTTATTAGTGTTCTACATCTCAAACAAGTTTACCCATTTAAAAGCATTAGATGGTCCTAGTGTTTCTTAACTATTTCATAACTGAAAACAAGAAGTAGATCATAACACTAAATAGAATGCATTCACTTGAGAAACTTCATAATTTGAGTTTGATACAACTGGGTTACATATCTCTATTTACATCTAGAGAAGATCCTAGTGGTTACGTGTTAATAAAATCTTTGTCGCAATATCTCTATTTAACGTCATAATGCGCCCAAACTATAAGCAAGATCACCAAATATGTCTTCACTACATGGAAGTGTGAGGCCACCCATAGGATGGTTATACCCGAACTCTTCCTCTGCTTGTCGTAATAATTTTTGAAAAGCAGGTTGGCTTAATAGTGATACAGGGACCACAAATCGCTTTTTTTCTTCTTCCCCAACATAAACGGCAAAATAGCCTTTTGGAATGTCTACAGATGTTGTGCTGCTTCCATTTGAGAAAGATCATCGAAGAATTTGTTTGGCATAAATTATCCGAGGCATACGGATTGTCATTTTTTCAACGAGGGTAGAGTCTCTTGTGGTTGAATTCTGAAGCTATTTCTTCTTGGTGAAGGATATTGTGGTGGATTTTTGAGTAAGTTGTGGCTGTGATATGTACAATGAACGGTTTATATAACTCACTGATCGATTTAAGGGACATATCAGATTGCAAATTGTTACAAATGAAAAAAAAAAAAGCAACACCACATGGTCGTGTTCTTCTTGATTTGTCTCTCTCCTCTTGATACACTCTTTTTATATTTGTTTCATAAATGATAGTGACATAAAATATCTCCCATGATTTTGTCTTACGACACACTATAACGGATCACAATTAGTGAAACAATTATTACTTCATTGACATTATTGTGGATCAACGACAATTTTAAGCCACAAAAGAAAAGAAATGATTAGATAGAGATAGGGAGTTGTATGGCCAGTAATCGAAACACTATACTATTATTTTTACGCAAAGTAACAATGTCACATGGTTTGGTCTTGATTCGTGAGGCCAATTTTTTTTTCCGCATTGATATATGTAGGACGATGTGCGTTTCCACAATATACCCTTACTATCAGCTGATTTATATTTTGAGTAGTGTGAATCTGGCCTATTGATTTCTTTGACATGTTTTAACGTTTTCAGCATTGGACCGAAACACTACTCTTTGGAGGAAGAACACCTTAGCATCAGAACTTGGTACTGCTAGCTAAGCCATAAGCTCTTTGGTCCTTGTTTCACATACTAACAAGGTTATCTTATGAATATCTCTGTCAATAGCTGATTTTTCTATGACGTGATTCTATATGAGATGGCTCTATCTTTCTGATACCACTATGCCTTTCCGTGGAGCGTGAATTTACACAAATGACATCCAAAATGAACACCGTTATGGCGCTGTGTTCGTCTTAAGAAAATATATTTTCTTATCAGCATCTTGCTATAACTATATCTTGTGTTGGAGAGAAAAAGTCAGGTTCATTCATTACCCTTTTTATACGAAATTGAGAGGCTGCTTTTGTTTTTATTTTATTTTATTTTTTATTTTTTCTGAGCTGCAGAATTATTGTATAATAAAACTATCAAGGAGCTAAAAAAAAAGTTTACATTAATTTGGTCTTGAAATCAATCATGCTACAATGTAAAAGGCTGAGATATGGGATTCACCCATATCCTTTGTACTATATTTACCGGGTCTTTGACCTTTTACCCAAAAAAAAAAGCAATCATGCTACATGAGATTTCAATAAGGTCAACTCGAACTTTTGAGTTGCCGAACTACAAGAAAAAGTGGTTTTAGTGACAAACAATTTTTTGACGGCGTATATTCTCGTCACTAATTGAACCAATTTGTGATGAAATAAATACTCGTCATCAATGTTTTGTCACAAAGTACAAATAACAATTAACCGGTATCATTATCTCTATAAATCATTTTGCGATCGGATATTCCTCGAATCTTCTTTAAATATTGTATTTTGTGGGCCTAAATGTTGTTAGTCCAAACGAAGGCCCAGCCAACTCTGCTACTGCGGTGTGGTAAGCCCAAGATAGTTACTCATATACGCATTTCTACCACCTTATGGCCAGTTGGTATCTTCGTTTTGAAGAAAACGTTTCAGTTGCTGGATCGCCAGGGTTTTGGTAGGTTTATGCTTCTTTCGTTTCTCTTATGTTCTGCATGTCGTTTTTGATATTTTTGGGGTTAGATTTACGTTCTTGATACGTGTTCTTAGTTATTTTTGTTATTTTTTTGCATTGCTAATTTGTTTAATCGTTTGTTGTTGATGCATGAAAGTTATTTCCACTAATAGAAGCTTATATTGGGTTAATCACCATCGACCCATATTAACCCATCACCATCGACCCATATTAACCCATCACAACCCACTACGACCCGGTCAATAAAAGTCAACAACAAAAGTCAGACTTTAAAAAGTCAACAGAAGCAGTTATAAAGAAACGGTTATATGACAGTTATACTGTAACAGCCATATCCCCTGAACCAACACAATGGTTCATTAGTACCCTTTCATTTAGTATATATACTTTGAATATTTATGTAAGAAACATGAGTTTCATTTAATCATTGCATTTACTTGGTATACTTGTGATTAACGTTAAGACCATAGATCCGTTTCAATAAAAAGGCCAACAATTGGTATCAGAGCGGTTTGGTCTACTAACCAAAAATCATCACTTACCATTACTCCTAAAGTTCCAGAATCAAATCAAGAAGAAACAGTTTTGATAAATTTTTTTTTTTGCAAATCGATTCAAACACAAAAAATCCAAGACGTCATTTTTTTTGTGTTTCATGTCGCAACAGGGGTATAATCACAATAGTGATTACTCTCAAACCGGTATCAGAAAATTCGCAAATTTTTTTTTTCCTTTTTTATCCGAAACCAGTTTTTCTTTTACCCAATCCAATAGGATCAGAAAAACGAATAAAATCGTTTACATTTGATTCAAATTAAAAAAACCAAACGAGAGTCATCAATTAGGGCACAATCAAAGATTCGAATTAGAACAAACACACCTATTCATAAAAGGAATCGAGCCTAGAAGGATCAATTGAACCCCAATTGATTCATTTGCATACTCCAATCATCAAATTTCTCACGGATTTCAAAACCCCCAAATCATCCGAAACCCTAGGTTTCAATTGGAGGATTAATTGTGCTCGCGAAGAACACCCAACACCGGAGAAGAAGAAGAGACGGTCAAACACAGCCGTTAAACAGGCAGTTAACCATCGTTAATTGGAGAAGGAGAAGAAAAAAGTTAATCTTCCATATAGAGAGAGAGACTGAAAATATTGTCTCAGAAAGAAGAATAGATACACGCGTTTGTTTTTATCTCAAACAAAAAGAGATAAGAAACAAAAAAAAGGTATAAGAGGCGCGTACACAGTTAGGGCCACACACACATACAAAGGATTTTATTAGGGCATCGAGTTAAACCATCAACCCCTCTAGGTTCCAAAAGATTACAAATACCACCTTTCATTTTTTACCATATATATTACTTTGATATATATTGTTTTATTTTGATAAGTTTTTTAAATAAATTAGAATCTTATCATATTTTGAATAGTATATCTAACCTAGTGATTACACTGCTTAGAATACTGATTAGAAATAATTTTTAAGGAGTAATTAACCTTACGTTATTCATTTTGAATTTATAATCTCCGAGGATAGTTTAAAATTTTTAAAACTATACCTAGAAAAGTTTTACACCCATTTGAGGAAGATAAAACATTAAAAGCTCATTTTAAGAAATAATATTTTTTTTAAGAACACACTTTGTGTTAAAATTCTTTTTGGAGATTTATTGTCATTATCATTTAAGATATGATGAAAGGAAGTGGTAATAAGGAACCTAGTACTAATATTTCAAATAGTACACCCCAATTTCAATGCCCAATCCTAAAGCCCACGAATTACTCATTATGGGCAATTCGAACGCAAATCATTCTCGAAGCGAATGGTTTATGGGAAACAATTGAGCCGACTGAAACGACTCAACCCGATAAGAAAAAGGATAAAACCGCTATTGCTTTCCTTTATCAAGCCTTACCTGAAGAACAATTACTTCAAATAACAAAGCACAAAACCGCAAAGGACATTTGGAATGCTTTGAAAACCAGACACGTTGGCGAAGACAGAGTTAAACAAGCAAGAATACAAACACTCAAATTCGAATTTGAGATGTTATATATGAAGGAAGATGAAACAATCGACACCTTCACCACAAAACTCACAACACTCGTAAACAAAGCCGCTAGTCTAGGACACACAATAAAAGATGAAACCTTAGTACGGAAATTACTAAATGTTGTACCCTAAAGGTATCTACAAATAGTCGCATCCATAGAACAATATTGTGATCTAAGTGAAATGACAATGGAAGAGGCAGTCGGAAGACTTAAGACCTACAAAGAAAGGATTAATTTCAAAAAAGGAAAACAAATGGACAATCAAGAAAAACTGATGTTCACACGACATGACAATAGAAGAAAAAATTTCAGAGGACGTGGACGTGGAAAATACAAAGGATGGAGAAACCACGATAAAAATAACCACGAGAAGAAGGATGGAGAAAGTTCTCACAATCACTTCAACAAACCAAATATTGGTTTTAGCAAAGTAAAATTTTACAAATGTATCTAAGTGTTATGCAAAACCAAACACTAGTATGCAATCTAATCTTGTCGAGGAGGACTTAGAACCTACCTTATTAATGGCAATATTAGAAGACCCACATGTAACAAAGCTTGAAGATCAAAAGGTCTCGCTACACGAAGAAGATGTAGGATATAAAGAGACAAGTGTCGATAGTCAATGGTATTTAGACAACGGAGCTAGCAACCATATGACTGGGATAAGAGAACACTTTAAAGAACTAGATGAGAATGTTAGCGGAAAAGTAAGATTCGGAGATGGATCTTACATAGAGATTAAAGGAAAAGGTTCAATCCTATTAGAATGTGATGACGAGAAACAAAGAATCATATCTCAAGACTTTTACATTCCCAGTTTAAAAAGCAACTTATTGAGCCTTGGACAATTTTCCGAAATCGGTTGTAAAGTTGTAATGGACGATGATGAATTACAAATTTATGACATGGACAACAAAATCTTCTTGAAAGTCACAAGACAGAGAAACCGTCTATACAAAGCAAGTTTGAAGATAGGCATACCTGTTTGCTTATTAGCAAACTTAAGTGACAACACTTGGTTATGGAACGCAATATTAGGACACCTCAACTTTAAATCATTAAAATCTATGACTCAAAGAGAGTTAGTTCATGGAATACCTGCCATTAAACATACAACACAAATTTGTGATGTTTGTTTAGTTGGTAAACACAGCAGAGCGCCATTTCCCAAGAAAGCAAAAACTAGATCAGCATCACCATTAGATTTAGTTTACGGAGATTTATATGGACCAATCACACCACCAACACCATCTGGAAAGAAATATATATTCTTGTTAGTAGATGACTACTCAAGATATATGTGGGCGTATTTCCTAAACACGAAAGATCAAGCATTCAATACTTTCAAGGAATACAAAGAAACAATAGAGAAGGAGCTAAGGACAACATTGAAAATGTTAAGAACTGATCATGGAGGAGAATTCACATCTAACAAATTCACTCAATACTGCAAAGAAAAAGGCATAGCACGACAACTAACCGCACCTTACTCACAACAACAAAATGGAGTAGTTGAACGAAGGAATAGGACAATTATGTCTACAACGAGATGCATGATGAAAGCAACCAACATGCCACAAAATTTTTGGGTTGAAGATGTTAGACATGCCATATACATTCTAAACAGCGTTCCTACAAGATATCACTTCATATGAAGCAATTAAGAAAAGAAAGCCAAACTTAGAAACTTTAAGAGTTTTTTACGATATTTGCTACATACAAGACCCGACTTAAGTTATTCCGTTGGATTACTTAGTCGCTTTATGCAAGAACCAAAGGAACAACACATGAAAGCTATAAGGCAAGTACTACACTATGTTAAAGGAACAAAAGACTATGGAATCACCTACAAGCACAACGAAAGAAAACAGATACAAGGCTATAGTGACAGTAGCTCTGGAGTCAACACTCAAGAAGGCAAAGGCACTACTGGAATTATCTTCTACTACGGTGAATCACCAATCAGCTGGAGTACACAAAAGCAAGCCACGGTAGCTCTATCATCATGTGAATCCGAATTCATTGCAGCAACAGCAGAAACAAAACAAGCATTATGGTTAAAGAGATTACTTAGCAAGCTTACACACACGCAAGAAGAAAAGGTTACAATACTGGTCGACAATAAGTCTGCCATCGGACTAATGAAGAATCCCGTATTTCACGGAAGAAGTAAGCACATCGATATAAAATACCACTTTATAAGAGAATGCGTCGAAAGAGAAGATTTACAAGTCGAATTCATAAGTGGAGAATTTCAGAAGGCTGACATACTGACAAAGGCATTACCGAAGATCAAATTCCTCACAATGAGACAACTAATTGGAGTCAAAGACCTGCGACAAGACGATTGTGATTAAGGGGGAGAATATTGGGTTAATCACCATTGACCCATATTAACCCATCACCATCGACCCATCACAACCCACTACGACCCGGTCAACGAAAGTCAACAATGAAAGTCAGACTTTAAAAAGTCAACATAAGCAGTTATAAAGAAACGGTTATATGACAGTTATGCTGTAACTGCCATATCCCCTGAACCAACACAATGGTTCATTAGTACCCTTTCATTTAGTATATATACTTTGAATATTTATGTAAGAAACATGATGAAAGATTAATACAAAAATATTTACAGTTTCATTTAATCCTTGCATTTACTTGGTATACTTGTGATTAACGTTAAGACCATAGATCCGTTTCAATAAAAAGGCCAACAGCTTAGATCTCTTAGCTTTAAGGTTTGTGTTGTGTTAGTTGTAACTGTTATTGCTAAAATACATACTAAAGTAAACTATGAAAACGAAAAGTAGAGCTTCAGAAAAAGTTGGTGCATTTGGTTTTTTGAGTGAATCGTTGTCGTGTGATGTGGGAACCGGTCATATTAAAGACCCAAACGACTACTGCTTACGGAATCAAACGGATAGGCCTGCATGCACAGGCGATAGTGGCAATGTGGTGTCTACAGGCGAGTCCTCCAGGTTAAAGAGAAAATATGATTTGGAAAGTTACAAGTCGTCGGGTTTAGATGGAAAAAGGGTTAAGAGGCCCAACGATGGCTGTGTTCCATATGGAGTTGCTGCCGTTTGTAGTTTTTAAAAAAAGTCAAATACAAATATACTAAAAATTCGTTTCCCTGATTTATTCATGTCTATCCATCATCTCTCCTTTTTCCCCAAAAATCACAACTGCATATTTCATCTGATTCACCACCAAAACCACGCACCACCATCATCGTCGTCGAGCACTGTTGCCGCCTTCGTAGACCACCACTGCCATCTCCGTCGCGCCAACATTATTGCTACTTAGGAGCTATCACATTTGCATCTAGTTTTTGTTACAATCTTTGTTATAAATGCATTCAATTCAATTTTCTAACAATTTGATACTAATGCGTTATTCAATATGTTCAGTTTGACTTAGTTGCTATAGTATTGTTGATTTTTTATATGCTGTACACTGAAATAGGATTCAAAGCAAGTGTTTGATGAAATGCTTAAGTGATACCAAGCGCGTGTTATATGTATATGCATGTTAGACAGCAGCTGTCCAATCGTGGTAACATTCCATATTATTTTCAGAACGTGAGAAAACCTGGGTTTAAATCTGCTGGTAGAATGTTTACGTAGAAAAAAAAAACCTTTTATTTAAAAGTAGACTTTATAAATTTTTTGCCTCTAGTTTTACACGTTCCTCTAAACGTATTTTGCTTACTAATGCAAGAAACTTAAACATACGAGATGTTTATGAGTCTGGTTAAGAAGTTGTCGTTGCTGAGTTACTAAACATGAGATAACGTCGGCAAAAAGGTCGGAAATCACGGTTACCAAAAAAAAAGAGATAACGTTTTCATTTATATTTGACCTGCATATACTTAATAGAATACACTGAACTTGAAAAAGTTTCTAATCTGAATTAGACAGGTGTCTCAATTTACATCTATACAAGTTCCTATCTGGTACATCTTTACAAAATTGTACTACCAAAGACCATTTTGTGAATGTCATAATGCGCCCACGCTACAAGCGAGATCAGTGAATATATCTTCTCCACATGGAATTGTGAGGCCACCCATAAGATGGTTGTACCCAAACTCTTCCTTTGCCTGTTGAAGTAATTATTGAAAAGCAGGTTGACTTAATAGTGATACAGGAACAACAAATCGCTTTATCGCCTATTCCCCAACGTAAACCGAAAAATAGCCTTTAGGGATGTCGAAAGATGTTGAGCTGCTTCTGTTAGAGAATGATCGTCTGAGAATTTGTTTTGCCTGAGCTATGTGTTGGAAAATTTAGTGCACTTGTGGGATTAGTTCACACCTTGTAATGGGTTAGGAGGTACGGAGTGTACACCCATAAGGTACATGAACACCCTGACTCTTGTAGTGGTTTGTATTGGTAGTGCTAGTAGAAAGTACTGCTTGTGGAAAGTACTGCTTGTGGTTTCCACTGATAGGCAGTGTTTCCACTGATAAGCAGTGTTTCCACTGAAGCTTGGGGATTCCACTGAAGCAGTGTATCCACTGATAGCACTATGAAAGTACTGCTAGAGGTATGAAAGTACTGCTAGTGTTAAAGTACTGCTAAATGGCAGTTACAACTGCTTAATGACCACGTTTAATTGGTCATGTAACCACTAACGGCTATAATGGGGATAGTTATGAGGTGATTAATGGGCCGATTAATCCTCATAATTCCATTTGAACGGCTGAGAGTAATGTCCTATAAATAGGATATCTGATTATGCATGAAACACACACAGAAAACTATTAACACTTAATAGTGCAAGGGTTATAGAATTGTGCCTAATTCCATAACTGCATTTGGTCTTATCCCAAGTAGATATTCGTGTAACCCAGGCATTAGGGTCGAATAGTTTACTTTGGAAAGTGATCACACGATTCCAAGTGATATCCGGTAACCACCTAGTGGTATTTGTTTCTGCTTACCTGTTATTTGTTTCTACTGCATTGATTATTTAACCCTGTTCTGGGACAACACCACCAACAATCAAAGTAAACTATTTTGTGATAATCAATGGCAACTGCTGCAATGAAACACATGGCTTCAAACTTTGCTAAGCTTGATAAGTTTAAAGGGGTGGACTTTAGGAGGTGGCAGAAGAAGATGCCTCTTCTTGCTGTCAAGCATGAGTGTGGTGTATGTGCTGACCACACCTATTCCTGATGATGGGGATGATGCTACTGTGGAGCAGATCAGAAGGAGGAGCAAATGGGAGAATGATGACTACATATGCAGAGGTCTTATTCTCAATGGTAGGTCTGATTCTCTGTTTGATATTTATCATAACTTTGAATCTTCCAAAGAACCGTGGGATTCCTTGGATGCCAAATATATGGCTGAGGATACAATGAACTTCTTGGAATACTTGGAAGGTTTACACAACACCAAATGAACATGGATGAGGCTATCAAAGTCTCGTGTGTCATTGACAAACTCCCTCCTTCATGGAAAGATTTCAAGCATACCTTGAAACATATGAAGGAGCAGTTAACTCTTGTTGAGTTGGGCAGTCATCTGCACATTGAGGAATCTCTCAAGGTGCAGGATAATGACAAGCCAAAAAGTAGCAATGCTACTGGACCATCTGTTGTCAATATGGTGGAACATAACAACTCCACTAGGTACAATGACAACAAAGGCAAACGCAAATATCATGATAACACAAAGGCAGATCTTAACAAGAAGGCTACACCTACTTGTTGGAAATGTGGCAAAACTGGTCACATTAAAAGGGACTGCAAAGGTGTTAAAATTGGTGGTAAAGCCAATGGATCAGGCACTAATGGTTCAGGGAGTGGTGGTTCAGCCAACTCACTGAAAGGTCAGAATATGTTTAATAAGTCTTTTCAGATTTATTATGTTACATATGTATCTGAATCTTTTTATGTGCAGGATGCTGATGTTGCGTGGTGGGTTGACTCTGGTGCAACAGTTCATGTGTGCAAAGATAGAAGCTGGTTCAAGACTTATGAGTCACTGAATGATGGTTCTATTCTTCACATGGGAAATGAGTAGCCTTGGTGCATGGTCGTGGTTGTGTAGATCTTAGGCTTAGTTCAGGAAAGATTGTAACTTTGTTTGATGTTATTCATGTTCCTGATATCAGGAAGAACTTGGTTTCAAGTAGTGTTTTGAATAATCATGGATATAAACAAGTTATTGAATCTGATAAATTTGTTCTTTCTAAATGTGGTGTTTTTATTGGTTTTGGTTATTTATGTAATCAAATGTTCAGGCTTAATATTACCACTGACAGTGTTATTTCAGCTTTTGTGACCACATATGATCAGACTGATTCTACCCTTTGGCATGCTAGACTTGGTCATGTTCACTATAAAAGGATGCAAGATATGTCTAGGGATGGTTTAATCCCTGCTTTTGACATGGACACTGAAAAGTGTAAAACTTGCATGTTGACCAAGATAACCAAGAAACCCTTTCAGGGTGTTAGTCGTGAGACTAAGCTCTTGGAGCTGATACACAGTGACCTGTGTGATTTGCATGCCACTCCTTCTTTGGGGAATAAGAAGTACTTTGTGACATTTATTGATGATGCTTCTAGATTTTGTTATGTCTATCTGTTACATACCAAGGATGAAGCATTAGATAAATTCAAAGTGTTTATAACTGAAGTTGAATTACAACTTGGGTCTTTGATCAAAAGATTAAGGACTGATAGGGGAGGTGAGTACATAGATACTCAGTACTTTCAGTCTGTTGGAATAATCCATGAAACGACTGCCCCTTATACTCCTCAGCAAAATGGTATTTCTGAAAGGAAAAACAGGGTGCTGAAGGAGATGGTTAATTCCATGTTGTCCTATTCAGGACTGAGTCAAGGGTTCTGGGGTGAAGCTATGTTAACAGCTTGCTATTTATTAAATAGGGTTCCCAACAAAAGGAACAAGGTTACCCCTTATGAACTCTGGACTAAAAGGAAACCCAACCTGAATTATCTCAAGGTTTGGGGTTGTAGGGCTGTTGTAAGACTCCCTGATCCAAAGATGAAAACTTTGGGTGAAAGAGGCATTGACTGCCTCTTTGTTGGATATGCTGAGCATTCCAAGGGTTTTAGGTTCTATGTTATTGAACCTAATGAATATGTTTCAAATAATTCAATAATTGAATCAAGGGATGCAGATTTTGATGAGAATAGATTCTCATCAGTCCCTAGACCAAGTCAGAGGATTCCTAATGGAACTCATGACACTGGTGTATCAGAGGTCCCTGATGGTGAACCATCAGTGGTCCCTGATGAGGTTGTGGTTCAACAACCTGAACCTGTGCTCAGGAAGAGCAAAAGGGTCAGGACTCCAAAGTCATTTGGACCTGAGTTTCAACTATACTTAGTTGAAGGAACTAGGGATAAGGTCTCTGACCAATACTCCTATTGCTTCATTGTTGAGGATGATCCCAAGACATTTGAAGAAGCAATGAAGTCCCAGGACATTGCTTTCTGGAAAGAAGCAATCAATGATGAGATGGATTCCATCATGGGCAACAACACTTGGGTGTTGGTTGATCTACCTCCTGGTTGCAAACCTCTGGGTTGCAAATGGATTTTCAAAAGGAAAATGAAGGTAGATGGAACTATTGAAAAGTTCAAGGCTAGACTAGTCATTCAGGGCTTTAAACAAAAGTCAGGAATAGACTATTTTGATACTTATGCCCCTGTGGCTCGTATCAGTACCATAAGACTGCTGATTGATATGGCATCTATTCACAATCTGGTTATTCATAAGATGGATGTGAAAACAGCTTTCTTGAATGGTGAATTGGAAGAGGAGATTTATATGAACCAACCTCAGGGCTTCATCATGCCTGGCAATGAAAACAAGGTGTGTAAACTGATTAAGTCTCTTTATGGACTGAAGCAGGCACCTAAGCAATGGCATCCAAAATTTGATGAAGTGGTTTTGTCTAGTGGTTATGTTCTTAACCAAGCTGACAAATGTGTATATAGCAAATTTGATGAATCTGGTAAAGGAGTCATCATTTGTCTATATGTTGATGACATGTTGATTTTTGGCACTGACCAAAATCAGGTTGACCTGACAAAGGAATTTTTGTCATCAAGGTTCTCCATGAAGGACATAGGGGAGGCTGATGTTATCCTTGGTATTAGGATTAAACATGAAAGTAAAAGAATTTCTATCTCTCAGTCTCATTATATTGAGAAGGTACTGAGGAAATTCAATTACTTTGATTGTACTCCAGTGAGTACACCTATGGATACTTGTGAGAAGCTGATGCCTATATTGTTCTCTTTTTGGGACATTACAAATACACATTGATAATTCCTGACTTTAGTTTTTTAATAACCTATTCATAAGTAGTTTAACAAATTCAGAATCTTCAAATTTAAAACTAAATGTGATTCATCACATTCCATAATAAAATGGTGTTTTATTAATCTTCTAGGTTGGAGTCATATTGAGTATATTCAATCCATACTCAAATTTCTAATCTTGTTACTTTTTAAGAAAGAAGTTATGGTTATCTTGAATCAAACAAATAAAATAGAGTTTGATTATCCTAACTGAACATACCATCAACTTGTAGTATTCATTAGAATTTATATTGTAAGATAATCTAACAATATATAAGATAAACATATTCCTTTTGGCTTACCTATTTACCAACTAAGTCAACTTAATGGTATAATAGATTTTTCAAGCCAATTGCATGCTTTATAACACAAGTACTCTTTAAACAAGTCACTTCATATCCATGTCTCATCAAGAAAACATCAACTGTTATAATCCCATTATACGTTATAAATCATTGATCAACTCAATGACTTCTTGTATATGTCTTAGTTAAAAAATATAACAAGTTAACGTCTTACTTTATTATAAGTCTTAAAAGACTTTATGTTTATGTCTTTACAATGAATTATAAACATGTTTAACTAAAGTAATTATGAACACAACTCTTGGTTTCAATAGTAATTTTAAGTTAATTTATTTACTTCACAATAATGTAGGACTACATTATTTTTCATTTATGTCATTCCAAAATATATAAATAAACAAATTGAAGTAATATTAGATTACTTCATTTATTTATGTCATTCTAATAATACATAAATATCTAATTTGAAGTAGTCTTATATATCATTTTGACACATGTTCTAAATACTTGTCTAATTTAAAAACTGTAAATTTATTCCAGATACGATCCCACGTAACATGGAGATTTACTTTGTTGTTGCAATCTCACCAAGTTATCACATGATGTAAATTGCAACACCAAGTGTTTCTTGAATTAGATATGTACAAGTCATATTAGAACGTTAGTCTCTTACCTTGCAGTCAAGAGAATCCGTTAAATCATATACCTATATGTTTTACGTTGCACACAATATAGATTTCTCACACTTATGCATGTAACAAATCATCTAGCAGATAAACAACACGCCATATGTTTGTTTATGTGACCAATATGATTGTGTCATTCATATTAGCATAACTAGTAGATGTAGAACCACTTCATTGTCTAATAAGAAAACGTACATGACTATCCTTGAAAACATAAGCGTATACAAGTGGAAAGTAATTATCTTAAGACATTCTAGAGATAATCTGGGTTACTACCAAGATAACAAAGCTTGTAACTCCCACTAAATTTAGAGATAATTACATTAATTCCTTATTCAGTAATAAGAGCACAATACTCCCACTGGATTTGACAACATTGTAAGTGTTTCATTAACCAGTGAAAGAAAATAGTGTTCTATTTACTTCCCTACACTTTTGAGAAAGTCCATACATAACAATTACTTATGTACTAAAAGAGTGTATTCTACTATGTAAATGATGAATTATTCATCAATGCTATTAACTTGAAAAATTGGGCATGCAATTTCTTACTTAATAGTTCTACTATTCCAACAATTTTAAGTAGTACTTTTAAATGGTCAAAACACAACAACTAGATAAAATATGATTGTATAATGACCCAAAATTTTGAAAAAAACAATAACATCAAGCACTCGTATTAAGTATTCTAGATTCTAGACTTACTGTACCTAAAGTGTTTATTTGATAAGTCTTAGATTATAACCTAACAAAGTTAAAAGTAGATATATATTACTAAACTAATTAAAATTAGTGTCCAATGTATAAATAAAAATAAATAAATAAATAAATATAAAAATATAATAATAAAATAAAATTCAAAAAAAGCTTGACACGTGGGATTATGGGAATGCATGTGATCTGTAACTTAGTCAATATGCTTACTCGTGAAGTTTCATTGTTATCAAGGGTCATTTTCTATACAATCTTATCAAAATACTATTATATATTAGTTACCTCCATAAATAGATTTACAACACAAAAGCTAAACCACCTGCAACAAAACAAAAAAAAAACTCTCGTTTCTATTTAAGTTTCATATAATCACATTAATACCCCAAGTATATCTAAACGACACCTAGGTCATACGATTAATCTATTCGGGTTGAGTTTCAGTTGATTATTGGTGACTGGTGCCTAGTCTAGTTGTTTGAGTTGGAGTTTTTCTTGGGTAAAAATCACTCGGTTCGTGTTCACGTAAAGGGTTCTAGTTGTTTGTTGGAGGTTCGAGATAGTATGGTGGGTTTGAGTTCGATCAGGTCATAGTTGGATCATTCGTGTTCGTTTTCGATCTCAGTCTAAACTCGTTTGGCTAGGAGGTAAACTCTTGAATCTTGTTCACGTTTTAATCATTGATCTTAATATTATAGTCTACCTCATCTCGTACATAAATCCTTTATATATGTATCTAAGTCGCTTAATAATAAAAGTAGAGTAACTCATTTACTTAATATATGAAGTACATGGCCCAATGAACTTACTAGATATGTGATATACGAAACGGTTCGAACAAGCGAAAATGCATAATACATACGTAACAAGTTATGGCTATATCTTAGCACAACAAATAAATTGAAGAAGAAGAGACTTTGGTACTATTTTATGTTTTGGGTCCTTATGCTTTAGATGTTGTTACAGACTTTAAACTTTTTAGCTTGCATGGAGTGTAGGACATAGTGGATTTTAAAACACAAGATATGATGTAAATGGAAACTATGGAGGATTAAACAGTTAGTATTACTCATATGCACAAAACTAGAATTTCTTTTATTTAATACAAGGCTTGTCAAATAGGAGGATTGGAGCCACAAGTATAAATATGAAGAGTTCATGATCACACAATGTTTTACATGCCTTTGTAACTGTGTTGAATGAAACTAGTAAAACATATGGTCTTTGTGACATCAAAATACACATAGAGACACATCAGAATAATAGATTTTGCATGACTAGTAATAATTAATATTTTGTTTCTAAAACAACATAAACTAGTTGGTTAGTTACACAATTGTATAACACATAGACTTTACTTAAATTTGACTTAGATACAATTCTGTATATCAACACATTTCATTTATATCCTTATTAACAAGTAATCTTTTATGTAATGGGAAAGTTAACATGTATTCTTAATACTCAACGTAACTTGTTAGTTATAATAAATAAATGAAATGGATGCAAGATAACAAATTTGAGTCTTAAAATGAATTTACTAATAATAGCTAAATTATGTATAAGCTATAGTAGTTAGATGAAACTGACGTGAGGTCATAATATAAAAGAATAACACGTCAAGTTAGTAAAGGGGAAAATTGATGCTGTAATTGAGAAAATTAAAATAAGTCATGACAGACTGTACCAAATAATACTAGCAATAATTTTAGAGTGTAATATTTATTAGCTTCATAATTTGTGCGTGTAGATTACCTGAGGGAGCAGTAAGTGAGTTGGTGAATTCTTAGTGTGCGTTTGATTTCTTAAGGTACGGATGTTCTTTTTCGTGTTCTCTTGAATCATTGATATGTTCATATTTTTTTAAATGCCCGTACTCTTTTTCGTCGTTACTTGATATACTTACGTTGAACTCCTTGCTATACACTGATAATCCTTTGACATCCTTATGATATATATTCCCCTTTGTTTGACAAATGCATTTTATAATGATGATGAACGGTGAAATTAATTTTGGAATATGATTTGACGATCTTGGGGAAAGCTATGTTAAAAATGATTTTTGTGAAAATGAGCCAGCGCCACTTTTGTATGAGCGTTTCTTGATTCCTTTCCCTTATGACTCATATGCATGGTGAACATATGGTTGGTTTATATGTTCACTGTGCTACCATAGAACCCTAGATATGTAGACAAGAGTTAGGAATACCGAGCAACTATCTGTGGAGGTACCGCATACTTCTCATTGTGGCGCCAATGGCTTGACACCGCCCGTGACGGTGTGATCAGTTCATGGCGTCTCCCCTTATGATCTTATAATATGATTTGCTCATGTGTGGAGCCTTTTTCTAATTTGGGAGGCGTATAGATGCATCCTAGGCTTTGTTATGATATGAGATGTTTATGAACTTATATGATCATGTGGTCGAGTAGTGTAGTGCCATACACACCTTCCGTCGATTTTAGATGCACTAGAGTCGCGAACAGTGTATCACTATGAATTTTGATACGTTATGATTTTAGTACGTGGGAGTGCACTTGATATGATATGATGTAGGATACTCGGTATAAATATCCCAAACCTTTTTCCTTCAGCCTTATAATATTTAATTACTCTGGTGTTGAGATGTTGCTATGATGGGGAAATTATTTTTGATCTCGTTGCATTCCTCTCTTTGTGTATATATATATCGTGATATTGTTATTCGTTATCTACATCCGCGCACTGAGCAATTAGCTCAGCCGCATATTTTTTTTTCCTGCGGCAGGAACTCAGGGTTAATGGGGATGTGTGACGGGAGCTAGAAGGACCTTAGAGATCATGTACTTGAAGACTCTATTTTCGGTTACTTTAGCTTTTGACTTTGGACCTTGTACTAAATAATGTTGGTGCTTTAACCTTGTACACTTAAATTTTAGTCTATGGTTGAACCTTGTTTTTCATGAACGTATTACGTAACTGGTCCTTCAGGTTTAGTTGCTTTGTCATTATTTGTGACCTCTCGTTCCTATGTCGGGAAGGGGGTGTTACAACTAATGGTATCAGAGCCAAGTTTGATTCTGTAGGAAACCCTTAGGTTTGACCTGTGAGTTTTGGGTAGATATTGGGGTAGGATTCTCTTTCCTTCATCTGGTACTCTACCGTATTTATGTGATTCTGATTCTAAATACTTTCCATATATGATTGTCTAAATCTCCTCTTATAGATGCCTCCTAAGAGAAAATCCTCTAGTCGCTTTAACGTATCAAACAACAATGGGAACAACAACGCTACTGGAGTTCTCTATCCAGCTACGTTTAACGTAGTAAATCAGACAGTTGCCAATGCCGTCGCTCAACGTTTACCTCAGGCATTGGCTGAGGCTCTTCAAGCTTATCAAAATGGTGGTGAGAATAATAATAATAATAACAATAATATCGGGAATGGTGCTAACAACAATAAACAACCGATGCAACTATTACTAGAGAAATTCTAAAAACAAAAACCAAATCCATTCAGTGGGGCACCTACTTCAATAGATGCTAAGAACTGGATTGCTCATTTGGAAAAGATATTTGAGGTTTTGGAATGTACTGAAATCCAGCAAGTCCGTTTAGCAGTTTATAAGTTAGAGGGGGATGCACAACGATGGTGGAAAACTTTGAAAGGAGCAGAAGGGGAAGGTTTTGTTGAAGCTCTTGCCTGGCGTGATTTCCTTGAAGTATTTTATCAGCACTATTTCTCTTATATTGATCGAGAGGCATATATTCATGAGTATTCAAACATTAGACAGAAGCCTGGCGAGTCTATCACTAATTTTATGGAGCGATTCATTCGACTAGCTGGTATTGCGGGCACTAAGGCCGGGGATGCTGAAGAACAAGCTAGGAAGTTTAAGTGGGCAATTGATTTGAAGTATAGGAGGGACCTCGTCAACATTAGGTTTGAGAAAGTTTCAGATGTAGCAAATGCGGCGAAAATTTTAGAAATCGAGCACGCTGACTTTGTTGCCTCTAGGTCTGAGTATAATAGGAAGAGGGGTAGTGAAGATCATGTTGGAGCATCTGATCGGAATGGTAAGTCTCACTCGGGGAATAATCGTAATTTTGATGATAGGTCTCGTGGTGGTCATCAGGGACAGTGGCAAGGTCAAAGGCCAACTTAGAACAGGGACTACGGGAATGGTCAGGGACAGTGGCAGGGTCAGAGATCATATCAGGCCAGGGGAAAAAACTATGGACAAAGAACTCAAGATCAGGGAAGGTTTGCAGGTAGAACTGACACAAGAAACCCAAATAAAATCCCAATTCCTGCATGTGTTAAAGGCGGGCGTAACCATCCGGGTAAACCTTGTTATCTCAAGATGGGGCAATGTTTTGCATGTGGTCAGGTGGGTCATATGGCCAAGGATTGCACTTCTAAGCAGAATACGAATCATAATGGTGGTGGCAATAATCAGAGTACTACTGGTCGGGTCTATGCAATGACTGTACATCAGGCAGCCACATCTTCAGGTACTGTTTCTGGGATTCTTACTCTATGTGGTTGCAAGGCTTATGTGTTATTTGATACGGGTTCTACACATTCTGTTATTTCTTCTTCTTTTGCTCAACGTGTTGGTTTGCCTAACTCATTGCTAAATCCGCCTATGTCTATTACTACTCCTACGAGAACTTGTGTGACTATTACTACTATTTGTCATAACTCGCCTATAACAATCAAAAATAACATTTTCTTAGCTCAATTACTTCCTATGAGAATGCATGATTTCGATATTATCCTCGGAATGGATTGGCTTAGTGAACACCAAGCCACCATTGATTGTCAATCTAAACGCGTCACTTTTGGAAACCTCGAGAGACCAAAATTTGTTTATCAAGGAGCTCCGGCTAGTAGTTTAGTTAAAGTAATTTCTGCTATGGAGGCGAGGAAACTTATTCGTCATGGTTGTGATGGATATTTAGCGGCTATAAAGGATACATAAAAGGAGGCTTCTTCACTAGTAGATCAACCGATTGTGAATGAATTCCTAGATGTATTTCCTGAGGAACTTCCGGGGTTGCCACCAGAGAGAGAGGTCGAGTTTACCATCGAACTTGTACCTGGTGCTGAACCCATATCTAAGACACCTTATCGTATGGCACCATTGGAGTTACAATAATTAAAGGAGCAGCTACAGGAGTTGCTTGATCGTGGGTTCATAAGGCCTAGTGTGTCTCCATGGGGTGCTCCAGTTTTATTCGTGAAAAAGAAGGATGGATCTATGAGGTTATGCATAGACTATAGAGAACTGAACCGAGTTACCATTCAAAACCGTTATCCTTTGCCTCAAATTGATGGTCTTTTTGACCAACTTCAAGGAGCAAAATATTTCTCGAAAATAGATTTAAGGTCTGAATATCATCAATTGCGAGTGCGAGCAGAAGATATTCCTAAGACCGCATTTTGTACTCGCTATGGTCATTATGAATTCTTGGTGATGCCTTTCGGTTTGACAAATGCTCCAGCCGTCTTTATGGATTTAATGAATCGCTTCTTTCATGATTACCTAGAAAAATCTGTTGTGGTATTTATAGATGATATCTTGGTATACTCTAAGTCAAAAGAAGAACACGAGCAACATCTGCGCACAGTTTTAGGGATCCTTCGAGAAAAGAAGTTATATGCAAAATTCTCTAAATGTGAATTCTGGTTGGAGCGGGTTGCATTTCTTGGGCACGTAGTATCTGCTAAAGGAATTGAAGTGGATCCTGCCAAGGTAGAGGCTATTACCAATTGGCCCCAACCTAAATCGGCTACAGAAGTAAGGAGTTTCTTGGGTTTGGTTGGTTACTACCGACGTTTTGTGGAAGGTTTTTCATCTTTGGCATTGCCTCTAACCCAACTGATACGAAAAGGTGTGAAATTTGAATGGAATGATGAGCGAGAGAAGTGCTTTAAGGAGTTAAAGAAGAGATTGGTTACGGCTCCGATACTTGGTGTGCCAGAAGGAACTGGGGGATTTCAGATTTATAGTGACGCTTCCAAGAATGGTTTAGGGTGTGTTCTTATGCAACATGGGAAGGTGATTGCTTATGCATCTCGACAGCTTAAGCCGTACGAGGAGAACTACCCTACACATGACTTGGAACTAGCAGCTGTTGTTTTCGCTCTCAAAATATGGCGACATTATTTGTACGGAGAAACTTGTGATACTTTTACTGATCACAAAAGTTTGAAGTACATTTTCACACAAAAGGAGCTCAACATGAGGCAGAGAAGATGGTTAGAACTCCTAAAGGATTATGACGCCAATATTCAATACCACCCGGGCAAGGCAAATATTGTTGCAGATGCCCTTAGTAGGAAAAGTTATGGGAGCATGTCTTGTCTAGTTACTCAACCGGAGATTGTAGCCGATTTGAACCGTTTGGAGGTGGAAATATACATTGGTAAGTCAGATGGCGTCATAGCTCAGTTGAAAGTTGAACCTACAATATTGACGCGTATTAAGGAAGCCCAGAAAGATGATGGTGAGTTGTGGGCTATAATGCAAAATTTAGAGGATGGTAAACAAGAAGAGTTTCATCTAGATGATCATGGAGTATTATGGTGCGGTGATAGGTTGTGTGTTCCTAATAATACGGATATTCGAGAAGCATTATTATCAGAAGCACATAGTTCTACAGTTTCTATTCATCCTGGTTCAACGAAAATATACTGGGACTTGAAACAAAACTTTTGGTAGAGTGAAATGAAGAAAGATGTATCAGAATTTGTGGCAAAATGTCTTACTTGCCAACAGGTAAAGATAGAGCACCAACGAGCTAGCGGACTCTTGCAGCAGTTGGAAATTCCCGTTTGGAAGTGGGAAAATATTACCATGGATCTGGTGACTGGGCTACCTAAGACTTTGAGGAAGAATGATGCAATATGGGTGGTCGTTGATCAACTTACAAAATCAGCTCACTTTTTAGCCATTCATGAAGGATACTCTGCTAGCAAGTTAGCGGAAATATTTCAGAAGGAGATTTTTAGACTTCATGGCACTCCAGTGTCAATCGTCTTAGACCGTGACCCACGTATCACATCGCAGTTTTGGAAGGGATTTCAAAAGGCATGGGGTACGAAGCTTAGTTATAGTACTGCCTTTCATCCTCAAACAGACGGCGAGTCAGAAAGGACTATTTAGACATTGGAGGATATGCTGAGATGCTGTGCTCTGGAATGGATAGGAAATTGGGACGATTATCTTTATTTGGTTGAATTTTCCTATAATAATAGTTGGCATGCAAGTATTGGCATGGCACCTTATGAAATGTTGTATGGGAGAAAGTGTAGATCTCCAATATGTTGGAATGAAGTTGGTGAAGAGATTATTGAAGGACCTGAGCTGGTTAGAATTACTAACGAGAAGGTTGAGGTTGCAAAAGAGAAGTTGAAAGAGGCTCGCTCACGACAGAAAAGTTATGCCGATAAGCATCGTAGAACCTTAGATTTTAAACCCGGTGATCATGTGTTTCTCAAGATTTCCCCATGGAAAGGTGTTCAACGTTTTGGCATAAAAGGGAAACTTAGTCCGAGGTTTATTGGTCCATTTGAAGTGTTGGAGAGAGTAGGAGAGATTGCATATCGCATAACGTTGCCCCCGGCATTACCTTATGTGCATATTGTGTTCCACGTGTCTACATTATGAGGCTACAACTATCACCCACTTCATGTTGTGGAATACCCACTCGATAAGATTCGAGAAGATCTATCATGCGAAGAAGAAGCCGAAGCAATATTAGGCTGAGAAGAGCGAATAATGCGTAAGAAAACAACTCCCTTTGTCACGTGGGATTGTGGGATTGTGGGAATGCATGTGATCTGTAACTTAGTCAATATGCTTACTCGTGAAGTTTCATTGTTATCAAGGGTCATTTGCTATACAATCTTATCAAAACACTATTATATATTAGTTACCTCCATAAATATATTTACAACACAAAAGCTAAACCACCTACAACAAAACAAAAAAAAACTCTCGTTTCTATTTAAGTCTCATATACTCACATTCATATCCCAAGTATATCTAAACGACACCTAGGTCATATGATCAATCTGTTCGTGTTGAGTTTCAGATGATTATTGGTGACTGGTGCCTAGTCTGGTTGTTTGAGTTGGAGTTTTTCTTGGGTAAAAATCACTCGGTTCGTGTTCACGTAAAGGGTTCTAGTTGTTTGTTGGAGGTTCGAGATAGTATGGTGGGTTTGAGTTCGATCAAGTCATAGTTGGGTCATTCGTGTTCGTTTTCGATCTCAGTCTAAACTCGTTTGGCTAGGAGGTAAACTCTTGAATCTTGTTCACGTTTTAATCATTGATCTTAATATTATAGTCTACCTCATCTCGTACATAAATCCTTTATATATGTATCTAATTCGCTTAATAATAAAAGTAGAGTAACTCATTTACTTAATATATGAAGTACATGGCCCAATGAACTTACTAGATATGTGATATACGAAACGGTTCGAACAAGCGAAAATGCATAATACATACGTAACAAGTTATGGCTATATCTTAGCACAACAAATAAATTGAAGAAGAAGAAGAGACTTTGGTACTATTTTATGTTTTGGGTCCTTATGCTTTAGATGTTGTTACAAACTTTAAACATTTTAGCTTGCATGGAGTGTAGGACATAGTGGATTTTAAAACACAAGATATGATGTAAATGGAAACTATGTAGGATTAAACAATTAGTATTACTCATATGCACAAAACTAGAATTTCTTTTATTTAATACAAGGCTTGTCAAATAGGAGGATTGGAACCACAAGTATAAATATGAAGAGTTCATGATCACACAATGTTTTACTTGCCTTTGTAACTGTGTTGAATGAAACTAGTAAAACATATGGTCTTTGTGACATCAAAATACACATAGAGACACATCAGAATAATAGATTTTGCATGACTAGTAATAATTAATATTTTGGTTCTAAAACAACATAAACTAGTTGGTTAGTTACACAATTCTATAACACAAAGACTTTGCTTAAATTTGACTTAGATACAATTATGTATATCAACACATTTCATTTATATCCTTATTAACAAGTAATCTTTTATGTAATGGGAAAGTTAACATGCATTCTTAATACTCAACGTAACTTGTTAGTTATAATAAATAAATGAAATGGATGCAAGACAACAAAATTGAGTCTTAAAATGAATCTACTAATAATAGCTAAATTATGTATAAGTTATAGTAGTTAGATGAAACTGACGTGAGGTCATAATATAAAAGAATAACACATCAAGTTAGTAAAGGGGAAAACTGATGCTGTAATTGAGAAAATTAAAATAAGTCATGACACACTGTACCAAATAATACTAGCAATAATTTTAAAGTGTAATATTTATTAGCTTCATAATTCGCGCGTGTAGATTACCTAAGGGAGCAGTTAGTGAGTTGGTGAATTCCGAGTGTGCGTTTGATTTCTTAAGGTACGGATGTTCTTTTTTGTGTTCTCTTGAATCATTGATATGTTCATATTTTTTTAAATGTCCGTACTCTCTTTCGTCGTTACTTGATATACTTACGTTGAACTCCTTGCAATACACTGATAATCCTTTGACATCCTTATGATATATATTCCCCTTTGTTTGACAAATGCATTTTATAATGATGATGAACGGTGAAAATAATTTTGGAATATGATTTGACGATCTTGGGGAAAGCTATGTTAAAAATGATTTTTGTGAAAATGAGCCAGCGCCACTTTTGTTTGAGCGTTTCTTGATTCCTTTCCCTTATGACTCATATGCATGGTGAACATAATATCTGGTGTTTGGTTGGTTTATATGTTCACTGTGCTACCATAGAACCCTAGATATGTAGACAGGAGTTAGGAATACCGAACAACTATCTGTGGAGGTACCGCAGACTTGTCATTGTGGCGCCAATGGCTTGACACCGCCCGTGACGGTGTGATCAGTTCACGGCGTCTCCCCTTATGATCTTATAATATGATTTGCTCATGTGTGGAGCCTTTTTCTAATTTGGGAGGCGTATGGATGCATCCTAGGCTATTTTATGATATGAGATATTTATGATCTTATATGATCATGCGGTCGAGTAGTGTAGTGCCATACACACCTTCCGTCGATTTTAGATGCATTGGAGTCGCGACCAGTGTATCACTATGATTTTTGATACGATATGATTTTAGCATGTGGGAGTGCACTTGATATGATATGATGTAGGATACTCAGTACAAATATCCCAAACCTTTTTCCTTCAGCCTTATAATATTTAATTACTCTGGTGTTGAGATGTTGCTATGATGGGGAAATTATTTTTGATCTTATTGCATTCCTCTCTTTGTGTATATATATATCATGATATTGTTATTCCTTATCTACATCCGCATCTTTCTTTTCTCCTGCGGCAGGTACTCAGGGTTAATGGGGATGTGTGACGAGAGCTAGCAGGACCTTAGAGATCATGTACTTGAAGACTCTATTTTCAGTTACTTTAGCTTTTGACTTTGGACCTTGTACTAAATAATGTTAGTGCTTTAATCTTGTACACTTAAATTTTAGTCTATGGTTGAACCTTGTTTTTCATGAATGTATTACGTAACTGGTCCTTCAGGTTTAATTGCTTTGTCATTATTTGTGACCTCTCGTTCCTATGTCGGGACGGGGGTGTTACAGTTTGTCTTTTACCAAATTTGCGGTAAATAAGTCTAACTTCTAATTTAATAACTCAGAAAATATGCAATTTTCTTAACTATTAAAATTTGCTTACGAGTTATGTATTTAGAATTTAGACAATTTTAATTTGTCCAATGATACCTTTCTCATCCATGAAAAGGAATATGATTGAATCTCACTCTTTCTTATGAAAAGAGGACTAGGTTTATTCTTTTAGCAAAGTTGACTCTACCAAAAAACCCTTACAGGTGTAGATCAATTTACCAATACAGGAATAACCTACGTTTACGGTTTAATGTTGCATTAATACATTTAAAGAATTTGCAAAATTTAATTTTAATATTTTCGATAATTAAACTTTTCAAGAAAATAAAATACCCAAGGTAATATTCATATAACCATAGAATTTTCTCGAAAACTAGGATCCAAATTATCATAGTTCCATTACATCAGTTGATCTGCTAGTAACGAAAACACATAACAAGGTAATCTGTCGAACAATAATTGGCAAAATTTTTCCAATTCCTAGATCATTATGGGATTTACATTTTCCAACGCTATTGCGAATGTAAACATGTTTTATCCCATCTTGTGCCTTGAGTCCAGTTCTCACTTACTACTCAATTTAAGTCGTCTAACTTACTGCAAATATGTCCATGCTAGGTCTGACTTCACATGAAGATTTACCTATCCATCACAATCTCGCCAAGTTCTCACATGATGTAAATCGTAACTTTGAGTGTTCCTTTAACTAGATGGCACTTAACTTAATTTTAAAAGGGTACTAGTTTTGATTTATGATGTCAAATCAAAAATGTACGAAGAAGCATGCATACAACTTCGTATCAATAGTTAAAAAAAAAAAAAAAAACTTTTTATTAACCAATTCGTAAAGATCAAATTATCAAAGTTTTGATTGAGGTATTGGTTTCGCCAATCAAGGAATTTACCTTTAATTATCGTCCATTATATCGTACTTTTGCATAAGTCTAAAGACTTAGTGTTTCAGATAATTACCACAAAAGTGGCGCATGGAATTAAAGGTGATTCGCCCTTAAGATGATTTTGTACATTTATAGCCTACTTGGCAAGTCCAATTTGGCGCACAAAGAAGCGGATAATTTGGTCAGCGTTGAAGCAATAATCTTCTTTTTTTGGGTCACAATTTAATGCGCTCCCCTCCTTATACCCCTCTTATAGTTTGTCAAAGTTGGATGAGCCGTTCTCACTATTTGTACAAAACCATCAATCAATTAAACTTATTGAAAATTTAACTCTTCAAAAACAAATCAAATTTCATCATTGTTTAGTACAATTTATTTTTCTATTCAAAATTACCTTTTGCTTAAAACTTGTCGCACATAATAAATAAACAAGTAACAATAAAAAAAATAAACAACTAAAACAATGCGCACATAACTAACAATTAATACGTGTAAACAAGTAGCTACATGCAACTTATTTGATAAATCATATTAATAATCAATATATAGGTTAATTAACGTATATATTAACTAGGGCTTTCACTCGCAAAATTGAAAGTGAGCCACATACATCGACGAATCGATTGCGTAAGCCATAATTAAAATATAAAAAATTGCACATCATTGATTCATTAATATATTATTGGAGTCTTCCCCAATTCAAGATTTATCAAAACATACATGTGATTAAAATAACTTAACAATTAAAAATTCAAGCAACCATCCATGACGAACATGCATGTATCATCGTGGATATAACATAACAATTATTCAAGTAAATCACAAGATCGTATACAATTCCATGTCACATAACACTTTATTCATGATTTTATCACATAACAAATATATTAATTCTAGGTTTCGATATAGATAACATAACAATTAATATAAACCCTAAATTTTTTTTAAAGAAATCGACTAAACAAAATTTACGGTATCGACCCATAAAAAAAATTTGGTCGATCCAAAAAAAAATTTAAAACCAAATTAGGGCAAAAGCCCTAACCCTAAAATTAGGGTTTACATAATCATAACCAAAACCCTAGAATAATCATATCAACAACATACAATATTCATTTTTTACGTGTTTAGTAATTAATTACTCATTAAACCAGACTCGTGATGCCACTGTTGGAATTATATAGCATGACTATCATATATAAAACACATAAAACATCAAAGAAACATGCGGAAGTATATAGGAACGTATAATGAATAATTAACTAGCATAAACATAAAGTATGTGTACATTTTTTATTCTAGCCGAACAAGAATCAATTCCACAAAACTAGCAAGTGATGAACCCTAATTAGGGTTTATAGGATTATAAGAATTACCCCTTACCATTTTTGTAATTCAATCAAAGATACCAACAAAAGTATGTTAGTACCACGTTCTTGTACACACGTACTAAATCAAATTAAAGTAATGCTAGTTTTAATCACACAAAAATATTTGTTTTGGAAAAACAAAAGTATCGACACCCTACTTGAGGTGGTCGATCGTTTGGAACAAAGAAACACACAAAACAATTTTAGGGTTTAGACAATGAGTACAAGAGATGGAATACAAAGACCCTAGGCCTTGTATTTATACCTACAGTAACTTGGTGACCAAGTTAGCAATGGATTGGGCTTTGGAACCCCTTGGCCGATCGGTTTGAGTAATCCCCAAGGATTCCGAACCTTCCCAGTCTCTATTTTATTATTTAGTCCTTCCAATTAACATTTAATGATCGTTAGTCCATTACACTTAATTAAATTAACGTTCGTTATATATTTCATGTAATTAATAAATAAATATAACATTTTACATTTAATTATTAACTTTAATTCTCATACGTAAAGCGTGCAATCCCGTGGTCTCGAGTTCGATCGTAACTCACGACTACTAATTTATATCCATAAAACTAACAGTGACATCACAAATTTATGGAAGAAAGAACCAACATCACATGGACAGGTTCATGAGGTATTTCATTTATCTTGCTTAGCTCTCCTAGCTTTGTCTAATAAATGAAAGTGATATGAAAACAGAGTAGAAGCTATCTCACATGGTTTTGTCTTACGACATTTAAAGAAACATTTGGTCAAGTGCAACAATCATAAATCTATTGAAACTATTGTGGACTACAAGTTTTATTAGTTCCCAAAGAAAATATGATTAAACATAGATATGGAATTATATGGCTAGAAATCTAGACAGATATAATGACGATGATTAACAATATCACATTGTTTGGTCTTGATGCTTGAGGCTAAATTTTTTGATCAACATTAATACATGTAGGACATTGTGCCTTTCCACCAAATAGCAGCTAATATATTGATTGTTTTAAATACGGCTTATTTATTCATGTCCTGGACATGTTTCACATATAATCAAGACATCTAATATCTACATACGTTTATGATATGAGGATATATTAGATGGTTCTTTCCTATTTTTCCCGCAGGACCTTGAATTTACACGAATGACATCCAAAATGAATGCATTTGCAGCACTGCAACTTGCCCTTAGAAAAGATATTGAGTTAGTAGCACCATACTATATTGCTATCAGTGTCTTATCTGAATAGGGTCGAATAAAAAATAAGGTTCACTCATGCATTCCCCTCTTAAACGAAGATGTGAGCTGAGGCAGCTGATGGATAAGGGCAAATGGAACTCTTTAATTGTCTACTTCTAATTTTCATTTTAGCATTTGGACAAATATTTTCCTTTATATAAAACCGGAGTGGCTATTATTTGAATTCGTAAGAATCTAACATTTTTCAGAGTTTTATTATCCAATGAAAATATTGTTTAGATATGTGTCCCTTTATTCAGGGCGTGATACATATATTTGTATGTTTAACATCTACTTTATGCTATCAATTGTAGAACACATCATGCACTTGTATGTAATAGTTGTAACGCCCCGACCCGCCAAGGGTAAAGGAATCACAAGTAATGGTGTCATATCAAAGCAAAACATTCATAACCAAAAGAAAGTCTTAACATAAATGCGGAAAATAATCCAAGTCAAATGACTTAAGTACATAAGTCCCAGCGGAAGCATAATAAACTTCAAACATAATATCCGAAATAAAAGTCTAAATGGCATCATAAGAAATCAAAACTAAATCTCTAAGGTAAGTCCACTCAAACACTCATCCCAAAGCAACCCAGCTTCCAATGCTTAGATACCTGCCGCAGAAGAAAAGAAAAGTGCGGCTGAGCTTCAAAAGCCCAGTGAACAGATATGAAAGCAAAAGCTAATACTAAACGATAACGGATATGAAATAAAATGAATGAGCAATAACAAAATCTTTATCGTTTTCAAAACATAAATCATAATTTCAAAAGATATTTATAGTCAACTACCACGAGCCCAGAACTTATATCAGATCTCATTCATATTCACACAAGGCAACATTTTTATAGGGGAGACCTACCAGAGTTATGAAGGACGTGCACGCACGCAGCATCAATCATCAGATAACATATAACATATAACATATAACAGATAACAGATCTAGGATGCATCCATACGCCCCTTCCTACATATTCACAAATATGCTTCACCATCCAGAGACGTGGCAGAACATCACTCTACTGCCCTAGAGTCATATCAGAGGTGCATCACTGATACGGACATGGAACCCCCATGACTAGTTAAATATTTGGCTCGGGTGTCAAACTATCTTAGGTCAAATCAGAATGTCATAACTGACACAGATCATATTTATCAGAAAATCATTCATATTTCCAAAATCATAGTTTTCATATCAGATAGTTCAAAATCAGATGTTTCATAATTCAGAAATCAGAGTTCAGATAAGCAATAGCTCAAACAAATCAGATTTGGGATTCATAGCAAAGGCTTAGGAAAACCTAATACGAAAGAAAACATTAAGAGAAACCTCTACTGAAAAGGTCAGAATATCTGTACCTTATTCCAACGCAAAGATCGAAAAGCAGAAAGACGAAAACAAAGGATTACTCCCTCTTCACAGAACCTATAGACATTAACGTCGTCCAAGTTATTAATGATTCCATAATCGTCAAAATGATCTTTTAATATTTAGTATTCATACTTTAATGATCTTCATACTTTTATGATTTATTAATGAGTCTTAAATATTTTATAATTAATGTTGTATATTAGGGTTCGTTATATCATTTATTAAAGTCTAGGTTAAATGAGAAAATAGTTTTATAAGTTATAACTCACACAAGAAATAACACTTACTATATTTAGCTCAAACCCTAATATACTCTCATTTACGTTCTAGGGTTTCTTATTCTTTAATAATCTCATTAATATGCATTTACTTTATATGTTACGTCTTAATGGCTTGCTACTTAACTTAATACGTAATTAATAACTTCCTTTACTTTTACTCTTTATCATGCACGTTTATGATTTCATGTGACCATAAGTTATTAGGGTTTAGTATACTTCATACGCTTTACATATTAAAACTAGGGTTTATGCTTACGTACCCTTTCTCATTTATTACACGTCTAAATCTCATGTACATATGTATTCGGTTCAATTAGGGTTTCGGCTAGCATGTTTTACACAAGAACTATATCATCTAAACATGTTTCATATACAAGTTAATATGTTTTAAACCCCATTCGAAACTCATGCATGCCTCGTCCAACTCATGCATGTCTCGGCTCACATCAACTCAACATATACATGACCCGATTCAATATTACTTATCACTTTATACGTTCTTTATTAATTATATGCTTAAAATAAATTAGGGTTTCTTGTTCCTCTTGGTTACCACCTCTCGGCCAAAACAAAAAGAAAAGAAACACGGCTAAACAAAGTATACCTCGACATATATATGCATAATACGTTAAAAGGAAGATGAATAAACGTTATACCTTCACTTGAATAAGAAAAATCGACACCAAGGGTGTGTTTGAGACTCTCGGCCGAGCAAAAGAAAAAGAAAAGGCAAAGCAAAACTAGGGTTTCAATTTAATGATTATGTGTTGTATTTATAGTTGTAGTATTTGAATTAGAATGGGAAAGTGATTTGGGTTTGGGTTGGCTTGGGTCCAACCGAACACACACACAAACCTCACATGGGTTTCGGCCCTCCTTGGCTCACACGAACACAACAAACATCCCTCTTGGGCTTCGGCTTGGCGCAAAACAAAAACAAAAGACACGAGTCCCATAAACAAACAAACGGCCCAACTTCTTAGCGAAACATTTACATCCTTCGTCGTACCAAAGTCGTTCCACGAAATTATATTTGTTAAGTTTTATTTATTAGGTTTTTAATTTCGTACTTTATTATAAACGTGTTTTACGTATTTTATTATTCTTGGCTCCAAGGGTATTTTAGTCTTTATGTAGGTTTTAGATTTTTCGGGTTTTACAATAGTTGTCTTTGTAGAGTCATTGACATTGAAATAAGTTATTCATTCATATATTACCTGATAATACTAAATAAACTACGTTGAACTTGATATAGTTCGACATTCAGATTAGGAAACCAGATGAAGCATCTCTATTTACAACAATACAAGGTCCTAGTTTGTACTTCTATACAAAACTGTGCTAGCAAAGACTATTGTGTAAATGTCACAACATGCCTAAGCTAGAGGCAAGATCAGTGAATACATCTTCGCTACATGGAATTGTGAGGCCACCCATAGGGTGATTATACCCAAACTCTTCCTCTGCCCGTTGTAGTAATTCTTGAAAAGCAGGTTGGCTTAATAGTGATACAGGGACAACAAATCGTGTCTTTTCTTCTTCCCCGACATAAACAGCAAAAAAGCCTTTTGGAATGGCCAGAAACTCTGCTATTTCCGTTTGAGAATGATCTTTTTAGAATTTTTTTCGCCTGAATAATCCGAGGCATAAGGATTGCCATTATTTCAATGGTGGTAGAGTCTCGTGATGTTATATTTAAATATGATGGAAAGGAAGGAAAATCTCAAGCTCTCTCTCCTTGGTGAGGGATGTTTCGGTAGAATTTTGATGAAGTTGTGTCTGTGTTATGCCTAATGAATCGCTTATATAGCCCAATGACATAAGGGAGATTATCAAATGGTAGATGGTTACATATGGAATTTATAGAAGAAAGAGACAACATCACATGATATGTTATTCATAAATCATAATGCATCTCTTTGATCTGCTTGGCTCTCTATAGCACTGTCATATAAAAGTGATAAATAGAGTAAAAGCTATTTCACATGTTTTTGTCTTATGACGCTAAAAGAACATTTGGTTAACCCTAACGATCATAAATTTATTGAATATATTGTGGATTACAAATTTGATATCCCAAAGAAAAAAATGATTAGGGTTAGATAGGGACTTGTATGGCTCGAAATATAAACAGGATATATATATAGTGACGATCAGTAACAATATCACATGGCTTGGTCTTAATGCTTGAGGCCAACGTTCTTTTCAGCATAATTATATGTAGGACATTGTGCCTTTCCAACGAATAGCCTCTCACCTTTTTTTTTCATTGCTATAAATGCATCCTAATTCTGTCGTAGACTCGTTTAAAATATTATCAAGGCATCTAGTATCTCCATCTGTTTTATGATATAATATTTCAATATAAGAGATAGTTAAGTCATTAGATACCATTACCCTTGTTAGAATAGTGACTTAAACTTTAAGGGCTCCTTGATAAATTTGTTAATATGAGAGACACGTCCTACAAGTTTGTTTAGAATTAGAAAACTATCTTATGACGGTTAGTTTAGTCTATAAATAGAGATTGATAGCTTTTGAATTGTTTTTACATTTGAATTAGAATTTTCGGTTTGGTTCCTTTGAATTTGTCTTTGTATTTGGTTAGGTAATTTGAATAAAGCTTTCAGTTTGTTTGTTGATTTGTTTTTGTTTCATCATTTGAGTTTGTATTTGATATGTGTAATTCGAAGATCGATTTGGTGTTTGAAGAATCGATTAGAGTCATTTGGATTTTGATCGAACGTTTCGGAATTTGTTAGTATGAAAAATTGGATCTTTGTTTGTCAAAGCCCAAGTTGGTTGCCTGAATTTGATTGTCTTTTTTAAGATTGTTTGAGCCGATTTGTTTGTTTAATTGACCGTTTTTGAATTTTTCGGTTAACGTTTGATTGTTCATTTTGAAGTCATCAGTGTATATATATATATATATATATTTTGGGTAAAAGGTCAAAGACCCGGTAAATATATTACTCCAAAAAAACGTTTAGGCACAAAGTATATGGTTGAAGCCCGTTACATAAGAGAAAAACTTACATAACAATATACTTCCAATTTGAAAATAAACCACTACACAAAAATAACATTATACTCCTATGGAGATAAAATTACTTCCTACCAAGGCCTTGAAGCTTTATACCATACGTGTCATAATAAGCATCCCGATTACCAGGAAGATCGTAAACCTAATCCGCATAGTTATCATAGTCATAGTCATCATAATCATCTTCACGATCATGACCACCACCAAATAGATTACTCGACTCATTAAAGGTGTTCTCAACCACCTCTTCTTCGCTATCAGAATCCACAATCTCTCCCACCTTAATGAATGGGTTAACCCTCTTAGTAAAAGACGTATAAGCAACCTTTTTAATAGGATTACCATTATCATCAACAAGAGTAGCTTTCCCATCCATAAGAAGCTTTTCAAACTCCCCAATTTTCTCAACAATTGGGGTATGACCAACCTCGTTATCTTTCATTAAATCACTCACATTTGGAACTTGTGACACATTACCTGTCTTAATTGACCCAACCTCCTTTGCTTCCATTGTATCACCAGACTCCTCTACATCAGTAGGACTGCCACAATCATCAGGAGCCATCGTATTTAGAGCATCAAAAGGATTAGATGTAGCGATCCAACTCGTAGTGGCCACTTTAGTGGCTTTATTCTTTATATTTTCTACCTTCTTGTGTTCAGGAGGAGGCGCTTTAGGTTGATACCTAAACTTAGGACCCACACTAGGTTTAGTAAAACCTCCCTTACCTGGAACACTTTGACCACCATTCCTACCCTTATTCTTGTTATTGACAGTTTGAAAACCATCATTAACACTTTGTTTAGGCTGAGTAGGAGGTGGAACAGATTTAAGACAATCAAGTAGCATATGACCAAAGAGCTTACACGTATCACACCGAGGCGGTTTCCATTCGTATTCAACCCGAATCTTTTCAATATTAGAACATGTCCCATCAAGTAAAGGTATCTCAACAATGATACTCTCCCTAAGAGCCTGATCCGCCTTAACATCAATCAAGCACCTAGCAAAACTACTTCGACCCCATGATTCCACGCACATTTGTCTAGTGTAAGAATCTAACATTTTTGGCGTGCCAATCAGTGTGGCTAGGAGGCTGAGACCATCATCAGAAAACATAGCAAGGGGCACATCATGGAATTTAACCCATACCGGAATATTAGTCAAATCTTCTTTAAGTAGGTTGGTATTTAGAGTCCAATGTTTAAGAATAATAGGGACATGTCTAATCATCCACAGGCCGTTTTCAAGCACATCATCAACACCTTTCGTCGAATTAAACTTAAAGAAGAAGAAACCCTTTGCATTCATCATGACTTTTTGAACGCCATACTTAGCCCATTTATTACGTACATAATAATCAACAACCGGGAAAGCAATGCATTTACCAAGAAAGTACCCATATAAAGTATTCTCAAATCTATTATTTTTATTGCTACACTCCAACCTACGAAAGTTAGACTTGTGCTTCGGTGGCTCACTAGAAGTAGCACCCGCATAAGAAACCGGCTTCACATTAGATGCATTCGTAGTAGAAAGTTTCAGAACACTTTGAGTGTTTATAGGAGAATCATTCCGAGCCGAATGATTTGAAGAATCCATCTTCGCATTCTCAACACCATGCATTGCTTCCTCAAAACTCTAACAAGCATCCAAGACAACCTGAGCAGTACCACTAGGATGACTAGTTTTCACATGAGAAGAATTAGAGTGATTAATGGTTTCATCATCAGTGTTTTTAGGAGAAGCCGAATTCACCATTGTTTCAGCCACACGAGAATCCAACACAACATTATCAGGTTTGCCAACAGATTTAGACACTTTAGTAGCACTATGTTTGTTAAGAAACCCTTTATCCATCTCTCAGAACCCACTTACAGTAAAAATAGCCAAGGACAATCGAAAAAGATAAAACCCTAACTGAAAAAGTTAGGGTTTTAAGCGTAAGCACCAAAAACACTAACCTCCAGCCATGTAATCGATCAACTATAATCGACTAATCAATAAATTGGAGAAGCGATACCCATCGAATATAAGTAGCAAAGAAGCACACCGACCCACTATTCAATTAAACCAATAATAACAAACCCACGTGAGGAGAATTAATTAAAGGTTAAGATCAAAGTAGGAATCATTGAGTATATATATTTTATATATATATCTCTATATTATATATAACAGGAGGCGTTACACGTAGATAATGCCACGTAAACGCCACCTCATTGCCCAGTAATTCATTATCAGCCATGTCATCACATTTTTGCCATGTAAGCATTTTTAAAATTTATTTTATTTGAAGACATTTAATTAATTTTGAATTTTAGACAATTTTTTTATTTTTACCGAAATTATTTATGTTTTATTAGCAAAGATAAAATGTTTAAAAATATATATTATAATGCCACATCAATGTCCAGTAATTGTTTTTCATGCCACATAAGCATTTTTGGTCCAACTAAGCAATTAATTGTTAATTTTTGGATTTTTTTTTTTTTTTTTTGTAATTTTCGGAATTTTTTTAAGCATTTTTGAAAATTGTTTATAAAAGTAATTGTTTTTCATGCCACATAAGCATTTTTGGTCCAACTAAGCAATTCATTGTTAATTTTCGGATTTATTTTTTATTTATTTATTTTTTTTTTTGTAATTTTCGAAAATTTTTTAAGCATTTTTGAAAATTGTTTATAAAAAAGGTTCCTTGCAAGGTTTGAACCTTGGTTGTTTTGATAAATAAATTGTGTGTTTACCACTTAGGCAACAAGTTATTTTGATAATTATGTTGCATATTATAATCTATAAATGGCTATAATTTTATTGGAATCATATAGTACAGTTTATCTACAAAAATTATATTAAGTAATTATATTTTTAAAAAATTATAATACACATATTTTCCTTAAATATATATTTTTTTCTTAATTCATTCATTATATATTTTTTTACACAACCCTAATATCATCGTCCTATATCATCTAAAAAAAGTGTATTCTCATCATTCATATGTGACTTACAATTTTTCAAATTAATTTACAGGTAGAGTTAGATATATGTTCTATTTAATTGCCATGCATATATGATGTACAGGAGCAGCAACCAAGATGCTTTTCCAACCAAGATGCTTTTCCATGCACTGCTGAACGATGTTTTGCCCTGCTATTGAGCAATGGTTAAAGTTTTACAAGTGATTATGATTCCAACTTCACTTACAAAGATGCTCTGATATCTTTATAGTTTACTTCATGTATGTGGAAGTTATAATAAGCTATTTTATATCTGTATATGTTTTCAAGGCTCATTTGATATGCAAAAGGCGATTCTTTGTGTGCAACTTGATACACTCCAACAAAAAAAGGGGTGTAACCATTCGGAATCAGTACATATGTGAAAGGGTTTTTGATCTATTGAAGGTACGCAATTCTCGCATATTTGGCAATATGTTGATGCAGCATTGTTTTACACCATATGAATGATTCATAGCACACCCTTTCATGTAGTTAATTATTATCAGGAAGTTCAAGCTTAACAAGCATAAATCTATATAATTTTTGTTTGATGTAAATAAAACTCATGTAGTTAATTATTATAAATTGTTTGCTTATACTGATAAAGATATTGAAGAATCAACATTCGAGGTATGCCATGTCTTAATTACCCTTGGTCTTTGTACGTTAATAATATATTGACAATGATATAGAGTTGGCAAATTTTGACCAATTTACTCACAATGGGTCGACTTAAAGGAAATGGGTCAAACTTGCTGAAAGTTACCAAAGTGTTTTTTTAATGTATTATACCTTCTAAATCAACTATCAGATTCAGTTCTACAAAATAAAGGGAAAGTTAACAACATAACTGTTGACAAATGCACAAAAATGGGTGTTGTATTCACGGATGTTGTTGTTGCTTGTGAAATTGTGAATTGCAACAGTGTTGAGGTGCAATGCCAGGGCACAACTCCTACTATTTCAGTGGACAACTCAGCAGGTTTTCAGTTGTACCTGAGCAAGGATTCTTTAGAGGCTTCTATAACGACTGCCAAGTCAAGTGAAATCAATGTATTGGTTCCTGCTTCTGGACCTGATAATGATTTGGTGGAGCATGCTTTGCCACAGCAATACAAATATAGTTTCAAGGATGTTATTAGCCTTACCAACTTTTTGTCGATTTAGGTAGTTGTTTCTAGTAAACACCTGTTTTGATGTTTGGTATGCATATTATCTTAACATATGACTGTTTTCCCTATCTTCTTTCTGTTACGATATCAAAGGCAACAACTTTTAACTCATGTGCAGAAGGTGGAAGGATAGTAGAGTGCGAAAAATAGTCGCTTCAGCAGCCTCCACGTGCACAGCCAAAGCATCCACTGATCTGAGCTAAGTTTTCGTTATTGCTTCAAGCAATTTAGAATTTTGTACCTATTTTAATGCAACTATACTTAATAAGGAAAAGTTTTAAATACATTTGTTAACAAGTTCTTACACTACATGAATTAGGCAAGAGTTGCAGACTGCGATGGGTTAATCAACTCGACCCAAGAATAAAGATATGTGCATTCAGTAAAGAAGAAAATGATGTTTTAATGGCGGCCCACGCAGTGTACGGCAACCAATAGTCTAAGATCGCTAGGTTTCTTCCAGGAACAACCGATAACAGAATCAAGAATCAGTGGCACGTTGTGTTCATGTTTCCGGTGATAGTATTAATGGGAGTAGTAGTACCATCACGTTTCTTTGGCAATCAACTGAGAGTTCAAGTTTTGCATGCATGAACCCACCCATTTCACCTTCAGGTATATCAATTAAACAATTAAAATCCACCAAGTTATTGTTTTTGAGTAATAGTATTAATGATAATAGCGAATAAACAATCACACGACTACATGAACAAGAATATGATCCTCGATCGTAAGTTTTACGACAATAATGGAAGTATTAATTACAACTATGAAACTTTGACTAGAGTACTATGACAGTCAAATCTGCAAGTATGTATCAGCCGAACGCATAAAAAAATCAAGTACAACAATTAATCAGATCTTTGGAATTGGATATATGAACCCAAAGCCTACTCCGAAGTTAAAAAGCACTTCTGGTTAAGTTATAAAAGATACCTTTATTGTTCCTACTATTCAGTAAGTGGCCTTACAAGTTACAAGTAACGGAAATAATTTACCATTTGTTTGTTTTGCAGTTGTCGTATCAGCTGGTCTCCCCAACGCCATGGCTGTGAGACCATCGTCTCAGTTTATCAACTTCCTGGGAGTCGGAGAGTAATGTTGTATTATAAGCTGCTCACCAGGCAAGTAAAACTCACTTTAGTATTCTTGTGCATAGTGTTAAGTTTCTGGATACTAAGTTTAGTTCTTCTTGACGGTTAGTGTAGTTTAGATGCATGTTAACAAGCTTTCTGTGATATTAGTATTCTTCAGCTCAGATTTTTAACGGTGATTAGATGTGGTCACGTGCCAATTTTAACGTTTGGTTATAAAAGGGTCAATCTAGGTTATGTCTTTATCTCATAACGTCAAAGGAAATTAGGTAAAAAGGAAATGGGTCGAAACTTGAAAGTTGCCCAAAGTGTACTTTTACAACCTCCTAATCGAGTTACTAAACAATTACATCTTTTTAGTAATAATATGGCTTTTGTGATCATATTGGTCACATTTTTAAAAAAGTTAAAAAAATGGATGCAAAGTGGTTGCAATCAGCCAATACCAATGATTGTGTATGTGTTGATCACTAACCATAATAAATTTTTCAAGGTATGGGCGTGGGTGGTACATTGGATGGACCTTAATCAAGGCGCGCACGTAAGCAACATTTTAAAAAAACAATCAACTTGACTTAACGTTTGCTGAGTTCGTGTAGTCGTCATATTTTAGTCATATTATAAATACTGAAATTAATGAAAACGTAAAACATATGCGGATCAGGTTAACGCTGCTCTTTATGTTACAATAATAAGCATAACAGTGACTCAAATAAGTTTACCTCATAAAGAGTCTTTTCATAAGTTATTGTACCATTGATCTCACATTGGGATTCCTATTCTTTATTGAGTTAGTGGGCTGGATGCTACTAAACATAAAAATAAAGTAAAGTAAAATAAAATAAAATAAAAACTTAGTGATACTCAGAAACTATGGATGAACTGGTAATAGTAAAGATTACGATGTCAAAATGCTGATATTACGTGTTGGTTCAAGCTTTTTATTTACTTTTTTTGAAATCTGAGGGTTTATCTAAGGGATGCTATAAGCTATTCTAGGGGAAATAAAGCTAAAGGCTAACTATGGGAGTCCTAATAAGCTAAGGGAACGAAAATAAGCAATTATCATAAGCTAAAAGCACTAAATAAGCAATCCTAAGCCTAAGGCTGCAATATCTAAAAACAGGCAAAGGGGCAAGTTTAAGCTCATCAAAAGCTATCAAGAAGCCGAGATAAAAAATCTAAAAAATATGAAATAACTATATAACCAACCAAATATTAAACATGCAAAATCTCAGATCAATAGGACAAATAATGAGCAAATGTAAAATCAAAAACAAAAGTAGATCAGCACACTTTCTTGTGACAGAATCAGCTCTAAAGGGGCATGTTGGAGCTGTCAAAAAGCTATGATAAAAAATTAAAAAAAATTAATAAAAAATATCAGCAACTATAATAGCAACCAAATACTTAGCATACCAAATTTCAGGTAAAAAGGACTTAAAATGAAGAAATGAAAAAGCAAAAACTAAAGGCTGTTTGGACAAATTTTTGGTAAATGCAATTTTTGAAAATGGGTAAAAAATGATTTTTGACTAAAGAAAGCTTAGTACCATATTGTAAACTTGAGAACTAACCTATTGTGGACTAAATGTAAGCAAAAACATCAACTTATAAGCCTAATCTAGATCTAACTTATACTACTTATGAAGGGAAATAGTGAATCTTTTGTGGTGAAGACATTGGACAGGAAAACACTTTGGGAAATGCAGACTCCACAGGTGATACGCAGGCATCCGTTACAAGAGAGCCTATTATTCAATATGTTATGTGGAATTCTTCTTGATCAACATCGTTTTTCTCAGGTTATCAAGCCTGAGTTGCTGAAGAAAGATTTTGGGCTGTAATTTTATCTCAAATGGATCAAATCAATAAATTTAGCTAATAGGGGAACGTGTCAAATGGGCTGAGCAACTCAAACATGTTAAAGGTCAACCAAATTATTTTAGTGCATACGCTCTCCCAAATCGTTTATTTAGAATAGTTACACATTAAGCTAACCTGGTCTCATTCGGTCATTTCCCGACTGATGACTACCTTAACCAATTTGATCCGTTAGCCAAACCACCATGACTGCGTCTTTTATAAACTTTACTAAGTTCTTACATAAGGATGGGACTCATATACTCTTTCTTTTTCTTTTTCTTTTCCTTCTTTGTACGCAACAGAGAAGGCCTTGAAGTCACGGACGATGTGTCCATTGTTGAGCACCTTAAACATCCTGTATACATCACTGAAGGATCCTATACTAACATCAAGGTACACTACCCTTTCATGATTTTCTAAAAATAATGAGATGCAGATTTGATTTTTGCTTCAAAACAGATTAAAAAAAATTGTGAGAAATAATCGGTACTTGTGTAACAATTTATAATAAATCCCATCCCTGAAATACTGCTGTTTTTTATTTTTAGAAAAAGAATAAACCTATAGAAAAAATTTGGACGAGCATCCTTCTTAGGATATGTATAATGCACCAATCTAAAGATCGATGTTCAAAACTGGTCAACCCCAGGCATACATGGATTTCGCATATGGCAGTTCATATTAAACTTGGTAACTTCACAACGATTAAAGACGGAAAGTTACATTAGTAACCTATAGTTGTCCATATATTTTAAGCTTCTTAGATAAGGAGATCGGTTCGGTATTTCTTTAGTTTATCATATATTTTGGTCTCTAAATTGTATGCACATTATTACTCATATGAACGTGTTTTCAGATATTATCCTGGGAGTTCTGTGCACGACGCCACGAGGAGCTTCTTCCGCGTAGATTAGTTGCACCACAGGTACAGATTTTTATTTTTAATACAATAATGGTCGAATTCATAAATTTATTTATTGTTTTCTGAATCTGTTTTGTTGTTTTGCAGGTGAATCAGCTGTTACAAATCTACAATAGGCGTAAGTGGTTCTGAGGTTGTCTCTCAGCAAGACTTGCAGACAAACAGCAATATGTGAGTTTAAATCATTTGCATCTATGTCCCTAGACTATGTTATAAAATTTAAACTCACTGAGTGTGATTATTGGTTGCAATATCATGCAACTTACTTCGGTGAATGGATTGCATTGGATATGGCGAAAGATAGCAATATCAAAGACCGGGAGCTGAAAAAGAGGATTGAGAACGACAAGTATATGTCTTGTGCTGTTCGTGAATGCTATGCTTCATTGCGCAATGTAATTAAATTTTTGGTTTGTGGCAGTCGTGAAAAGAAGTAAGTCTGATTTTCTCTTAGCAAGTTTTATTGTGAAATTCAAGATGTTTATTAGGGACACGTCTATTTTCATTTCAGGGTTATCAACAAAAATATTTGAAGAAGTTGACAAACATATTGAAAGTGGCACTCTTGTGAGAGAATTCAAAATGAGTGCTCTTCCTATCCTCTATGACCATGTTATTAAGCTTATTAATTATTTGGTATGTAATTCATCAGCACATTTTAAAATATTTACTTTGATCTGATGAAGTGTATAGGAAGATAAGCTAAAATAACGTGGTTTGCCATTCACAGTTATCAAATAAGCAAGAAGACCGCGATCAAGTTGTTATCCTTTTCCAGGATATGCACGAAGTTGTAACAAGAGACATAATGGAGGATCGGTTTCTGAAGTAAGTCCTTTCCTGTAAGTTTGTAACTCATGCCCACTTCAGCTTGAATAATTTCTTACAGTCTGCTGTTTCTTTTTTTGTATAGTATGGAGGGGCAAGGTTACGAGGCGGACGAACAATACCATACACACACACATAGGTGTCGTGTAATCACACAATAGAACATGACAAACCTGGGAAAATCTTCTGTAAATAAAAGAGAATCGATACACCGTCCCTGGATCTTTACATTGAGTCATGAAAAATGTCTTTCTAGCCTTGACAAAATGAGACATCTTGCACCAGGGCACCCTTGACAAAATGAGACATCTTTGACATAGATTATGCACTATTATTCATAGATTGATGGGTAAGCATCTGCTGTTTCAATCCCTTCAGTAGAACCCCATGGTTCCATGGGAAGTGAACCTCAAGAAATACCAAAGTCCTCAACATTGTCCTCGGGGACCAATAAGGACGTGTTAGAAACTAGCAACAAAGTAGTGCCTTCAACTGCTGTTGACGTGTCTGCTACCGGATTTAATAATAAAGAAGAAGCCCTTAGCTCTACTGAAGTTATCAAGTTTGGGTTGGAAGAACAAGTCAAAGAACCAGTGAATCAAAATAAAGATAGCACTGTCCCGGATGTAACCGCTGTGCAACAAAAAGATAGTTCAGAGAATATTGACGATAAATCATCAGGATTGATTTCCAATGCGGATCTTGATGATCTTAGTGCAGAAAATTCCTCTCTAACTTTGGGTTCATCTCAAAGTGATGACAAGAGTAGATTGATTTCCAATGCGGATCTTGATGCTCTTAGTGCAGAAACTTCCTGTCTAACTTTGGGTTCATCTCAAAGTCATGACAAGAGTGATGACAAGGATGTTAACCAAGATAATAGTAAAGAACTCGTTACTTCAGATGAGGAACCACATGGTGTTTCAGTTTCAGTTCCGGAGACAACACCTTTGACATTAGAAATGGAGGCTACTGGCCCAATTTCTCCATCAGCTTCTGGTAAGATCAAAGGTAGTGTTGCTGCTAAACCAAAGAAGAAGATTAAAGACATCTTGAAAAATGCTGATGCTCGAGGAACAACTTTGATCTTTATAATGCTTATAAACGTCCTGAGGAAAAGAAGAAACAACATGTAAGACCAGCTATAAATTTAGATTGATGTAGACAAATGATTGTAAGATGCAGGAAGGTTTTCACCTGTTCGAATAAAAAAAAGGTACAATTTATAAGATGCTCGATATCACAAGTCATATTTGTTTATACTGTTATAGTCTGCTTGCTCTCTTTCTTCCGAATAACATAAGCAAATCACTTTGGCATGTTAATGTGCAGTTTTGCCCACAAGTCAAATGAGTTGGAATAGTGGAGATTAAGTTCTGCTTTAGATGGATTGCAATTATGAAGGCCTACAATACTTCGTTTGAAGCTAATTTTGGGGACAATTTTATTTTAGAATTTTCGCAGAAACTAAAAGTCGCGCACATCAGTTTATCTCGGTTACACATTCAATAGAAATTTATTTTGATCATAAGGTTGATTTAATGAGCCTTGAAAGATAATTTAATGGGATTTTGGCAAGATAATTGTTTATGTAAATTTGAAATGTTGGTTGAAAGACCCGAAAAGAAGCACACATCATCTTCATCATCCAAGGTCCATTCATTCACTAAAATAAATAAACCGTTATTAGTCTTCTATTATTATAATTATTTGATAATAGTTAATTAGTTAGCCAATGCTTTGTTGTAACCAACTTAACTGTTAATTAAATAGAGCATGCTTAAATGAATGTAAAATGACTTCTTTTGGAATGTATGTTATTCATACTGTCAATTAATGGAGTATTTTTTTTTTCTTATGAAAATTTCAGGCAATATGTTGTCTTTTAATGTTGGTCAGAAACAAACATTTGAAATATCCTTGGCGGACGTGTCACAAACACAACTGCAAGGAAAGAATGATGTCATATTGGAATTCCATGTGGACGACACGACTGGTGCAAATGAGGTTGCTCTTAGCTAATTAAATTCCACCATTTCTTTCTCGTGAATAAAAGTAGCAACTATAATGCTTGAAAAGATGGGCGCTGTAGTTGTGGTGGTCGGAGATGGGTTGCAGGCAGTTGAGGCTCTACAAATTCCTCCAGAAAATGGCCCCAAACTCAAACAAAAATGTGTAATCCCTCACCATACGACTTGATACTCATGGATTGTCAGGTAATGACGCGATACTGAGATGCCATGCACTAATAGAATAAAATTTAGTTTGACTAAACCTGCAAGAATCTAACACATCGGCAACAAAAATGAGGTTGACCTCTAATATAATGAAGTGAAGAAGGTAACAACAGCAGTACGTAAATAAGGTTTCTTTAGAAACAAATCAGCTAAGATTATTTGCACCAAGTTTCAGTTAACAAATACCATGGTGATTGGACAGCCGGAGTCTTTTAGCGAGCGGTTATCCTTCAGAAAGTTCACATGTAAAGCATTCTAACATAAAACATTATCGACAAAATCAGTTAAAGATGACTACTTTCATCCACTGTAAGTCGTGTTTTTTAGTTATAATGTTCTTGAGATAGTTTCTGAAATACTTTTTTCACTGCAGATGGATATACGGGATAAGTCTGCACTATAGGAGATATTTGCTTCCACAGGTAAGTAACTTTTTCATAATTTCTTCTTATACCATGTCTCAGTTAGTGTTAATAATCTTACCATAAATGACGTTTTGCAGGCTGTACCAGAGATTGTCGCTAAAATCAAATATGAGAAGACTAACAAAAATGACATTCAAGATGCAAGGTGAGTAATGCCTAACCCCCTTAAAAAGCCACAATTTGTGGGCTTATCAACTCAATTGTTAAAGCTTAGCTAAACACTTGGTTTGAGCTTATTTGAGACATATAAGCTAATAAGCTCATAAGCCCATCATATAAGCTTTAACCAAACGCCCCTTTGTTATGAGTTATGGCTGTGTCGTTGTTGCAAAAATATTAGTGAAGTTCAGGATATGATCTCTAACTTTGGTGTTGAAAAGTTATAGTACGGTCGTCTCAAATTATGTGGTCGCTTGCAAAATGAATGCTTATAATGATTATCAGCATTACTTTAAAACCAAAGTTATTGATATCTAAATCTTGTTTGAATTTGATTGCTGAATTAAATTTTATAGTTAGATTATATCTACAAGATATGATGACATTTTTTAATCAAGATTTCAAGGTGTTGGTATAATTATATTTTATGCACACTGACTTTGTTTTCTGATGTTATACCAGGGGGTTAGAAAGCAAACAACTAAGTTACAAGGTACAAGGTAGGGTGGATGGGATTAGATATTGGACCAGATTCTGTTAAGACATTCAATGATGCGTTAGAGACCACCAAAACAGTCATCTGGAATGGACCTATGGGAGTTTTTGAGTTTGACAAATTTGCAGTTGGAACTGAGGTGCGTTTCATATATCAACTCTATCTGTTATTTTTATATGAGAACCATGTCATGATCATTTTGGTGATTGTGAACTGCATGCAGTTGCAAAGAAGCTAGCTGAACTTAGTGGAAAGGGAGTGACAACAATCATCGGAGGTGGAGATTCAGTGGCAGCAGTAGAGAAAGTTGGAGTGGCGGATGTTATGAGTCACATCTCAACAGGTGGTGGTGCAAATTTGGAATTGTTGGAAGGAAAGATACTCCCTGGTGTCGATGCTCTTGATGAAGCAGTCGCTGTTGTTGTGTAAGAAATAGTCCTAATATGTGATTTGATTTTTTTGTTTAGTGTCAGCTCACCATGCTTATGGTTCAGTGAGTATGTAAACAATGACATGAGTTTGTTATACATCTTCATAAATGTAAGGTCCTATTGTTGCGTTCCCAAAAAACAGAGGCGGCGAGCGGAGGTTCAGTAATTATTGATAGAGTAAGTTTCTTTTATCTATATTCATTCATTCCAAATTTGTTATAAAAATATAACGATTTTTTTCAACATGTCCACTTTTTCAGCCATTTTTTATCAACCTTCTTTCGTCATAGAAAAATATGTCAACGATAATTATAAGTCATGCCCGTTCATTAGGCGGGCTTCAAAAACTAGTATATATATATATATATATATATATATATATATATATATATATATATATATATATATATATATATATATATATATATATTTTGGTATGATAGTATCTCTAGCATTTGGAAATTGAAGACGAAAGATCCGTTTAGTTTGAAGTTTTGTGAAGGTGTTTCTGGAGTTGAAGTCACAGTGGAGATTGTTAGAATTTTGATTTAAACTCTAAGGGTTGTTCGGTAAATTTGGTAATTTCTGTGACTTGTCATACAAGTTTGTTTAGAATTAGAAAACTATCTTATGATGATTAGTTTAATATATAAAACAAAGATTGATGGCTTTAGAAATATTTGTACCTTTGAATTAGAATTTTTGGTTAGGTTCCTTTTAATTTGTCTTTGTATTTGGTTTGGTATCTTGAATAAAGCTTCCACTTTGTTTGTTCGGATTTGATATTTGTTTTGTTCGTTTGATTACCAGCAACCCCCTCTCGTGGAGTAGGTTTTTTTTTCTCATACTAAAGCTAATGTTTGATTGATAGCAGGCATATTTTTCATGCTTCTTTAAAAATTTAAATTTTCGAAATGACCGAGTAATGTACATTTAATAGGTCATTAATGGTTCCCCTTAAAGGTTTCAAACAAAAACAAAACAAAATTTACTCTTGTTACAGAAAGCCGTCCTCAAACCTAGCTACGAAATGAACTAAGTCCTCCATTGACCAGCCAGGTTTTATTGATTATGTCCCCTTCCTAATAGTTGGAATTTGTGTTGGGGCATCATTGGCTTTACAAGAGACTTTGTTTTTTGGTTGACGAGCTACTTTAGATTAGTTTCTGAAAAAAAGAGCATAAAGCCTGATATTTTCGTAAATGTAAACGAGGAACGAGTTTCAAGGGACTTAAGTTTCTCACCCTACATTTCATGCCACTATATCATTAAGGTTTTATCATTCCAAACAAAAGAATATAACCCTTCAACATTCACTCATACATTATTTAGCGTAGAACACAAGATAAACTTCAAGATGCATTTGTCGTATATAAAAATGGAGCTTCAATAAAGCTTGAGATAAAAATTAAATATCTCCGACATGTTAGTATTGTCGACTAACTACTCGGTTCTAGTGCGGAATGAATATGATCTCAAAGACGAACACACACACCTGCAGCCTTGCTTTATATCGATAGAAAAGTAAAGAACAAGCACAAGATAATAAACCTAATCGAACGTTTGATTAGTAAAGAAAAAATGGCGTACAAGCACAAGATAATAACCCTAATCAAACTGGTTTGCAGAACCGTCTTCAGGACACATGGATGAGACAGAGGAAGATCAAAACGCTCAAAACCAAGGTATTGGCCTTCGTAAAGGCTTGACTTACGAGGCGTTCATGTGCTACAATTGGTGGTCCAAGGGTTAGGGAGAAATTACAAGAAACGTGGGTTTAAATTCCATTCTACTATGATCTTTATTGTGCTGGTACAAGATTTTTTATATGGACCTATTTTTGAACAAAGGATGATTTGGGATCCTGGAATTAGAGTAATCAAGATGTCGATGCTACACCTTGCGGACAAGGTGTTTTTGGGGCGGGAGTAAAGATATGAGCATGTCATTAGGATACTTTCTCTGTATTATTACTTAGTACTTTCCTTATTAATTATTACTTAGTTTCTTTTATTTATTTTCTTAATGAACAAGTTAGGTGTATGATATCTTTTTATTATATATAGAAGATATTAGGCCTGTAATATGATTAATTTGAATATTATTATTAATAGTTTAGTGATTTGATATCAATATTGGGAGAGAGATCTGCCTCTCGAAAGTTGATCACCTATCTTTATAGTTCTTTTTATCTCTTAATCGAATTTGGTTCGTATCACTTGATCACATACTTCAATGGTGGATATGAAGGTGATAGTTTATTTGTATAGTTTGCGGTTTAAACCAAACAGTAAAAAATCGACAAGTTATTGTTAAACTTTCTAGCTAACATGTTTTGCATTCTTCGTTTTGAATTTAGGACGAGTGACCGGGTAAGTACAATATTACGGGTGCATGAAGCTCAACGGTTTAAAAAAAAAAGTTATCACCACATAAGCACATACTTATCATATCAAACTAAAAGTATGTAAGCTTCAACGACAACTGTTGGTGCATCAAATTTAAAATACATAAAAGATAGACTTTAAATGAAGTAATAGTAAAGTGTATTTTTTTATAGAGATGAATTAGGGACGATTTTCATAAATCAGGGGAAGATAGAGGTTTCTTTTACACCCTTAAACTTCTAAAGGTATAACCTTCAAGATCTTGAAAAACTCATACTTCGTAGTTATTATAGTTCATACATTTAAATGGTCCTAGTGATTCTAGCAGATAATAATATTTTTTTTGGGTAAAAGGTCAAAGACCCGGTAAATATATTACTCCAAAAAACGTTTAAGTACAAAGGATATGGGTAATCACATATCTCAGCCCGTTACATATGCGAAAAGGTTACATAACAAGATACTTCCTATTCTCTATATAAAAAAATAAACCACTACTCAAAAATAACATTATACTCCTATGGAGATAAAATTACTTCCTACCAAGGCCTTGAAGCTTGATACCATACGTGTCATAATAAGCATCCCGATTACCTGGGAGATTGTAAACCCCCGCATAGTTATCATAGTCATCGTCATCATAATCATCTTCACGATCATGACCACCACCAAATAGATTACTCGACTCATCAAAGGTGTTCTCAACCACATCTTCTTCACTATAAGAATCCACAATCTCACCCACCTTAGTGAATGGGTTAACCCTCTTAGTAAAATACGTATAAGCAACCTTTTTAATAGGAATACCATTATCCTCAACAAGAGTAGCTTTCCCATCCATAAGAAGCTTTTCAAACTCCCTAATTTTCTCAACAATAAGGGTAGGACCAACCTCGTTATCTTTCATTAAATCACTCACATTTGGAACTTGTGATACATTACCTGTCTTAATTGACCCAACCTCCTTTGCTTCCATTGTATTACCAGAGTCCACTACATCAGTAGGATTGCCACATTCATCAGAATCAATCGTATTTAGAGCATCAAAAGGATCAGATGTAGCAATCCCACTCGTACCGGCCACTTCAGTGGCTTTCTTCTTCGTATTATCTACCTTCATATGTTCAGGAGGAGGCGCTTTAGGTTGATACCTAAACTTAGGACCGACACTAGGTTTAGTAAAACCTCCCTTACTTGGAATACTTTGACCACCATTCCTACCCTTATTCTTGTTAGCCAATGTTGAATCAATGATTACAAGAAACCTTTGACGATTCCTCCCTTTGTGTGGCGATATTGGCGATTGTGATACCTCCAATAATCCTGAAATCGATTTAATATATGTCGCTTTTCACTAATGATTCAATAATATAATATTATTGTTCTCATTCTTGTTAATGTGTTTTATCGATTCTTTTCGGAGGTGTTCATTCACAATATTAGATTTGATTCATGATATTTATTATATAATTGTTCTCGGCGAGCGTGCATAACCTACAAACAATTGTTCGGTGGTATATATCATTATCATAATATTTATTGAATCAGGTGACGGCAAGGTACTATTTGTTAGTCGATTATCATAATTACAATTCATTAGTTGATCGATTACATGGCTGGAGGTTAGATTTTTTGGTGCTTTCGCTTAAAACACTAACTTTTTCAGTCAGGGTTTTATCTTTTTTGATTGTCCTTGGGTTTATCTTTTTTGATGCTAGCTGGTTGATTGGTACTTGTTTGTGGGGTTTTGGTTCGGTTGGTTGAGGGTTTAAGAGGGATGGAAAAAGGTTTCTTTAACAAGAATAGTGCTCGTAAGGGCACCAGAGATGTGGGGTCTTCTACTAGTTTGGCCGATCAAACTAGTGGTTCGCAAATTATTGATGCACCATCTAACTTGGCCGATCAAGTTGGGGTGCAAAAGGATGATGAACTTGATGCTCGGTTGAATACAAGCAATGATGATGGGAGTACTGGTCAGGACGAGAGTCTTGTTGATCATATTGAATGTGATGGGGCTGATAACGTGAATAAGGTTAAGGATAAGGTTGTTTTGGATGATTTGGAACAAAGCCATGATACACCTGCTTCTGATTCGGCCTCTAATGTTTCACAACAGCCTAGTGTGGAGCAATTGATTGCTAATGCGCATCAGAACTTTGATGAAGCAATGAATAAAATTGACAGTGATATTGCTAAGATGGCTTCATCTTCTGATGTGAACAATTCGAGTGGTATTGGGCTTCAATATAAGTCGAATGGTACTAAAGTTTATTCAGCAAATACTCCTCTGTCGAGTTTTGATGTGGCTATGCAATCCCAGATGTATGGTACTACTCATTGTGTTACTTCTGATCCTAATGCACCCAAGGTTGTTACTACTAGTGGTAATGGAGTTAAGTCGGTTTCTTACGCGGGTGTTGCTTCTAATGAATCCCAGAAACACGTGTCTAATTTTCGGAGGCTAGAATGCAGCAAAAAGAAGAATGATGTTGACCTTTCAGTCCCAATGAAAGTGGTGGAAGAGGTGAACATGAGGTTTGAGAATACTCTCTACGGATACTTCCTTGGTCAACGCCTTGCTTTCCCTGTTGTTGACTATTATGTTCGCAATACGTGGGCTAAGTATGGTTTACAAAAGGTTATGATGAATGCTAAGGGATTCTTCTTCTTCAAGTTTAATTCGAAAAAAGGCGTTGATGATGTTCTTGATAATGGTCCTTGGTTGATTCGTAATGTTCCTATTATTCTTAAACCATGGACATTGAACACCAACTTGCTTAAAGAGGATTTGACTAACATTCCGGTGTGGGTTAAATTCCATGATGTTCCTTTAGCTATGTTTTCTGATGACGGGCTCAGTCTTCTTGCTACATTGATTGGTACGCCCAAAAGGTTAGATGCTTTTACTAGTCAAATGTGCAAAGAATCTTGGGGCCGTAGTAGTTTTGCTAGGTGTATGATTGAAGTGAAGTCGGATGAGGTTCTTAGGGACAGCCTCACTGTCGAGATTCCTTTACTTGATGGTACGGGTTCGACTATTGAGAAGATCCGTGTTGAATATGAATGGAAACCGCCTAGATGTGAGAAATGTCGGGTATTTGGACATACTTTGGTGGATTGTCCTAAGGTTGTGATTCCGACTGCTCAACCTCATAAGGACGTAAGTGATGGTTTTCAGACTGTTAACAATAAGAAGAAGGGAAAACAAGTTGGGCCGAATCCGGGTCGAGGAGGTTCTACTAAATCTGTGGTGGGCAATCATTTTGAATATCGGCCCAAAAAGCCTCCTCCTGAACCTAAGAAAGTAAATGTCGGTAAGACGATGGCTTCTGATGTGGCTAGTTCGAGTGGAACCAGGATCACTACGTCTAATCAGTATGATGCTCTTAATATGGACGATACAGATGTGGATAATGGTCGTACAATGGAGGTTAATGAGGATGAGTCGATTAAGACTGGTTATACATCACATGTTCCGCTTGTGAGTGATTCAATGGGAACAATAGATGTTGGTTCTACTCCCATAGTTGAGAAAATTGGTAAGCTTGAAAAACTAATTATTGATGGGAAAGCTACTCTTTTGGATGATGATGGTCTACCTATTCCGTCTACCTCTTCTACTAAGAGAGCTAACCCTTTTTCTAAAGTGGGAGAGATTGAGGTGTCTGATTCTGAAGATGAGGTTGTTGCTAACCCATTTGATGAGTCTGCTAATATATTTGGCGGTGGCCAGGAGTTTGAAGATGACTATGATGAATATGACTTCGATGACTATGCAAAGCAGGTTCGTGATCTTCCTGGGAATTTGGATAACTTTAATGCCATGTATGGCACAAAGTTTCAAGGTCCTAGGAAGTAATCTTATTTCGTTGTGTCATTTGTTATCATTTGAGTAGTGGTTTGTTTTCTTGTTTAGAAAATAGGAAGTATCTTGTTATATAAGCTCTATGCCTATGTAACGGGCTGATATATGGGATTTCACTCATATACATTGTACTTAAACGTTTATTTGGTTAATATATTTACCAGGATGCAGGATTACTCCCCTTTACCCAAAAAAAAAAAAATACCCTTATTCTTGTTATTGACAGTTTGAAAACCATCCTTAACACTCTGTTTAGGCTAAGTAGGAGGTGGACCAGATTTATCACAGTCAAGTAGCATATGACCAAAACGCTTACACGTAGCACACCGAGGCGGTTTCCATTCGTATTCAACCCGAATATTTTCAATATTAGAACCTGTCCCATCAAGTAAAGGTATCTCAACAGTGATGCTCTCCCTAAGATCCTGATCCGCCTTAACATCAATCAAGCACCTAGCAAAACTACTTCGACCCCATGATTCCAAGCACATTTGACTAGTGTAAGAATCTAACATTTTTGGCGTACCAATCAGTGTGGCAAGGAGGCTGAGACCATCATCAGAAAACATAGCAAGGGGCACATCATGGAATTTAACCCATACCAGAATATTAGTCAAATCCTCTTTAAATAGGTTGGTGTTTAGGGTCCAATGTTTAAGAATAATAGGCACATTTCTAATCATCCACGGGCCGTTTTCAAGCACATCATCAACACCTTTCTTCGAATTAAACTTAAAGAAGAAGAAACCCTTTGCATTCATCATGAATTTTTGAACGCCGTACTTAGCCCACTTATTACGTACATAATAATCAACAACTGGGAAAGCAATGCGTTTACCAAGAAAGTACCCATATAAAGTATTCTCAAATCTAGAATTTACCTCTTCCACCACGTTCATAGGAACGGAAAGGTCTACATTATAATTTTTATTGCTACACTCCAGCCTAAGAAAGTTAGACTTATGCTTCGGTGGCTCACTAGAAGTTGCACCCACATAAGAAACCAGCTTCACAGTAGATACATTTGTAGTAGACAGTTTCAGAACACTTTGAGTGTTTGTAGGAGAATCATTCCGAGCAGACTCAACACCATGCATTGCTTCTTCAAAACTCTGACAAGCATCCAAGACTACCTGAGTAGTACCACAAGGATGACTAGTTTTCTCATGAGAAGAATTAAAGTGATTAATGGATTCATCATCAGTGTTTCCAGGAGAAGCCAAATTCACTATTGTTTTAGCGACACATGAAGTATTATTAGCATTAACATTCACATTACCATGAGATTCGACACCCATAGGAGTAGCAAGGGAAACCGGCTTCACTTGCTTAGAAGAAGCATTAATCTCAGAAAGTGGTGGAAATAAGCTTACACCATCATCCTTAACTGGTCCAGTAACCACATTAACCGATTGGGAAGGTGTAACATCACTTTTGAGAGTAGCATTAAGTGTATCACCAATATCAGGTAAAATATTAACACTAGAAGGGATTGATTCTGATTCTAGAGTAATAAGCTCACCAACAATAGCACCATCAGTCACAGAAGCATTACCAGTAGTCAAACGATTCATGCGCGCATTGAGTTCCTCAAAATCAATATTCCCCACACTATCACTAACCACAGGACGCCGCAAACTGTTATGCATCTCTCCCAAATTCGACATCACATAAACCTTAAAACCCTACACCACTTAATCGTACACAGCAAACAAGAAGAAAAACGCCACGTTCTTCAATCAAAATGAATAAAACCCTAGTTTAGGAACTATGGTTTATAAGCAGGAAAGCACACTAAACTTACATGATTAATAGAGGATGTCCAAGATCGGTGTAATGATTGATCAATAATTGGATAAATTGAAAACCCAGTTATAACCGACCTTCAATTAATGCAAGGATCAATTAAGGATAATATAAAATAATGAAGTGCATTTAGTACCAACAACGATTGATGATTTTGAAGAATTCGATTATATGAATTGAGCAGGTTAGGGTTTCGATGAATCTCCAAAGTCGTCAAGCTAGAGAGAGTTTTTAGGGTTTACTCAATAATTAAGATGTATTGCAAAGTGGATTTAATTAATCATATATGAATTTCTACCAGATAATAATATAACTATGTCATAATAGAAAACAAGAAGTATTCACACTGATTAGAATGCATTGACTTATGATAGTTCAGAATTTGAGTTTGTTACAATTGGGTCACTTATCTCTATTTACAATTAGAAAAGATCCTAGTGGTCACGTGTTATCAAAAATTTTGTAGCAAGATCTATATTTAACGTCATAATGCGCCCAAACTATAAGCAAGATTACTAAATATGTCTTCACTACATGGAATTGTGAGGCCACCCATAGGATGGTTATACCCGAACTCTTCCTCTGCTTGTCGTAATAATTCTTGAAAAGGAGGTTGGCTTAGTAGTGATACAGGGACCACCAATCGCTTTTTTTTCTTCTTCCCCAACATAAATGGCAAAATAGCCTTTTGGAATGTCCACAGATGCTGTGCTGCTTCCATTTGAGAAAGATCGTCGAAGAATTTGTTTGGCATGAATGATCCGAGGCATACGGATTGTCATTTTTTCTATGAGGGTAGTGTCTCTTGTGGTTGAATTCTGAAGCTACTTTTTCTTGGTGAAGGATATTGCGATAGATTTTTGAGCTAGTTGTTTTTGTGATATGCATAATGAACGGTTTATGTAGCCCACTGATCGATGTAAGGGACAATATCAGATTGCAAATTGTGACAAATGAAAAAAAGCAACACCACATGGTCTTGTTCTTCATGATTTGCCTCTCTCTTCTTGGAAGGCTCTCTTTATATTTGTTTCATAAATGATAGTGACATAAATTATTTCACATGGTTTCCATGTGTGTCTGAGGTTAACAAAAGTAATACTACTACTGTTAATTCGTTAGATGGTGATATGCCTACTATAGCACCTAATGGTGCAAGTTGTGGGAATGAAGCTGAGCCAAGTCGTGATCCGGTAGTTTTGGCGGCGTGCAAGAATTTTGAAGAGGCTATGCGTGGTGTTAATAATTCGTCTCCCAAGGTTCAATTTGCGAAGCCGGTTTCATATGCGGGTGCTACGTCCATTGATTCTATGAAGCACAAGCCTAATTTTCGTAGGTTGGAATGTAGTCACAAGTATACTGAGGTGGATCTCTCCGTTCCTCTGAAAGTAGCGGAGGAGGTAAACTCTAAATTTGAGAATACTCTTTATGGTTATTTTCTTGGTAAACGTATTGCTCACTGTGGAGAACTAAGTTTGAATATCAATATTTATAAGTCTTAAAACTATATTCAGTTGAAATTCTCAATTTAGATATGGGCCCCTTGCCCCCTTTATTTAGCATGTGTTCTATGTATATGTATGTTAGACATCAGCTGTTCAATCGTGGTAAAATTCCATATTATTTTTTGAATCTGAGTGCACAAGCCTAATTTGCAGATAAGGCTCTTCGGGAAAGCCATACTGAGGAGATACCCTTACTGGATGGATCGGGTTCTACTATTGAAAATATTCGGGTTGAATATGAATGGAAACCGCCAAGATGTGATACGTGTAAACAATTTGTAGGATCGTAATATTTATTGTGTTGATGATTCGGGTGGTCTTGGATGATCAAAATACATGTTTGCCATAGTTAGAGAGTTAGTAGAGAGAGAGGGTGTTCTTGCTAGAGGTTTACACAAATGAAAGATTAGATTAAAATGAAGCACCACCCCTTCCATGGATGGAAGGGGTATTTATACTTACACAATACACGACCTCCTATCGGTCTGTGGATCAGGGATACAGTGGGTAAAGACCCGTCCTTCCTCCACGGTGTTGCACTAAACTATTCTACGCTACTAATTAACTAATAAACAACTTAATAACGTAAATAACGACAAGTCTACGAGCTAACTTATGCTAGATCATAATTGGGGTGACCGACACTTTAACATGGAATTTTCTAATTCCTAACAATCTCCCCCTAAGGGAGGTCACCCCATGAAATACATTTTGCATCCTAGCATTCTTTCTTTGACATTGTTCTTGAGCTCGTAGACTTGATTTCTTCACTTTCGAAATCTTTGTGCATTAGTAGCGATTCTTCAAAGTCCGCACTGATTTGTACTTTTAGTGGAGGCCTTTAACTGATCCACATCTTGATGATCTTCGAGCTTTCTTTGAGATCATCAGCCACAGTAAATCTCTGGATCACCCTTTATTGTGTTGCCATCATGTGAAGTTGTGACTTTCGGACCGACATGCTCACACTTTTGAATCATGACATCTTTCCATCAGAGTAGCGGAAGCCTTACTGGTTCATGATATTTGCAGCAGCGAAGCAGAAGCATAGTATGAAATATCAGAGCCAGGTTATGTAGATATGCACCAGTCATGATTTCTTCAAATTAAGTGTGGATGCTGTGAGCATGCGGCTTTGGATTGACTCCTCAATTCTGATCAGCTGCAACCGTCCAAGTGTACCTACAAACAACAGTTAGCAATAAAACACACGAAAGTGTCTTTGACCACTTTCGCTGAATTGAGGTACACGGCCCACGGTTCCCCGTTGATCAGTACAAGTACTGCCTGTGATCAGGTAGGATTCCTAAGAATCTCCTTGACAGGGTTTCGCAGCTGTTCTAGCTGTTCTCAAACCGGAACGTCTCAAAGAAGACAACACGGAGTGAGTGAACCAGCAAATTGAGATTCACTGATTGATGAAAAATGATTTGAAAAACAATCGCGTATTGCTTGAAGAAAGAGTTTTGCAATACAACGAAGGTTTTATGAGAAAGATCAATTTTCAATCAAAATACTTTTTGTATTAGAGAATGAGTACACATTCGACGTGCTAGCGAAAAGAAGAGATTCGCACATCGAACGGTTTTTCTAAAAGTATTTTTCAATCAGATATACTTTTTGAATTTGAAATGAATACACATTCGACGTGCTAGAGAAAAGAAGGTTTGCACATCGAACGGTTTTTCCAAAAGTATTCGTCAATTCCATTCCTGGACCAAGGTTGATTCAAGAATGAATCTCCACATCGTTTCTATCCAGTTGTCACAAGCTTGATCTTACGAGAAGATCTCACATGTCACCCACCAAGAGCTTGTTTGATGTTGGCTCTAGAAGGATTTCCATCTTCATCGTGAATATTTTCATATCACTCGGATGTTCTGGCAATACCACAAGGGTAATGTGTAGGACTCTTAATTATATACTCACTTTACACATTGTGTGAAACAGCGAGTCTTCATTAATTTTGTGTCCTAATGAGATATTGTGGATGATCTCTTGGCTCTAGACTCAATAGTGCTCATTTGGTTCCTGTGCCGGAGACTAGGGAGAGGGTCTCCTTCTTCAATATCAACCATCTCTAAGAGAAAGTCGATAGATTATGTCGGTTCCCCGTGAGAATGAAACAAGCCCTTTTAAGAGGAACTTGAGTGGTTTGGGAAGTTTAGTGCAGTGCGTCACTGGGTCCATGACGTCTTGTCTTCAATACCAGTGTTACCTTAGTAACAACCAGTAGCATATGTATTGAACCCGGTTTCTGCCCTAAGGTTGAATTGATGGAGGGCTATTTCTTTTCACCCTTTTTCACATTCAGTTCTTTTTCATTCTTCAACCCCTTCAGTGCTTACCGAGACTTCATAACTAGAACCTTGTTGGGTTTATTCCAGTACTAGCTCTGTCTCAGTCCGCACTCTTCCCATATTCTCATTATTCTCCTTTTTTCAATATACCTAAGGACTCTACACTATCTAGTGGATTGTCCCTGGGTAGATCCCTCCGGTTCTGGCGGATCGTGGGAACGAATACCTAACCTAACCATCCTTATAACTCCATGCATAAAGTAAATTGGTCGGTCTTTTGGTATTGTTCTTTCCTTCATGAAACCAATTGAAAAATCATTTGGAAAAACAATCAAGGTACTTGTGATACGAGATCAAAGCATTTTGTACCTTAATAGTTTTGATCATTTAGAAAACCTCCCCCTCAACATGTGTGTATGATTTATAAATTGTTTAGCACAAGGAGGCAAGAGGACTTTGAAATATTTTCTTTGATCACAATTTTCATATGAAAAAGCCATTTGATTTTCTTGGTAAAATTCTCCCCCTCAATATGTGCATAGGATATTTTAAAATATTTTATCACATAGAGGCAAGAGTTCTTTTGAAGCACATCCACAATCACAAAATCCATTAAGAAAACCATTTGAAAACACAATCAAGGTACTTTATAATCTCTTTTAAAAAACTTTTGTACCTCGATGGTTTTGCTCCCCCTCAATATGTGCTTCGAGATTCGAAAGCTTTTAGCACATATGAGAGAGCAGCCTGCACAACTGAATCAAAACGATCAACTTTTATCAAATTTCATAATTAAATCACAAATTCTCCCCCGATCAAAAATATCAAATCCTTTGAGATTTTGGATCCCAAGTGATTTAATTAGGTTTAGAAAACATGGGAGAAAATGTGGCCTTGTTTAAATACTCATCTGGTTTTTTGGATAAATCCTCCTCCTCAACATGTGCATTGTGTATTTGAAATCGTTTGGCACATGGAGGCAGGAGTGCCTTTAAAGGACTAAAACCAATTCCATTTAAACAGATAAGAGATTTAACTCACGATCTCTCCCTTGATCAAAAATATCAAACCATTTGAGATTTGTGATCCCATCTGATTTAAATTATTTAGAAAGTTTTAGGGAAAGACGTGGCAAGATTTAATTTTGAAAAATGACAGATAAGGACCAGATTTAGACATTAAAGATTGTTAGTGTCAGGTATGATAGTTTTTAAGAGATCTTTTAGTAAAATAAAACAATTTCACAATCAAACAAGAACAGAAAAAATTTCATTTTGAAAGACCTTGATTCTAAAGAAAAAATCATACCATGACATAACATTAAATCTTTAGATCACCACTTATATTGTACAAAGCGGAACTTTTGTGAAGAAATATCATTTGAAAATATTTTATTTTAAATCACTCTCCCCCTCAATCCATGACCGTAGTCGATAATTGAGTGACTCAAGTTTTGATAAAATGAAGTCCGGTGATTTTCAAAATTTAGTCAAATATATTTTCAAAACAACATTTTTCCATTTTCAAAACAATTTAATTCAATTTACTCAAAAATTGTTTAAAAATGGTATCCTGCACAAAGATTCGTTAGGTGGTTGAGCCGCTTTTGTTGTTGTTGCTGTAGGGTTTGGAAGAAAAACCATCTGCTGATGCAGTCAGACTTCTTCTTACGTTGCATTTTGAATGCCAACTGAGGTCAAATTAAGCTCCGTTTCTTCAATCACTTAGAAGAAAACCATCTGCTGATGCAGTGAGACCTCTTACGTTGCATTTATGCCAACTCTCCATAGAAGTCCAATTAAGCTCCGTTTCTTCATTTGCCAACCCAAGAAATAGTTACTCTTTCCTTTCGGCATCCAATCATCTTCAATTGTGGGATCCGGATCGGGAACATTCTTTTATACCAATATACCTGCATACGTTAGTGAACATACATACAAATATATGGTGGTCGACATCACCCAAACAACAATCGACTAATAAAAGTCAATGCAACATATCAATCAGATCACATAAATGTATAGGAATAATGTGTTCATCAAACTCTAATCATCTAATCCTAGCAATCATATCCTAGGCACCTAGTCCTTCAACATAGGTTAACATCATTTTTAATTAAGCATATTAGGATAATTAAGAAAGCCCGTTAGATGATGTAGATTTGAAAAAAAACATTATCCCCCTCAATCCATGACTCATTTTATGAAAAGTTTAAAAGCGCTGAAGTCATTGATTGAGTTTTCAATTTAACAAAAACTCTGAATCTGATTGTTTTAAAAGCAACTCATTTACCACCATTTTAGAAAACACCAAATATTTTTCTGAAGAATTTTAGACAGAAAAACATTTGTGTAGGAATAGCAGTCCTTCGACATACTTTCCTTGTTTTGTTTTTAGGATAAGTGCACGAAATATTTGAAAATTGGTTTAGCGCAGCACTTTCCTTTCTTTTGAAGAGCGGGTTGCTATCTGAAATAATAGCAAACCATTGTTTAAGCACGGGTTACAGTCAGAAGTAACTGCAAGCCATTTTTTTTTTGAAGCGCGGGTTACAGTCTGAAGTAACTGTAAGCCATATTTTGTGACATGTTAAGAAAAGAATATTTACACCTCCTGCTCGAACTTCATCTATGGTCCCGTGCCATTATTGAATGACATTTCTAAGACCGTAGATGTTATCGATACCAGAATACATGTCATGAGAAAACAATATTTTTGGTTTTTTTAAATTTTCTGATTTTTATGGGTTTTTGTTGATTTTATATTTTTCTATTTTCTTTTTGTTGGTTTTATATTTTTGTATTTTGTTTTGCTGGTTTTATATTTTTGTATTTGGTTTTTTTAATAAATATATACAAAGATAGAATAGATGATATAGTTAAAGAGGATGATGATACGAGTACCGAGATAAGGATAACGAGCAGCACGTCGTAGAAGATAGAATTCGTCATCTCTTAAACATCCACCACCAAATCTTCCAAGGGCTCTTGAATTGAAAGAAATAGAACCATCTGAAAGTGAGACTTTGGCAGCTTCCCCCCAAACCGAAAATCCTTTAGCTGAGCAGATTCGAAGCTCTATTTCAAGCTTGCCTTAGCCAGGTGCACAGAAAAGTACACCATTACCATAAATCCCGCTGCTCCATTTAAGAACGATAATCGAGGATCTCCATTCGGGGTTATATCATCAAGAAGAAGAACAACAACGTTTCATCCCACTCTTTAAATTTCTTCTCAAATTTCATTACCACTGAAGTCTGAAGCAATCCATTCCAAAAGGTGTCAAGAGACCACTTCCCCCACGTAGTTGAATTGATGCAGTCAGTCTCTTTGTATAATGCTCAAGAACTCTCCAAAATACACATCATGAGGGGAATGAAAACACCTTCCCATGTTCACATTTTTCTTCCCGGATGATCGTGTATGAAGCTCAAAAACCCGAAGTACACCAATACCCAAGAGCTCTCCCGAATACACATCATGAGGGGAATGAAAACACCTCCCCATGTTCACATTTTTTCTTCCCTGATGATCGTGTATGAAGCTCAAGTATCCGAAGTATACCAATACCCAAGGAAGGAATAACTGATAACATTGAAGAAGCAAGCCAAGTCACTGATTATCTCTGCGGATGACAATCTCTGCGGATGTCAACTCCGGAATAAGTGATTATATCTCTGAATCACTGATTAAGCCCTCAAGTGAAACAGCTGAGCGCCTCCAATGTACACAATTCTCTCTCCTCTGATGATTGTGATAACATCGAGATCATCACGCACTTGTGTACCTCTTTTATCTTCAGAAACTAACTCTTCCATCGCTTCCCCCACATAGTTGGAATAAGAATACTAAACGCCTTGATGAGTAAAACCTTGAGTTTCTCTGCGGTCATGACATTTGTTTTCCCGGGATATCTTCAATCACTTAGAAGAATTAAGTTCATCAAGTTTACTAGTCATGAGTCAAACCTTGAGTTTCTCTGCGGTAATAACATTTGTCTTCCCGGGGTATCTTCAATTACTTAGAAGTATTAAGTTCATCAAGTTTACTCGCGTTTAGGTGCTTGTCTCCTTACGCCTTGCTGGTTTTTGACACTTCAGAATCAGCAACTCTTTGTAAGTCCGTATACTAGAAATAGTTTGAGAAGAACATCATTAGCTCAGATGTATCTGTGAGAATCAACTTGCTGAAGAATAACGTGAGCAAGTCTAATTAGGGATTAAGTTTGGCATTTCACATTCCCCCAATTAGTGCTCTCCCCTAGACCGACAATCTTTTTGATAAATGCCCAAATTAAGAAGAAGTCTTTAGATCATTAAATGCAACTCGTCTTTGGTCTTCTAACATATAGCAAGAAATGTAGAACAGACTGTAGACTCGACCTTCTTCAAGATTGTCCAGTTGGGGAATAGATAATTAACATCTTCAACTCACACCAAAAAGCATCCCACCAAAAAGCATCCCAATTAACTTACATCTTGCAAATCCCCTTAACTAAAATCCCTCCCAATCAAACAAGAACAGAAAGATGTTCATCAAGGAAATCAGCAATCAGGCCACAACGAACACACAAGATGGTAACACCAAACTACCAATCACATCAAACAAGAACAGAGAGATTGTTCGGAATCATCATGTTGATGTATACGTGAAGCATTAACCGGAAGCACTTTGTCGATAAACTCATCAATCCGAGTGAAGATGTCAACCAACGGCTCTTAGAAGAGAAAAACTCCATGTGAAGATAACCCGATAAGAAGAGGCTCGGTTCTTACATGAGTTTAGAGCCGTATGACCATTTATATTCTCAAATATCAATCAACAATGCAAAAAATTCACACTTCTTCTCCCCCTCAAGAATTGCATACGGAGATGCCATTCTTGACTAAATAAGTGAAATCATCCAAATGTTCTATTCACACTTCTCTCCCACAAAATCAGCACATGATGTCGCCATCTTCATTATAATCGAGCAAGTGGAATGAGAAAACAATCAGTGATAGCCCGGTTCACTTGATGACTGAAGCACATGGAAAAAGTATGAAGCATGTTGTTGAGAATGGTCATAATAAGAAGATTTCTCTTCTTCAGAAGATAAAGCGCACTGAATCGTACACTTTTCTTTTCTTTAGAGTACGAGGCCTGAACTGAAGTGAACAGACGTCATAATCTCTCTCTATTCTGCTCTCTTAGCAAAACATGCAATCATCCCCATTATCATTCTGTAGGCTCTTTGTTGTGACAACTGATGGAGAAAACCCAATATGATGAATTTGACTCTGAAGTAAGCTAACCCGAACTCGTGACTTAAACTTGCACATATGTAACAAAGAGCGGTGCCGAGACTTCATGCTCCATTGAATCTCTAAGTACTCTATACTCTTCATCCAACCAACCATCAAGTATAAGACGTATATCACCTCTTGAAAATCCACAATTGAATGTGACACTGAGCACTACAACGTAACTCCTTTAAGTGATAGTTATTTTGAGGTGATAAGAGCCCATTTCCCCCAAGTGGTAAAAGAAAAGGTAAAAGACACCCAACAATAACTAGATTTCCAAGTCTTCGTTTTTGATAATAAGCTCGAACAAGGATCTCGAAGAATCTTCATCCATCCATCCCCGATATCTTCAGATACTAAGTACACTTGCCCGTGATAATTCACTTCAACCTCAAATAAATAATACTGAATTAACTCCGTTGTCACATCTTCTAGTTAAATGCTCAATTCTAGCCTCCTTTGACGTTTTAAGTGAACTCTGATAATGGTTTCATCCCGACCATGGTTAAAAGCACATAACCCCGTAAAACCATGTAATAACCAAATTGCCATGACGAATATTCAAACACACATCCAATTCATGAAGTACACCCTTTTATCCCTTATTCGAAGTAGAAACCGTAGCACCAGCATCAGAAAAGATCCCAAAATACACTTTCCATTTCTCCAGAATAGTTCCATCAATACGGGATTTTACAACTCTATGGTTTAAACCGAAAAATAGTTACTTTCGCGGGATTTTACAAAACCAAGAATAAACCGCAAGATAGATCCGGAAATGCTCATTACTTTTACCAGGATGTTTCCATTGTCACGGGATTTTACAAGTCTATGATTTAAACCGAGAAATAGTTTCTTTCGCGGGATTTTACAAAATCAAGACAAAACCGTAAACAATGTCAGCTTGAATGTGTTATAACAACTTTGGTTTCGGTGAATATTTGTTTTAGGGGAACATGCAACGGTTCATCAACAAATCATTATCCAACATCAGCAAAATCATCAATCATCCAATCAACACTTTGATAAACACATCATTCACGCATTCTGTCGGCTATTGTAGTGACCACATGGAGAAGTAAACCCGATATGCTAAACATGATCATGAAGTAAATTCCCCAGATTTGTTACTTAAACATGTACTGATCCTTGTGAAGAAGAAACGGTGTACCCGATGTACAAAACCTCTTGACATTCTCAACTGAGTGAGACCCCGAAGTGATAGCTACGTTATAGGTTAAGTGAGAAAGTAATCACAAACGCAACTAAATAGCCAAGTCTTTATCACCCTCTATAAATGCCCAAACAAGTCATCTTCGCGGAAGGGTAGAAAGAATGAAGATGAAATAAGTGACTTCAAATCCAAATAAGAGATACCGTATAAAACACCCCGTAGTCAACATTTTCCAACAAACGCTTCAAGTCGTGACATAATATTCTTCGTGAAAATGTATACACCAAAGTGCCAAACATCATAACACCACGAACCTCATCATCACATCCCATGATGAAATGTCACATTTCATAAAACCACACAATGGCCTTGGACGTGCACGGTAGTACCACTCACATTTAACCACTAAAAATGCTATTTATAACACAGTGTATGAGAATACATTGATAATCAACTATTCAGCCCGATGTTGGCACAATTCGAATCATATTAATGACCATCCATCCAGGAGTCACCTTAATATGTCCGTGAACCGTCACTTCAATACCACATCATCAAATCTCATTATCACATCATATCTCACCGTCAAATTGCATCATCAAATTACACCTCTCATTTCATATCCAAAAATGAAATTCGGAAGTATACCCAATCCAATTGATATATTACCCGGTACAATAGTCCATGAAAACCCATGATCCAATATTGACAGCCCGAAATTCGGAAGACACTTAAGTCCGTTCATATTCGCATAAAGCACATATATCAAATCCGACACGTTGTTAGTCCAAACCCACATACTCTCAAGCATTGAACTACATTAATATTATGATTAACGTTAATATTAATGTTACTATTAATATTTTGCTCGAGCTTATAATATCAAAATGAGTAACCACATGTCACGTTAATTTGATCACATATTGCATCAACTCACGATAACATAATTCCAAAGCCCAGTCGATTTCTGTAAAGCCCACGATCCAACTCAGATAACTGGTATAAGTATTAGGATACCCTAATTATTCTCACATTTGACCTAAACCTAATACCCACTTCACAAACAATCCGCCCCCTTCACTGCATCTCACACTCAAATCTGCTTCTCACCAAAATAAAAACTCTGCCTCTCTCATTCAGCATAATCAAATCACAATACAAACGGTTAAACCCTTATCATCCTTAAAAAAAACGCAGCCACAAACAACTCTACAAACATCCGAACCTTAACAAGCTGTTTTAATCAAACCATTCATGCAATCAAACTCATCAAACGAATCAAGGAGGATGATCCTTCTTTATCTTGACTTAGCCACAGGGATAGTGTAGACTCGTTAACAAAGCCACAGGGATGGTTAGGGATTTGACTACGAGATAAAATCACAGATCATAAGGTAGGTTTACTTTTTTCTTCGTTCTCATGGTTCCAATGAACGTGAGGCAAGGGGATAACATATGTTGTTAATCTCTTGTGTATCAAAGTTTGAACATTAATTGAAGAGAAGTCTTTGATATACTTACAGTTATTTAAACGAACATAGATTAGCGATGACAACATAATTGTTGTTGTTTCTATTTTGACTAGTTCGAATAAAAAGAATGAAGGCCATTTACAAAGGATCAATGATGATGAAGGATCAAAAATAAAGAATCTTTAAAAGATTAACAATATTGATCCGGATCTGAGATCGTGAATTTTATTTTTTTATTTTTGTTTTTCAGTTTCGAGTCATTGATATGTTTCGAAACTTAGTACTGGAGTAATATTGATGTTTTGATATGGAATTTTTTCTGATATAATTGATGTTGGACTGATGAAGTAATGAAACTGAGGTCAAGTTGATTGGTTTGGAATCTTGTTTTTGGTATTAGTTGTTGTTCTAGTGGTCGTGGTCTATTAAGATATTCTTCTTCATCTCTTCTTTTCTGTCCAAGTCGCTAGCCATTTTTTTTTTCAAAGTAAGTCGCTAAGACTCAAGAGTCAAAGTGGTTTAGTCAAGTTGCTAGATAATGACCCAAGTCGCTAGCATAGCCAACTCGCTAGCATAGCCAACTCGCTAGCAGCAGTTGACTCAATAGTCAACTCGCTTTGAAAACATTGTATCTGGACATCTTTTAAGGACAACTCGCTAGCACTTTACCAAGTCGCTACCTTGAAATATGACCTTTTTCCGATGAGTTTTCCGACCATATTTATATTTACCCAGTTTACTCAGAAAACTGAATATGAAACTCTTCATCTTTGACCCAGAAAATGACCAGTTGACCGATTTGATAGTTTGGCTGTTTATCCAAAGAAGATATGTGTAATACCAAAACAGATACATAAAACATATGCAGAATACTGACTTGGACAATATTTTGAAACAAGACAGATATACATGATAGATAAGACCATATGAGATTTTTAGACCAAAAACCAAATACACAATATTAGATATACACTGTTTGCCCAAAAACAAATTTCCGACCAAAAGTAACACCAAACCAGTAATAACACGGTACAATAGACCACAATAAATCATCAAAACCACATAACCTTGGCTCTGGTACCAATTGTAGGATCGTAATATTTATTGTGTTGATGATTCGGGTGGTCTTGGATGATCAAAATACATGTTTGCCATAGTTAGAGAGTTAGTAGAGAGAGAGGGTGTTCTTGCTAGAGGTTTACACAAATGAAAGATTAGATTAAAATGAAGCACCACCCCTTCCATGGATGGAAGGGGTATTTATACTTACACAATACACGACCTCCTATCGGCCTGTGGATCAGGGATACAGTGGGTAAAGACCCGTCCTTCCTCCACGGTGTTGCACTAAACTATTCTACGCTACTAATTAACTAATAAACAACTTAATAACGTAAATAACGACAAGTCTACGAGCTAACTTATGCTAGATCATAATTGGGGTGACCGACACTTTAACATGGAATTTTCTAATTCCTAACACAATTTGGTCATACGCTGCTTGACTATCCTAAATTTGTTCCACCGTCTACTCAGCCTAAACAGAGTGTTACTGATGGTTTCCAAACTGTAAGTAACAAGAATAAGGGTAGGAATGGTGGTACAAGTGTTCATGGTAAGGGAGGTTTTAACAAACCGGGTGTGGGGCCTAAGTTTCAGTATCAACCTAAAGTGCCCCCTAATCCCAAGTAGGTGGATAATTCTAAGATGAAAGCCACTGAAGTGGCTAGTATGAGTGGGACGATGATTGCTACATCTAACCCGTTTAATGCACTTAATGTGATCGATACTGATGAATGTGGTACTCCTACTGATATAGTGGATTCTGGTCGTTCAATGGAAGCTAAGGAGGTTGGGGCTGTTAAGACCGGGAATGTATCACAAGAACCGCTTGTGAGTGATTCAATGGAAGCTAACGAGGTTGGCCATACCCCTATTGTTGAGAAAATTGGGGAGCTTGAAAAGCTTCTTATGGATGGGAAAGCTACTCTTGTTGATGATGCTGGTATTCCTATTAAAAAGGTTGATTATCCTGGTAAAAAGAATCTTCCGTCTACTTCATCTATTAAGAGGGTTAACTCATTCTCTAATGTGGGAGAGATTGTTGTCTCCGACAGTGATAATGAGGAGGTTGTAAACACCTTTGATGAGTCGAGTAACTTATTCGGTGGTGGTCATGATCGAGAAGATGACTTTGATGACTATGGTTATGATAACTATGCTGATCAGGTTTACGATCTTCCAGGTAATTTGGATGCCTATTACGACACATATGGTATCAAGCTCCAAGGCCTTGGTAGGAAGTAAATGTTATCTTCATAGGAGTCTGATGTTATATTTTGTGTAGTGGTTTATTTTCGTTTTTAGAAAATAGGAAGTATCTTGTTATGTAAGCTTTTTGCCTATGTAATTGGCTGAGATATGGGATTCACCCATATCCTTTGTACTTAAACGTTTTTTGGAGTAATATATTTACCGGGTCATTGACCTTTTACCCAAAAAAATAAAATATCTCACATGGTTTTGTCTTACGACACACTATAACGGACCACAATTAGTGAAACAATCATTAGTTCATCGACATTATTGTGGATCAACTACAATTTTAACCTACAAAAGAAAAGAAATAATTAGATAGAGATAGGGAGGTGTAAGGCCAGTAATCCAAACACTATATTATTTTGACGCTAAGTAACAATATCACATGGTTCGGCCTTGATTCGTGAGGCCAATTTTTTTTCGGCATTAATATATGTAGGACAATATGCGTTTCCACAATATACCCTAGCTATCAGCTGATTTGCATTTTGAGTAGTGTGAATCTGGCCTATTGATATCTTAGACATGTTTTAACGTTTACACCATGGGATCAGAACACTACTCTTTGAAGAAGAACAATAACACCTTAGCATCAGAACTTGGTACTGCTAGCTTGGCCATAAGCCCTTTGGTCAATAGCTGATTCTTCTATGACATGATTCTATATGAGATAGTTCTATCTTTCTGATACCATTATGCCTTTCCGTGGAAATTGACTTTACACAAATGACATCCAAAATGAATACCGTTACGGCATTGTGTTCGTCTTTAGAATATATATTTTGCTAGCAGCATCTTGCTATAACTATATCTTGTGTTGGAGATAAAAACTCAGGTTCATTCATTACCCACTTTATATGAAATTGATAGGCTGCCTTTTTTTGTTTACTTTTTTCTGAGCTGCAGAATTATTGTATAATAAAACTATCAAGGAGCCCAACTCGAAATTTTTTACATTAATTTGGTCTTGAACTCAATCATACCACATGAGATTTAATTAAGGTCAACTCCAACTTTGAGTTGCCGGCATCTTCATATTTCATTTTTCTGACGGACATCTTGCTTTATATACAATGGTCACCGGCCATCATTACTTATAGTAATAAGAAGTTACAATTTCTGAGAACTAAGTTTGAATATCAATATTTATAAGTCTTAAAACTATATTCAGTTGAAATTCTCAATTTAGATATGGGCCCCTTGCCCCCTTTATTTAGCATGTGTTCTATGTATATGTATGTTAGACATCAGCTGTTCAATCGTGGTAAAATTCCATATTATTTTTTGAATCTGAGAAAAGCTGCGTTTAATCTTCCGGTGGCATGTTTACACAGACAAAAAAAAACTTCAATATATTAGTAAAGTCTTATTATGTTGAGAAAGAAATCTTTCATGGTCGTGCAGCCTCTAGTTTTCAAACGTTCCTCTATATATTTTTTGCTTACTAGTGCAAGAAACTTAAACATACGAGATACTTACGAGTCGGATTAAGAAGTTGTCTTTGCTGAGTTACTAAACGTGAGATAGCATTTTCATTTATATCTAACCTGGTAACATGTACTTAATCCAATTGGACAAGTGTCTTTATTTACTACTATACAATGTGTTGGAAAATTTGGTGCACTTGTGGGATTAGTTCACACCTTGTAATGGGTTAGGAGGTACGGAGTGTACACCCATAAGGTCCATGAACATCCTGACTCTAATAGTGGTTTGTATTGGGAGTGCTAGTAGAAAGTACTGCTGGTGGAAAGTACTGCTTAGTAGATAGTACTGCTGGTGGAAAGTATTGCTTGTGGTTTCCACTGATAAGCAGAGTTTCCACTGAAGCAGTGTTTCCACTGAAGCAGTGTTTCCACTGATAGTGCTATGAAAGTACTGCTTGTAACGGGCTTTGACCTATTCAAGTGGCAGTTACAACTACTGCATAATGACCACGTTTAATTGGTCATGTAACCACTAACGGCTATAATGGGGATAATTATGAAGAGATTAATGGGCCGATTAATTCTCATAATTCCATTTGACTAGCTCAGAGTAACCTCCTATAAATAGGAGATCTGATTATGCATGAAAGATACACAGAAAACGATTAACACTTCTAAGCAAAAGGGTTATTGAATTGTGCCTAATTCTATAACTACATTTGGTCTTATCCCAAGTAGATATTCGTGTAACCCAAGCATTAGGGTCGAATAGTTTACTTTGGAAAGTGATCACACTATTCCAAGTGATATCCGGTAACCACCTAGTGGTATTTGTTTCTGCTGACCTGATACTTGTTTCTGCTGACATTGATTATCTAACCCTGTTCTGGGAGATAACCACCAACAATCAAAGTAAACTATTTTGTGATAATCAATGGCTGCTGCAATGAAATACATGGCTTCAAACTTTGCCAAGCTTGATAAGTTTGAAGTGGTGGACTTTAGGAGATGGCAGAAGAAGATGCACTTCTTGCTGTCAAGCATGAGTGTGGTGTATATGCTAACTACACCTATTCCTGATGATGGGGATGATGCTACTGTGGAGCAGATCAGGAGGAGGAGCAAATGGGAGAATGGTGACTACATTTGCAGAGGTTTAATCCTCAATGGTATGTCTGATTCTCTGTTTGATATTTATCAGAACTTTAAATCTTCCAAACAACTATGGGATTCCTTGGATACCAAATATATGGCTGAGGATACATCAAGTAAGAAGTTCCTTGTAAGTAATTTCACAAATTACAAAATGACTGATTCAAGACAAGTCATGGAACAATACAATGAACTTCTTAGAATACTTGGAAGGTTTGCACAACACAACATGCACATGGATGAGGATATTCAAGTCTCTTGTGTTATTGATAAACTTCCTCCTTCTTGGAAAGATTTCAAGCATACCTTGAAACATAAGAAAGAGGAATTAACTCTGGTTGAGTTGGGCAGTCATCTGCACATTGAGGAATCTCTCAAGGTGCACCCTTAGTATTCTCTCTGGCGAATAGCGAATCCCTAAATAACGATTGATCATAACCCTTTTAATTTATTAATCTTTCTCCTTCGTGGGTCGGTTGATTATTAACTGGTTTGTGATTATTCTTTTTATTCGCTTTTGGCAAGGAATTAATTCATTCACTTTTTACTTGCCTTGATTTATATTCTTTCATATTGATGATTCACGTGCATGCAACTGACCTCTAATATTCTGATTGGTTACTTTTCTTAGTGGTTTGGTGGTTAATTTTATTCAAACATACTTATTTGCATGCATTATTATGGTGGACTAGAGGTTGCGTTTCAATGGTTATGAAACCCTAACTTTGCGTTAGGGTTTTACCTTTGTTTATTTTGGTTTTTGCTGTAGTCGCTTTGTTTCTCTATTGTGCATGCGTTTCGCTGGTTGATTGTTACTAGGTTGAGGTGATTTGTTTCGACAGGTTGAGGGTTAAAGAGGGATGGAAAAAGGTTTCTTCAACAACAATAGTGCTCGTAAGGGCACTAAAGATGTGGGGTCTTCTACTAGTTTGGCCTATCAAACTAGTGGTTCGCAAACTATTGATGCACCACCTAACTTGGCCGATCAGGTTGGTGTGAATAAGGAATCGACGATGAACCCTAATAGTAGGAATGATGAGTTTACTGGTATTGCTTCTGGTTCTCGTTCTGATGGACAAGTGGAGCCGGTTTCACTTGGTTCAAGCCCCAGTCATGACGCACCTAGTCATGACACGCCCGAGGGTCATGATACTTCATTGAAAATTCGTGTTGTTGAAAAACAAATCTTTGAGGGAAAACTTGTTCTTGTGGGTGACGATGGGCAACCATTAAAACCAGCCGTGATAGTGGATGCTACTACTTCTACTGGGGCTAATCCAATTGAGCATCTTAAGGTGCCGCAGTCACAGAAGGAGCTAGAGGAGATGCTTAATGCTATTGGTTATTATTTGAAACCTCCTCAAGATACGAGTGGTCCTACGGCTTCTAATGTTAATGGCCATAATAATGCTAATGATAAGGTTGATACGAATGCACATGGAGCTGTTGGTATTGAGAAGGTTGGTGCTTTGAAACAACCTTCTTCATCGTATGCTGGTGTTACTTCTACTGAACCAAAGAAACACACGTCTAACTTTCGTAGGTTGGAGTGTAGTAAGAAAGCTAATGGTGTGGATCTTTCTGTCCTGATGAAAGTGGTTGAAGAGGTGAACACTAGGTTTGAGAATACTTTGTATGGGTATTTCCTTGGTCAACGCCTTGCTTTTCCTGTTGTTGATTACTTTGTACGCAATGCGTGGGCTAAGTTTGGTATACAAAAGGTAATGATGAATTCAAAGGGGTTCTTCTTCTTTAAGTTCAATTCGAAGAAAGGGGTTGATGATGTGCTTGAAAACGGTCCTTGGTTGATTAGAAATGTACCTATTATTCTTAAACCATGGACATTGAACACCAACTTACTTAAAGAGGATTTGACCAACATCCCGGTGTTGGTTAAATTCCATGATGTTCCTTTGCTATGTTTTCTGATGATGTCCTTAGTCTCCTTGCCACATTGATAGGCACGCCCAAAAGGTTAGATGCTTTTACTATCCAAATGTGCAAGGACTCGTGGGGCCGTAGTAGTTTTGCTAGATGCATGATTGAAGTGAAGTCGGATGAGGTGCTTAGGGACAGCCTTACTGTTGAGATACCGTTACTTGATGGGTCGGGTTCGACTATTGAGAAGATACGGGTTAAATACGAGTGGAAACCACCTCATTGTGATAAATGTATGATTTTTGGTCATACTCTTATTGAATGTCCGAAAGTTGTTGAACCTCCTGCTCAGCCTACTAAGCGTGTTAATGATGGTTTCAAGACGGTCAATAATAAGAAGAAGGGAAAGCAAGGTGGTTCTACTATTCCAGGTCAAGGAGGGTTTACTAAACCTGTTGTGGGTAAGCAGTTTCAATATCAACCCAAAAAGACTCCTCCTGAACCTAAGAAAGTGGAAGTCACTAAGAAGAACGCTTCTAATGTGGCTAGTTCGAGTGGAACAAAGATCTCTACATCTAATCAGTTTGATGCTCTTAATATGGATTATACGGATGCTTTTGGTATTCCTTCAAATGACACCAACAAGAATGTGGATTCTGGTCGCACAATGGAAGTTAATGAAGATAAGTCTACTAAGACAGGTACTGCATCACAAGAACCCCTTGTGAGTGATTTGAAAGAGATGGAGCCGGGTGTGTCTCCTATAACTAGTGATTCTTGTATTCCGCCCACCTCTTCTACTAAGAGAGTTAACCCTTTTTCTAAAGTGGGAGATATCATGGTGTCTGATTCTGAAGATGAGATGGTTGCTAACCCATTTGATGAGTCTGCTAATCTATTCGGTGGTGGCCAAGAGTTTGAAGATGAGTATGATGACTATGACTACGATGACTATGCGAAGCAGGTTTCTGATCTTCCAGGGAATTTGGATGCCTTTAATGCCATGTATGGCACCAAGCTTCAAGGACCTAGGAAGTAATTTTCTTTCGTTATGTCCTATGTTATCATTAGAGTAGTGGTTTGTTTTCTTGTTTAGAAAATAGGTAGTATCTTGTTATGTAAGCTTTATGCCTATGTAACGGGCTGAGATATGGGATTTCACTCATATCCATTGTACTTAAACGTTGTTTGGTTAATATATTTACCAGGGTGCAGGATTACTCCCCTTTACCCAAAAAAAAAATCTCTCAATGTGCAGGATAATGACAAGCCAAAGGGTAGCAATTCTGCTGGACCATCTATTGTGAATATGGTAGAGCATAACAACTCCACCAGGTACAACGACAACAAAGGCAAACGCAAATATCATGACAACACAAGGGCATATCTTAACAAGAAGGCAACGCCTACTTGTTGGAAATGTGGCAAATCTGGTCACATTAAAAGGGACTGCAAGGGTGTTAAAGTTGGTGGTAAAGCCAATGGGTCAGGCACTAATGGTTCAGGGAGTGGTGGTTCTTCCAACTCACTGAAAGGTCAGAATATGTTTAATAAGTCTTTTCAGATTTATTATGTTACATATGTATCTGACTCTAATTATGTGCAGGATGATGATGTTGCGTGGTGGGTTGACTCTGGTGCAACAATTTATGTGTGCAAAGATAGAAGCTGGTTCAAGACTTATGAGTCACTGAATGATGGTTCTATTCTTCACATGGGAAATGAGTCAACAACCTTGGTGCATGGTCGTGGTTGTGTAGATCTTAGATTTAGTTCTGGAAAGATTGTAACTTTGTTTAATGTTATTCATGTTCCTGATATAAGGAAAAACTTGGTTTCAAGTAGTGTTTTGAATAATCATGGATATAAACAAGTTATTGAGTCTGATAAATTTGTGCTTTCTAAGGATGGTGTTTTTATTGTTTTTGGTTATTTATGTAATCAAATGTTCAGGCTTAATATTTCCACTGACAGTGTTAATTCAGCTTTTGTGACCACCACTGACACTGACTCTACCCTATGGCATGCAAGACTTGGCCATGTACACTATAAAAGAATGCAAGATATGTCTAGGGATAGTTTAATCCCAGCATTTGACATGGACACTGAAAAGTGTAAAACTTGCATGTTGACCAAGATAACCAAGAAACCCTTTCAGGGTGTTAGTCATGAGACTAAGCTCTTGGAACTTATACACAGTGACCTGTGTAATTTGCATGCCACTCATTCTTTGGGGAATAAGAAGTACTTTGTGACATTTATTGATGATGCTTCTAGATTTTGTTATGTCTATCTGTTACATACCAAGGATGAAGCATTAGATAAATTCAAAGTGTTTAAAACTGAAGTTGAATTACAACTTGGGTCTTTGATCAAAAGATTAAGGACTGATAGGGGAGGTGAGTACATGGATACTCTGTATTTTCAGCCTGTTGGTATTATCCATGAAACGACTGCCCCTTATACTCCTCAGCAAAATGGCATTTCTGAAATGAAAAACAGGGTGCTGAAAGAGATGGTTAATTCCATGTTGTCCTATTCAGGACTGAGTCAAGGGTTCTGGGGTGAAGCTATGTTAACAGCTTGCTATTTATTAAATAGGGTTCCCACCAAAAGGAACAAGATTACCCCTTATGAACTCTGGACTAAAAGGAAACCCAACCTGAACTATCTCAAGGTTTGGGGTTGTAGGGCTGTTGTAAGACTCCCTGATCCAAAGCTAAAGTCTTTGGGTGAAAGAGGCATTGACTGCATCTTTGTTGGATATACTGAGCATTCCAAGGCTTTTAGGTTCTATGTTATTGAACCTAATGAATATATTTCAATTAACTCAATAATTGAATCAAGGGATGCAGACTTTGATGAGAATAGATTCTCATCAGTCCCTAGACCAAGTCAGAGGATTCCTAATGGAACTCATGACACTGGTGTATCAGAGGTCCCTGATGATGAACCATCAGTGGTCCTTGATGAGGTTGTGGTGCAACAACCTGAACCTGTGCTCAGGAAAAGCAAAAGGGTCAGGACTCCAAAGTCATTTGGACCTGAGTTTCAACTATACTTAGTTGAAGGAACAAGGGATGAGGTCTCAGACCAATACTCCTATTGCTTCATTGTTGAGGATGATCACAAGACATTTGAAGAAGCAATGAATTCCCAGGATATTGCTTTCTGGAAAGAAGCAATCAATGATGAGATGGATTCCATCATGGGGAACAACATTTGGGTGTTGGTTGATCTACCTCCTGGTTGCAAACCTTTGGGTTGCAAATGTATTTTCAAAAGGAAAATGAAGGTAGATGGAACTATTGAAAAGTTCAAGGCTAGACTAGTCATTCAGGGCTTTAAACAAAAGTCAGGGATAGACTATTTTGATACATATGCCCCTGTGGCTCGTATCAGTACCATAAGACTGCTGATTGCTTTGGCATCTATTCACAATCTGATTATTCATCAGATGGATGTGAAGACAGCTTTCTTGAATGGTGAATTGGATGAGGAGGTTTACATGAACCAACATCAGGGCTTCATCATGCCTGGCAATGAAAACAAGGTGTGTAAATTGATTAAGTCTCTCTATGGACTTAAGCAGGCACTTAAGCAATGGCATCAAAAATTTGATTAACTGGTTTTGTCTAGTGGTTATGTTCTTAACCAAGCTGACAAATGTGTATATAGCAAATTTGATGAATCTGGTAAAGGAGTCATCATTTGTCTATATGTTGATGACATGTTGATCTTTGGCACTGACCAAAATCAGGTTGACCTGACAAAGGAATTTTTGTCATCAAGGTTCTCCATGAAGGACATGGGGGAAGCTGATGTTATCCTTGGTATAAGGATTAAACATGAAAGTAAAAGAATTTCTATCTCTCAGTCTCATTATATTGAGAAGGTGTTGAGGAAATTCAATTACTTTGATTGTACTCCTGTGAGTACACCTATGGATACTTGTGAGAAGCTGATGCCTAATAATGGCAAGGTTGTATCTCAACTTGAGTATTCTAGGGTAATTGGTTGCCTGATGTATGCCATGACTTGTACAAGACCTGATATTGGTTTTGCAGTGGGAAAATTGAGCAGGTATACTAGTAATCCTAGTGCTCATCACTGGCAAGCTGTTTACAGGGTACTGAAGTATTTGAAGAGAACTATGGATTATAGTCTCTCATATACTGGATATCCTTTAGTGTTGGAAGGATACACTGATGCAAGTTGGATCAGTAATACTGAAGACAATTCGTCTACAAGTGGCTGGGTATTCCTACTTGGTGGAGGTGCAATTTCTTGGGCATCCAAGAAGCAAACTTGTATCACCAGTTCAATAATGGAATCTGAATTTGTGGCTTTAGCAGCTGTTGGTAAAGAAGTTGAATGGTTGAAAAACTTGCTTCTTGAGATTCCATTGTGGCCTAAACCTATAGCACCTATTTCTATCCGGTGTGATAGTGCAGCTACATTGGCTAAGGCTTATAGCCAGATGTACAATGGTAAGTCTAGACACTTAGGTGTCAGACATAGCATGATTCGTGAGCTTAACATGAATGGGGTGGTATCTATAGAGTTTGTTAGATCTCAACAGAACTTAGCTGATCACTTGACGAAGGGTCTGGCTAGAGACTTGGTTATAAAGTCTGCTAAAGGGATGGGTTTAAGTCCAACTTAGTCACTGAATTCTAGGATACCCAACTCCTTCCTGAGGAAACTTGGGAGTTGAGTTCAATGTGAAAAGCTGAACATTCAGTGGACTGGAGCACATGTTTTATTTACATCCCAAGGTTGTGCTCAGAACCTGCTGAAAAGAGGATGAAGTCTTTACTTCGTAATGGTTAATTTTCTTTGAAAAAGTGCTTGGCAGGAGCATGAATAAAGAGGAACCACCTATGTAACTGTTGAAGTTTTGCCGCTTCAGGAAGCTTTTGGACTTTTAGCTTTTACAACATTTATGAATTTGGATATGGACACATGGCTTGTATAGTGTCAGGAGCTGATAAGTGTTTGAAAATTTATGTGTATTTTATCTTCGGGTATTCAAATGGGTTGAAGGGTTCAATTCTTAGAACACCCTGATTCTCGAATATTTGAACGTATAATTTACTAAGATGGAAATTCAGTCCTCATGACATTTTCGTTTATGCACATGTTTTATTTAATGTTTGTTTTCATGCAAAGGAAGTAAACTAAATTTGGGGAGGATCGTTGGAAAATTTAGTGCACTTGTGGGATTAGGTCACAACTTGTAATGGGTTAGGAGGTACGGAGTGTACACCCATAAGGTCCATGAACATCCTGACTCTAATAGTGGTGTGTATTGGTAGTGCTAGTAGAAAGTACTGCTGGTGGAAAGTACTGCTTCTGGTTTCCACTGATAAGCAGAGTTTCCACTGAAGCAGTGTTTCCTCTGAAGCTGTGTTTAGTGTTTCCACTGAAGCAGTGTTTCCACTGATAGTGCTATGAAAGTACTGATGAAAGTACTGCTTGTAACGGGCTTTGACATATTCAAGTGGCAGTTACAACTACTGCATAATGACTACGTTTAATTGGTCATGTAACCACTAACGGCTATAATGGGGATAATTATGAGGAGATTAATGGGCCGATTAATTCTTATAATTCCATTTGACTAGCTCAGAGTAACCTCCTATAAATAGGAGATCTGATTATGCATGAAAGATACACAGAAAACGATTAACACTTGTAAGCAAAAGGGTTATTAAATTGTGCCAAATTCTATAACTACATTTGGTCTTATCCCAAGTAGATATTCGTGTAACCTAGGCATTAGGGTCGAATAGTTTACTTTGGAAAGTGATCACACGATTCCAAGTGATATCCGGTAACCACCTAGTGGTATTTGTTTCTGCTGACCTGATACTTGTTTCTGCTGACATTGATTATCTAACCCTGTTCTGGGAGATAACCACCAACACAATGTTCTACCTGTTATACTTCTTTAAAAAAATTTACTAGCAAAGACCATTTTAGGTCATAATACGCCCAAGCTACGAGCAAGAACAATAAATTTTTCTTCGATACATGGAATTGTGAGGCCACCCATACGACTCCCCTGTTTGTTGAAATTGATGGTTATACACAGGTATTATCAGAATCGTTAAAATCGAACACAAATACTAAATTTGCTATATGAGTAATCTATAGAATTGATATTACAATCGGTTACACTTGATCCTATTTATACTAATCCAACCGGTGCTATTAACCATTGTGATGGTTGTTGGTAACCGGTGGTGATGGCGGTGGTTAAACCAAACTCAAAAGACACACCTTTTCAGGTTTGATTCTATTACAATTTCTATGTATTGCGTAAATGGTCCTTTGGCCTTATTTAACTTTAGAATCTATAAGGCAATGATCGGGATTATCCCAACATTCACCCCTAATCTTGATCATGCTGAAGGAGATTTTTCACACCAAGTATTTGTCGCATTATGACGAAACGTATCCTTGGTAGTGCCTTTGTGAGTATGTCAGCCCTTTTGCAGGGAATTATATTTTGTAATGTTTAAGTCTTGTTTAGAGTTAAATCTGGTAGCGTTAGTAGTTAAGTCTGGTAGATCAGACTTAAGTCTATTGGAAGTTAAGTCTGCCAGTATTAAAGATGTTAAGTCTGGCAGAACAAATAGTCGTGAGTTAAGTCTGTTTATGTCTAAAACAGAATAGGTTGTTAGAGTTATATTAGAAATATATATGTACGAGTAGAGATATCTTAGGAGAAGATATCTTTACCCTTCTACAAGTTTGTTAGTCAATTAGAGTTTCCTTGATGTATAAAAGGATTCCTACGGTGTTAGGTTAATGTACGAGTTGTAAGCATTAGCCTTTGAGCAAATTAATAGAAAATACGAAGTTAGTAATTCTTGTGTTCTTCATACTTTGTGTGTTAAGATTCCGCATTAACACATCAAGCTCTTACAAAGAGTTCTTCATATAGTAAATTGGATTTATTCAAGTTTACTATTAGTCATTCAAGGCTACTTAGATCTATAAACTTTTGGACCTACACCTTTGTTCTTCTCTGCTGATGTGCTCGACTGTTAAATCTTCCTTCTCAACGCATTCTCATATGAAGTGATATTTTGTGTCTATGTGCTTGTTTTTTTCATGAAATACAGGGTTCTTCAAGAGTTCTATTGTTGATTTGTTGTCCACATAGATTGTGATCTTTTCTTCGTTAGAGTGTGTTATCTTGCTTAAAAGTCTTTTTAACCAGAGTGCTTGAGTAGTGGTTGTAGTTGCTGCAATAAACTCTGATTCGCAAGATGATAAGGTTATTGTTCCTTGCTTCCGAGTGCTCCAGGTGATAGGTGAGTTTCTAGAGTAGAAAACTATTCATGTTGTCCCTTTTCCTTCTTGAGTTTTGACAACATAATTGCTGTTACTATAGCCTTGAATCTTGTCTCCATCATGCCCGTAAGTTATACCATAGTTTTTGGTTCCTTTGATATAACGTAGAACCTATTTTATTGCTTTCATATGTTGCTCTTGAGGTTCTTGCATGAATCGACTAAGTAATCCATCTGGAAAACTTAAGTCTTGTCTTGTATGTATATCGTAAACATCCTATTATGCTTCGATATTCCGTAGGATCTACAAACTTGTCTTCGTTTAACTTTGTCAGCTTCAGTCCTGGTTCCATAGGTATCTTTGCATCATTGCAGTTCAACATCCTTGTGTCTTTATGTATCTTAGTCGCATAGCCTGTTTGTTTTATCGAGATTTCACCCCACTTTTGTGTAACCTCTATGCCTAAGTAGTAGGTAAGTAGTCCAAGATCACTCATTTCGAAGTGTTCTTGCATTTGATACTTGAAGGATTCGATTTCCTTCTTTGAAGTTCCATTAACTATCAAGTAATCAACGTAGACTCCGATTATTAGAGTTGACGTCTTGTGTGTTCTTGTGTAGACTGCTTGTTCTAATGCACATTTCTTAAAGTTGAGTAACTTTAAGGTTTTATCCAGTTTAGTATACCAAGCACGTGGAGCTTTTCTGAGTCCATATAGTGCTTTCTTCAATCTGTATACTTTTCCTTTATCTTCTGTCTTTATAAATCCATCAGGCTGTAAGACATATACTTCTTCATTTAAATCACCATGTAGAAATGATGATTTTACATCTAAGTGATGTATCTCCTATTTGTTGTAAGCAGCCAGTGCTAGAATCATCAACCTTATAGTTTCAATTCTTGCAACTGGGGCAAAGACTTCATCAAAGTCTATTCCATGTTCCTGAATATATCCGTTCGCTACTAGCCTTGCTTTGTGCTTTAATATCTATCCGTTAGCATCTCTTTTTGTCTTGAATACCCACTTTAAATCAATGGCTTTATGATCCTTTGGTAAAGTAGTTAATTTCCAAGTGTTGTTTTTGTTGATGGAGTCGATCTCTATTTGCATTGCTTCAATCCATTTTTTACCCTTTGACGCTTCTTTGAAATTCCTCGGTTCATCTTCAACTAGTAGAAGTCTTTCTATGTTATCATATACCTCATTTAGGGTTTGTATCCTCTAGCGGGTATGTGATCAACATTTGTGTCAGTAATTGAAGGTGTGGAAGTTTGGAAATTTGGTAAGAAGTTTATGGATTGTATCAGACTATATTCAGTAGTGTCAGAAGGTTGTGAATTTGTATGTGAAGGTGTTTCTTCATTTTTGTTGTCAGTAAGGACATCGTCTTCAGTTTCACTTTCTTGATCTTGTTGAACCTCCTCTATTTCTTGTGTTTCATTATTTTGCATAATGAAATCACTCCATTCAAGTTCTTTTGGATCGAAATCTTTGACGTATTCCTCCCAATTCTATATCTCGTCTTCTTTGAATTTTACGTCACGAGTGACGCAAACTTTCTTTGATATTGGATCAAATAAGCGATATGCTTTTGATCCAAGTTCACTACCCAAATATGCCATTTGTATACTTCTATCATCTAATTTAGTAATTTGTTGTGAAGGTACCTTTGCATATGCTATGCATCCAAATATTATGATATGTTGAAGATTTGGCTTTCTGCCCTTTAATGCTTCGTAAGGAGTAACATCTTCTAATGATTTTGTCCGTGTGCAATTTAATAGTAAAAATGCATGTCTAACTGCTTCAGCCCAAAATTTTTGTGGCATCCCTGTTGCTTTCATCATACATCTTGTAGTAGAAAGTATTGTCCTGTTTTTCCTTTCGACGGCGCCATTTTGTTGAGGTGAATATGGTGCAGTTAACTGTCTGATTACCCCGTTCTCCCTACAGTACTTGTGAAATTTATTTGATGTGAATTCCCCTCCTCTATCTGTTCTGAATGTCTTTATCTTGGTTTCATGTTGTTTCTCCACCCTTGTATTGAATTCTTTGAAGACACAGAATGCTTGATCCTTTGAATTCAAAAAATAATCTCACATATATCTAGAGTAGTCATCTACCAATAGAAATATGTACCTTATATCCGAAAGTGTTGGTGGAAAAATTGGTCCACATAGTTCTCTATAAATCAACTCCAATGCTGTTTTGGATATATTTTGCTTGTTGTAAAAATGGAGCTCTAGCATGTTTTCCTGTCAAATAGATGTCACAGATATCTGTTGAGTGTTTGATAGAAGGTATTCCCTGAACCAAGTTCTTCGTGCTCATAGAATTTAGGGATCTAAAGTTTAAATGACTCAATCTTGCATGCCATAGCCACGCTTCGTCATGTAGATTTGCTAGTAAGCATGCTGGTTCCCCTATTCTCAAGTTCGCTTTGTATAGCCTATTCTTTGACCGCATAACTCTAAGTAGTATGTTGTCGTTTGAGACGTACAAGAGTAGTATATTCTTTTCCATTACTACTTTGCAACCGTTCTCTGTTAACTTACCCAAACTCAATATATTACTTCTTAAATTCGGAATGTAATAAACCTGTGATATAGCACGTTGTTCCTTGTTCTTGCAGTCCAATAGGATAGAACCTTTCCATTTAATCTCTACGTATGATCCGTCTCTAAATCGTATGTTTCCTGTGTTCTTTTCGTCAATCTCCTTGAAATGTTCCTTCACACCTGTCATGTGATTAATTGCACCATTATCTAGGTACCATAGACTTTCTTCACCCAGTGATGTCTTTAGTGGTTTGAAGTTTCTTTCATTTAAGAATGCTTCATGATGCTCTTTGATTGTAGCCGTCAGTAGTGTTGGCTCCAAGTCTTCTTCAATAAGATTTGACTGGTCTTCTTCTGGATTCTTTCGAGTATAATATTTGGCATAGTGACCAGGTTTCTGCATTTGTAGCATGTTGCCTTGCTTAGGTTGCGTGCAAATTTCTTTTTGTCTTTCTAGAAGTTTTTCTGACCCAGCTCTTTTTATCTGACCTGTAATTATTTCTCTGGTTGCTTTTGACCTTGTAATTTCCTTGTGCTCTAAAAGAGTGCCCACGACTGTCATGTTGGGAAAACATAAGTCTTTCTTGACTCTCTGGTTGTTTTTCCCTTTTGCATTTTAGTCTCTCCTCAAATGTCTTCAATCTTCCAATTGCTTCGTCTAAAGAATATGTCTGGTATTGCGGTTAGCAATTTTCGTACTAGAGTAGAGTCTTCGAAGGTTAAATCGAAATTTGTTGCCCTGCTTGTGATACTTGAAAATTTTGAAATGAATGAATCTACTGATTCATTTTCTTTCATTTGTAATGCCTCAAATTCTTCCTTTAATGTTTGTTGCTTTGCTTGTTGCACACGATTTTCTCCAACGTGTCTGGTCTTCAAAGCATCCCAAACTGTTCTTGCAGATTTATGTTTTGCAACTTGGAGGATTTGATCTTCCAGTAATGCTTGAAAAATAAAAGCTATCGCGGTTTTATCTGTTTTATTATCGATTTCTTCGTTTGGTTGTGGTTCTACCACTTTCTAAAAATCGTTTGCTTCTAAGATTACTTGCATCCGGATTGCCCAAATATTGAAGTTTGAGTTGTCCAACATAAGACATTGGAAACTGGTTGCTGAACTGATTTCTTTTTCTTTTTCCTAGTCATTTGGAAAAAGGTTTTTAGTAAAAGCAACTTTTAAATTATTTTTACCAATATGCTTTTTTTTTTTGTTAAAAACACACAATAAAATACACCACCCCTCCTTTTAAATATAAATTATATTATAAAGTAACTAAATAAATAAATTTAATTATAAATATAAAACTTATATATAAAAAGAGTATGTGAAAGGTTTTGTTATAATAAAAACTTACGGGTGTTGTGATTTTGCACTTTCCCCTTTTCTGGTTCTTCTTCTGTGTTGAGGGCTCCGATTAGGGTTCTTCCCCTAATCGTAATTGAGCGCCGGTGATGGTGGTTCCGGTGAAGCTTGTCTTCTCCGGTGATATCTGAGGCTGATTACTTGGTTCTGAAACCTAATCAAGGGGTTTCGGTGTGAATCTCTACTCTCTAATGACAGGTAAGTCCTCGTGACTTATAGATCGGATACCGGTGGAGGTAAAAGCACCTAGGTTTGGCTACCTTGTGTATCCGGTGAATTTTGATTAGCCCCACTACAAGAATCGAGTCGAATACCCATGAAAAATAACCACAAATGCTCATACATGGGTGTTTACCCACAATTTACCTATGAACTACCCACAATTATGGAACTAAAAACAAACCTATTTTACTCATGAATTTCCCATGAGTTTCGCCACAAAATTACCCATGATTGTAAATTTTGTATCTAGTAATTTACTCGCGCCAATATATCTCCCACGGTTTAACCATGAAATGAGTTCTCCTGGTTAAGGATGTGGGTAACATCATGGGTAAATTTTCGTTACCCACGGATTATGCGTAACCTCTTTTTTGTGGGTAATTTTGATGAGTAATTTGTGGGTATATATAAACCCACGATCTTACCCTCATTGTGTCAAAATGAACAAACCGTAGCTAGATTTTACAGTTTACACTATATATATTTTTAACCTTGACTTAAAGAACTCTCAAACATAAATCCTTAGACTTTTATAAGCCAAATGTTTCTTAATTTTCACCTGCTTATCTTTTTTTTTTTGACTACGAAAGTGATAAATCCTTTTATTCGTCCTTTGATCCCTATATAATATTACACTTGATTAATAATGTATGTGATAATGTGAAAATGCCCCGCTCCTATTTTTTCACCTCCCGCCATTGTTTTGATAATATAGTCCCACTCCAGCCAAATCAAAATTTGAATCAAGCATTATCATCAAATAACTGTCTACCCACTATCCTTTATTTTCCCGATCTTATCGTCACTAACTATGAACGCGTGAGTCCTTAATATCATATAATAATTTCTTGTTGCCAAACACGTAACAAATATGCGTACTATGTCTCCTAAATATCATATTATCATTTCTTCATCGTTTTCCGAAATCGATAGAGAAATGCGTTTGCAAACTATTATATATATCTTTTGTTTGCATATAATTTTAGGAACTAGTTTTATTTTCTTTATTCTTGTAATTTTAGCCAATGGCGGACCTAGAACAAAATCTAAGATGGTTCCTATACTTAACTGATCGATCGAAACAATAAAACCAAAGGGTCAAAAAGTGAAACTATCAACGAATCGAGATGGTTAACGGGGTCGGGTTAAGCTATTTGTCGGGTACAGTAAAATAAAATAATTAAAACAAAACACAAATGTATAAATTAAAATAATACACAATTATTAGAATTTAGGAGAACGAAATAGAAGAAAATATTAGCGAGACACCAATGTAAGCACAACATCTTTATAGTAATTATATTCTCCAAAGACAAGAAAAATACTTTAACCAAACCTAAAATGGCTTTATCCAGAGTAATATAAAGTTATATTCAAAGTTTATTGTGTGCAAAAGTAACAAAAATTGCTATTCACAGGAAAAGAGCAGAGTAGGTGACGTTCTCTTTCTCCGGCGATTTTTCGTTTTTCCTCTATCATTTTTATTTTATGCTTTTAGATCCACGCTTATAAGGTGGTTTCTTGTTTATTCTCAAGGTGGTTCGTAAAAAAAATTACTATAACGTTTGTAAAAGAATTTTTTTTTCAAGGTGGTTCCCGGGCACAGCCTATCTTGTACCTAGGTCCGCCTCTCATTTTAGCTATTTGACTATCTTTTTGTAGGTAACTCACGTTGTATGACTGGACTTTCTGAGCTGGTTGTTATGCGAATCACAACTCACCATGATAAATGACGAGCATACCAAATATCATCAACATGGTATGTAGAATTTCGAATTTAGTGAATTATACTTAATATTCTATTTGACACAACATCATTGGTACGTATTAGGTGCCACTTACATAATACACTCATACCGTAAGTAAACTTACTCCCATCAGAAGTAATGGTAGCAGTAGAGTCACAAGTAGGCTTACTCTCACCAACAGTAAAGTTAGTAGTACGCCAAGTATCCTCAGAAAGAGGAGGAAAATCAGTAGGATTAGAGTAAGTAACTCCACCAGTAGAGGAATTAACGCCACCAGTAAAGGAATAAATGCCACCATTAGACCATGCTGCTTCCTCCACGTCCAACTCTTTAAGACTACTAGGGTTCACTATTGAAGACAAATTCAATTCACTAGAACTAGTAGTGTAAATCGGGACAAATGCTAAATAATCAGTACTAGTCGTTGTAGCATCAAAAGAATTGGCATTAACCTCAGTTTCTAAACTAGGGTTTCGCAGTACCCTAGCAGCTTTCCTTGGCTGAGATACACCAGCGTTCCCAGCTTCATGATCCTTCAACCTTTGCATTCTAGCATTCAAAGCATCAACATCAACCTGCACATTACCAGAAGAACAAGAATCTTTGGACGCATGCATGTTTTTTAAGAAACCCTTGTTCATCTCTCTAAAAACCCACGTACACTATAACACAAGAAAAAAACCCTAACTGAAAAAGTTAGGGTTTTAAGCGTAAGCACCAAAAAATCTAACCTCCAGCTATGTAATCGATCAACTAATGGATAAGTGTAATTATGATAATCGACTAATCAATAAATAGAATGTGATACACTAACAATAGATAGAAACCGATTAGAAAATCCTAAATCGGTTTGGAATTAAACTAACCCTAATTCAATTTAACAAGAAAACTTCTAAAAACAATATGATTTTGGCAACGAATTAGAACAAGTAATGATTGACAAGATTGCAAATCATTAGCTTAAACAATTCGAAGCAGAATCATACGATTTGAAGGAGTTTTTTGGAGAAGCGATTAGGTATATTAGGGAATCGAATTTTCACCAGAGAGAGAGTCGGTCTTAGGGTTACTATTTTGTATTTACTCATCTTCGGGTGATGTCTACATAGACAAAAAAAAAAACTTCTATATATAAGTAGAGTCTATATATTTTTGTCTCTAGTTTTGATCGATCCTCTATATAGTTTTTGCTTACAAATGCAAGAAACTTAAACATACGAGATGCTTATGAGTCGGTTTAAGAAGTTGTCTTTGCCGAGTTATTAAACGTGAGATAACGTTTTCATTTATATCTGACCTGGTAACATACACTTGATATAGAATACAATGAACTTGAAAAAGTTTCTAATTTAAATTAGACAAGTGTCTCTATTTACATCTATACAAGTTCCTAACTGGCACATATTTACAAAATGGTACTAGCAAAGACCATTTTATGAATTTTTACCAAAAAAAAAGACCATTTTGTGAATGTCATAATGCGCCCAAGCTACAAGCAAGATCAGTGAATATATCTTCTCCACATGGAATTGTGAGGCCACCCATACGATGGCTGTACCCAAACTCTTCCTCTGCCTGTTGTAGTAATTCTTGAAAAGAAGGTTGACTTAATAGTGATACAGGAACAACAAATCGCTTTATCGACTCTTCCTCAACGTAAACCGGAAAATAGCCTTTAGGGATGTCCAAAGATGTTGAGCTGCTTCTTTTAGAGAAGGATCGTCTGAGAATTTGTTTTGCCTGAGCTATGCGAGGCATACGGATTGTCATTTTTGTAAGTTGTTAAATATTTTTATCTCAAAAGGGTGATGAAGTAAGAAGTATCTCAAAGGAATTGTTCTTGGTGAAGGATGTTAGGGTAGATTTATGAAGATAATGTTGTTGTGTTCTGCATAATGAATCGTTTATATAACCTACTGATGCAAGGGACAGTATTAGATGGTAGATGGTGACATCTCGAATATATGGAAGAAAGAACCAACATCACATGGACAGGTTCATGAGGTATTTCATTTATCTTGCTTAGCTCTCCTAGCTTTGTCAAGTAGAAGCTATCTCACATGGTTTTGTCTTAGGACATTTAAAGAAACATTTGATCAAGTGCAACAATCATAAAACTATTGAAACTATTGTGGACTACAAGTTTTAGTTCCCAAAAAAAAATGATTAAACATAGATATGGACTTATATGGCTAGAAATCTAGACAGATATAGTGACGGTGATTAACGATATCACATGGTTTGGTCTTGAAGCTTCAGGCTAAATTTTTTATCAACATTAATACATGTAGGACATTGTGCCTTTCCACAAATTGCAGCTAATATCTAATATCAGAAAAAATTGATTAAACATAAATTTTTTATCAACACTAAATGGTTTCGTTGTTGTAAAATAAGGCTTATTTAATCATGTCAGGGACATGTTTCACATATAATCAAGACATCTAATATCTTCACGAATGACATCCAATATGAATGCAGCTGTAGCACTGCAACTTGCCCTTAGAAATAATATTGAGTTAGTAGCACCTTGCAATCAGTGTCATATCTGAATGGGGTTGAATAAAAATAAGGTTCACTCATTCCCCTCTTAAACGAAGATGTGAGCTGAGGCAGCCGATGGATAAGGGCAAATGGAACTCTTTAATTGTCTGCTTCTAGTTTTCATTTTAGCATTTTGACAATGATTTTCCATTATATAAAACCGCAGTGGTTATTATTTGAATTCGTAAGAATCTAACATTTTTGAGAGTTTTATTATCCAATGAAAATCTTGTTTAGAGACGTGTCGCTTTATACAGGGTGTGATACATATATTTGTATGTTTAACATCTACTTTATGCCATCAGTTGTGAAACACATCAATCACTTGTATGTAATAGTTGTCTTTGTAGAGTCATTGAGAATGAAATAAGTTATTTGTTCATATATGATAATACCAAATAAACTATGTTGAACTTGATATAGTTCGACATTCAGATTAGAAAACAAAAAGAAGCATCTCTATTTACAACTATAAAAGGTCCTAGTTTTACTTCTATACAAAACTGTGCTAGCAAAGACTATTGTGTAAATGTCATAACATGCCTAAGCTAGAGGCAAGCTCAGTGAATACATCTTCGCTACATGGAATTGTGAGGCCTCCCATAGGATGGTTAAACCGAAACTCTTCCTCTGACCGTTGTAGTAACTCTTGGAAAGCAGGTTGGTTTAACAATGATACAGGAACAACAAATCATGTCTTTTCTTCTTCCCCGACATAAACAGCAAGAAACCCTTTTGGAATGGCCATAAATTCTGTGCTACTTCCGTTTGAGAATGATCTTTTGAGAATTTTTTTCGCCTGAATGATCCTAGGCATAAGGATTGCCATTATTTCAGTGAAGGTAGAGTCTCTTAATGTTAAATTTGTGTATAAGGAAAATCTCAAGCTATCTCTTTTTAGCGAAGGATGTTATAGTAGAATTTTGATGAAGTTTTGGTTGTGTTAAGCATAAAGAATCCTTCATATATATAGCCCAATGATACAAGCCACATTATCAGATGGTAGATGCATATTGAATTTACAAAAAAAAAGAGACAACATCACATGGATGTGTTGTTCATGATGCAGCTCTTTTATCTGCTTGGCTCTTTCTAGCCTTGTCTTATAAGGAAACTGATAATAAGATAGAGTAAAGGCTATCTCACATGGTTTTGTCTTATAACACTAAAAGAAACATTTGGTTAACTACAATAATCATAAATTTTTTAAAACTATTATGGACTACAAAACTAAATTCCGAAAGAAAAAAAAATGATTAGACATAGAGAGTCACTTGTATGGCTAAACAAGATATATAGTGACGATGATTAACAATATCAAATGGTCTCATCTTGATGCTTTAGGCCAAAGTTTTCGCAGCACTACTTTATGTTTGACATTTGTCTTTTTTCAAAATTGCCTATCACTTATATTTGATTGGTGTAAATGAAGTTCATTTATGTCCGAAACATGTTTGGCATATTATCAAGGCATCTAATATCTCCAGCTGTTTATGATAGTAACAACAGATAAGACGTGGTTCTATTAGAATGAAACTATTATGCCCTCGCATGGACTTTGATTTTATGGAGATGACATCTAAAATAGAGAATAAATTTGTGCAATTGTGGTTAGTCTAATAAAAAGAATATGTAGTTAGTAGCGCATGCAATTAATGTCAAGTTTAAAAACCCTTTCTCTATCAGGTGGAAAAAGCGACCTTGTTCAATCGATCCTAGCTTTTTTATCGATAATTAACCCATCACAAATTCTATTAGTGGTGTGTGTATTGTTTATGATTACATTCTAATCATTCGTATTCTTAATCGGTCTAGTTTTCTTGGATACTCGGTTTTGATTCTAGTTAGGGTTTATACATTGGCTTTAATTCACATCGTCGGCTTTCCTCTTCGCGTGTCGTGATTGGCCGGTGCTTAATTTTCCTAAACTGTTCTAAGGATGATAATCATGTGAAGATCGGTTTGGTGTGTTCTTTTGTAAACCCTAGTTTAAGGGATTTAGTGTTCATTGAAGATTTAGACGCTAGTTGTGCTTGTTGTTTTGATTGTATGTGCTTGTTTTATAAATGAAAAGCGGGTTTTGGGAGTCGGGAGGGAGAGGAAAGAAGAAAAAGAAAAAAAAAGATAATAGCTTGGTTGATCAGACGTTGGATGCTCGTGCTCTTGTGTCAAGTTCTGATTATGTAAAGAAGAACGCGGCTAGTGACATAAATGTTGTTGGAATTGGTCTGTAGGAGTCTCTTGCTAATGCATATGGTAGTCCTAATTCGTCTTCGTTGGTTGGTAAAATTCGTGATATTGAAAAGCAAATGCTAGTGGGAAAAATTATGCTATGAGGTTTAATTTAAAGGTTGTGAATTTAATTGTGTAGAAGATTGATCGGGTCTTGAATTCAATCATAACACATTGGATTTGATTAATAAGGTCAACATTAACTTTTGAGTTGTCGGCATCATCTCATTTTTTTCCTTTATATACAATGGTTACCGGCCACAATTATAGTTATAGTCAAAATAAGTTACAATCTCTTAGAACTAAGTTTCATTATCGATATATCTATCAGTTTTAAAACTATATTCAATTGAAAATTGTAAAAATTGTAAAGAACTCACAACAACAATCAATTACACCCAACCAACCACCTTTTGATGTATTTTTATTATCAAAGGCTATAGAAGATAAGTCCCTAAACAAATGCTTACCAAACGATTTAATGATTGATCTCCTTGAGAATGACACCAATCTAAACCTCACCTACAAATACACTCAGCATTAAAATCAACAACCAAATAAAGAGATTGGTTGATGTATAGAATATGAAACTGGCGAACAGATGTCAAGATTGATATCAAAGAAGACTAAGACTAAGAGCGGAGAAAAAATAATCGACTATGTGAAGAATGAATCAGAGTTATGAAACCCTAGATTTGTTGAGGTGATTATAGATCCACAAGTTCCACATTAGTCCTCCAAGTTCCAGAGATGAGCTAAACACAGCTACAAGTTGAAATGACTTTAGAATGTCACTTTAGCCCTTGTACTTGAAGAGACTCTATAACCCAATATGTTGACCTTTCAGTTTGACCAAGCTTTCTAACAACCTTTCTCAAACTGAACCTGGACAACACCACTAACTCAACCTGCAATTTACTTAGCAAACATGTCAATCAAACTTAAATGACTACACATCTTATTATGCCGAGCAGTCCCAAGTGCTTTAGTCAGTATATCAGCAGTTTGATCACTAGAAGACACTTTCTCAGTTTTAATAACACCAGCTGATTCTTTCTCACTAATCACGTGAATATCTATTTCAAAAAAATTTGTTCTTTCATGAAAACAAGATTTTGCAGCAATTTGAATTGTTGAAACACTATCGCTATAAAGATTGATTGGAAACAAGTTTTTTATGTGCAAACTATGCAAGATATTTGATATCCAAATTAATTCAAACGTAGCGCTAGCCATACATCTATACTCAGCTTCTGCTGAGGATCTAGATATTGTGGCATGTTTCTTACTTTTCCAAGAAACCAGAGTTTACCAAAAAAATACAAAGAAACCTGTGACACATATATTCTTGTTTTAAGACACTTAGCCCAATCTGATTCAGTAAAACATCTAAGTTTAAGATCACTATCTTTAAACACTTTATTTCTAGTTCTTGGTGAATTTTAAAGATATATTAAAACTCTTAAGGCAACTTTCAAATGTGACTGCAATGATGAGTATATATGCTGGCTAAGACAATGCACATCATATGATATATCTAGCCTAGTATGAGTCAGATATATAAGTTATCCCAAAAGTTTTTGATACTCACTAATGTTTCTTAGAAATTTATCAGACTCTGTTTCCTCAACGGATAAAACACAATTTTCAAGGAGTGGTGACTTGTTTTGATGTAACTAACTAAACTCATGCAACAATTCCAGAAAATACTTCCTTTGAGACATGCATATACCATTCTCATTTTCCAAAACCTCAATACCCAAAACAATACTTAAGAATACGAACTATCTTTCATCATGAACTTACTACTTAGATAACTTTTAAACTCATCAATCACAGATTTGTTATTACTAGTCATCACAATATCATCCACATATACAAATAGAGCAATAAAAACACCATCAGACTGTTTGATGTACAAAGAATAATCATGTTTGCTTTGTTCAAAGCCATGCTCAACCAAACAAGATGTAAGCTTAGCATTCCACTGCCTTGGGGCTTGCTTTAAGCCATACAACGATTTGTTCAGTTTGCACACTTTAGTTTGACTACCACTCTTAAATCCCAAAGGCAAAGTAAATATAGACTTCCTCATTCAAATCACCATATAAAAAAGCATTATTCACATCAAGTTGATACAAAGAACAATTATTAGACACGGTAATGCGCGTATGACATCTAACGGTGACCATCTTAACAGCATGACTAAAATTTTCATCAAAGTCTATACCTTCTTCGACTGAATCTCTTAGCAGCTAATCTAGCCTTGTATTTATCAATTTCTCCATTATCCTTATATTCTATTTTAAAAATCCATTTACAACCTACAGGTGTTCTACTAATTAAGAGGCAGATCAGTAACAGACCAACTGTTGTTTCTATTTAACGCCTCAATTTCATTATCCATAGCTTGCACCCAATTAATATATTTAACAACTTCATGATAAATAACAGGTTCAACAGATTATTTAAAGTAGTGGCAAAACAATAATTCACAGAATTCAACCAAGCATAACTCACATGCTTCTCTATACCATATCTCACTTTACTTTCAACCACATAATCATTGAATCTAGCAGGAAGCTTAGAAGGTTTGTTAGACTTCCTAGCACTAGGCTTCCTTCTATCTGTATCATCAGATTGATCAAAGTCATAAGAAAAATTATTTGAACCTCTAGGGACAATGCCCTCAAACAAGATTGTTTCACCAAATTCGGTTGCAGGCTCATCCTCTGAACTGTCCTTGAGGATGAGTGATTGCCATCCTCAACTGATGCAGCTCCCATTTCATCATTGGGACTTTGAGACATTTTGTTATCAAAAATTGTCAAATGATCAGTATCATTTGTGATCAAATCATCAACTGTATCATTGACTGTTTTAGTTTTCATTTTAAAACGAAAGATTATTTTATAAAATCTCACATCTCTAGAAAAGATGACACTTCTGTTATCAAGATTAAAAAGTTTGCAGGCTTTTTTAAGAGAAGAATAGCCAATAAGAACACATTTGTTAGACCTAGATGTGAGTTTATCATGATTATTTAAAACAGTTTGAATACAAAGACATTCAAAACATCTCAAGTGAGACAAATCAGGTTTTTTCTTATGAACCAACTCATAGGGACTTTTACCATTTAAGACAGAAGAGGGAAACCTATTAATAAGATAAACAACAGTAAGCACATAATCAAACCAAAAAATAAAGGAATCCCCCCGAAACATAAGGCTCCTTGCAACATTTACCAAGTGCCTACGTTTCCTTTCAGCAATACAATTTTCTGAGGAGTATGTGCACAAGAAGTTTCTTGCACACATTAAACTGATTATGAATGAGTGTTAATAGTTTTAATAGACAAATTAAATAATTCAGCAATACTAAACATTTTTTTATTAATAAATTCAGTCCCATTACCAGACCTAATAGTTTTAATAGACACATTAAACTGATTATGAATGAGTTTTTAAAAGAAATAAAAACATCAAAGACCTCATCTTTGGATTTAAGCAAATACACCCAAACAGCCCTTGAGAAATCGTTAACAATGGATAAGAAATACTTAAACCCTTCTATGCTTGCAACCCTATAAGGGCTCAACAAGTCAAGGTGAACAAGTACACCCATTTTCTCATATTTGTGATCATTTAAAGGGAAAAGTTCCGTTTTTTGTTTAGCCCTATGACAGATTTCACAGGAAGAAACATGAACAAATTTAGATAATTTTAAAACATTTTTAAGAATAGGCAAAACTTGATCAGCGGGATGACCAAATCTGTTGTGACATAAGTCTTTGGAAACATTAAAACACATAACCATATTAGACATACTAACAGAATTGAAGATATGCATATCAAATAAATACAATCCACCATACTCACTACCGGTCTCTAGAACAGTCTCCCTTTTCAAGTGTTGTATATAACATTTATCTTCATCAAAGCCAACAAACATCTTACTATCCTTTATAAGTTTATTCACAGTCAACAGACTAACAAAATAACCAGGCACAACCAACACATCATACAAAACAACATTACAAGTCAATCTAAGATTACCAACATGATTAATCGTAGCAAGAGTTCCATTAGGATAACCTACAGTAATGTTTAAACCAAACACATCAAACATACCATTGGTAGAAACAATTAAATATTGATTAGCACCAGAATCTATAATCCAACTCTTAGTAACAGTTTTAACTAGAAAGCCATAATTGGCAATAAAAAATTTAGAAAAAATTATATTAAACCAGGCATTGCCATTAAAGAAAGAAGCACTACCTACCATATTAACATGTATGCTCCCAGATGGAGTATCATTGATCAAAGAAAACAATTTGATCATTTGTTCAGAAGTAAAACCAGTAGAAAGATTGATAGATGACTATTTTTCATTACTCTTAACATCAACATTAGCATTTTAGTTTTGTTTGCCACTATTATTAGGAAATTTTTTTAAATTAGGAGGAAATCCAACAAGTACAAAACACCTACCAATAGTGTGCCCAATCTTGTTATAATTTTTGCATATCAGATTAGGATTTGGCCCTCTATTAACAATATTAGTCACATTTCCTCTCGTGTTATTATTATTTTTTTTAACGGCAATTGTGGCTACATGGCCCCTAACCCAGAAGGCGAAGCGAGCCCACACAATCAGGTTAGGTCCAGCCCAGGCAGTGGCACCATTCCCTTTACGCTCGCGGGAGGAAATCCCAATCGCCCTAGACAAGACTCGAACTTGAGACTCTTCTATTAGAATTGCTAAAAGACTTGGTAAAAAAGAGGCATTCATTTTAGTTTCAATTTTTGCATCCTTCACATCAAGAAGAGGATTGGTGAGAAGGGCACTTCTGATAGGCTGATAGCATTCATCAAGGCCCATCAGAAATTGTATTAGTTTTATAAGTTGTTGATGAATTAACAACTCTTTACTGGCATCACAAGTACATTTAGGCAGTTTAGTTAAAGCATCAAATTCTCTCCAAATAGAGTTTAACCTATGATAATAATCAGCAACTGAACTACCACCTTGTTTAATAGCATTAATTTTTTGAAGCAGATTAAACACAATAGAACCATCAAATTTATCATATGTTTCTTCTAATTCTTTCCAAACAGATGCTGCATTATCATAGTAAACAAGACCTAAATACACATCTTGAGAAATAGAATTCTAACCCAAATTAAGACAATGGCATTGCGTTTGTCCCACTGATCAGATAAAAACTAGGAACATAAGATTCCTTTAAACAAGTACCATCAATGAAACCAACTTTATTTCTAGCTTGTAAACCAAGTCTCATGGCACTAGACCAAATCTTATAATTTTCAGTTCCCAAAAGTTTGAATGGTATTAAAGAAGTATTACTATTATCATTAGTTTGCACATGCAATGGATTACCAGCATCAAGATTGTTAATCAAAACAGGTGATAGATTACTACCACCTTACCTAGGATTCACCATCTCAAAAGAGACAACTCACAACAAGCTAATCAAAACACAACAATAACCAAAATACCAACAGATAAAACCAGAAAAACAATATGCAACAATAATCAACAAAATAACTAAACAAGCAATCAATCAAATAACCCAGATCACCTTCAATCACAGATAACCACCAATTATACCAACAACAACTTTCAAGACTACCCAAATTTCTAACCTCCAACACTCTAGACCTAATAACAAAACTACAACTAATAAGAAAATAACTAAAACTAAACACACACCCAAGAACAACAAGTAACCAGTCAAGAAGATTGGGGTTGGCCAGAACAGGTTTCCGTACCACTCTTGGTGGCAGTTCAAGGAGTTAACCCACCTGTTTTCACATTCTTAACTAAACTACTATTGTCTTAAAGGAGAAAACAACTTACAGTGGGTAAACCAGAACAACACCGAAAGAAAAATCACAATCACACTAGATTCGCATAGTCTAGTGTAATTGTGGCCAAGAATTAACCCAAAGATCTCTAATATAAACAGATCCCCAAAATCAACATTAGGGTTTCGACAAACCCTAACCAAGAAACCGCAAAGCTTCACCAGATCTAACCAAATTAGATCAAAACCATCATCACTATTAAGAAAACAACCTCAATCGTCAAGAAAACCTATCAGATAAAGAAACCCCCAAATTATGGATCAAACCCTAAAAATCAAGAACCACAAAAACTCAAAACCTGGCTGTGATACCATGTAAAAATGGTAAAGAACTTACAAAAATAATCAATTACACCCAACCAACCACCCACTGGTGTATTTTTATTATCAAAATCTATAGAAGATAAGTCCCTAAACAAGTGCTTACCAAACAATTACAAAAGAAAATGATTGATCTCATTTAGAAGGACATCAATCTAAACCTCACTTACAAATACACTCAGCAGTCAAATCAACAACCAAATAAAGAAATTGGTTGATGTACGAAATATGAAACTGACTAACAGATATCAAGATTGATATCAAACAAGACTAAGACTATAAGACCACAAAGAAAATAATCGACAGTGTGAAGAATGAATCTGTGTTATGAAACCCTAGATTTGGTGAGGTGATTATATAGCCACAAGTTCCACATTAGTCTCCCAAGTTCTAGAGATGAGCTAAACACAACTACAAGTTGAAATGACTTTAGAATGTCCAGCTTTAGCCCTTGTACTTGAACAGACTCAATAACCTAATATGTTGACCTTCAGTTTGACCATGCATGCTAACAAAAATCTCAATTTAGACATGCGTTTAATTCTCTGGTGGAATGTTTACACAAAAAAAAAAAAAAAAAAAAAAAAAAAAAAAAAAAAAACCTATATATAAGTATAGTCTATTTATTTTTTGCCTCTAGTTTTACATGTTCCTCTATTTATTTTTTGCTTACAAATGCAAGAAAATTAAACATAGGGGATGCTTATGAGTCGGGTTAAGAAGTTGTCTTTGTTGTATTACTAAACGTGAGATAACGTTTTCAGTTATATATGACTTTGTAACATATACTTAATAGAATACACTGACCTTGAAAAAGTTTATAATCTAAATTAGACAAGTGTCTCTATTTACATCTATACAAGTTCCTATCTGGTACATGTTTACAAAATTATACTAGCAAAGACCATTTTGTGAATGTCATAATGCGCCCAAGCTACAAGCAAGATCAGTGAATATATCTTCTCCACATGGAATTGTGAGGCCACCCATTGGATGGCTGTACCCAAACTCTTCCTCTGCCTGTTGTAGTAATTCATGAAAAGCAGGTTGACTTAATAGCGATACACGAACAACAAATCGCTTTATCGCCTCTTCCCCAACGTAAACCAGAAAATAACCTTTAGGGATGTCCAATGTTGGCCTTTATACGGGATCTATGGTCTAAACGTTTCAATCACTTGTATACCGAATGAATATTGTGCAAAGATTAAGTGAACTGTAAATATGTCTTTGTAATAATCAAATATGTCATCTTATCTTTTACAAACAAATGTACTGTCTATATATAGTAATGAAAGGGTACAATGAACCGGTGTGTCGGTTATGTGATTTGAGCAGTTATTGGTAACTGCTATATGGCGGTTGTAACTGCTGTGTAACTGCTTTGTTGACTTTCGTATGGTTGACTTTTGTTGACCGGGTCATATGGGTTGTGATGGGTTAACTGTTGGGTCGATGTGATTAACCCAATATTCTCCCCCTTAATCACAATCGGCTTGCTTTAGATCTTTGACTCCAATTAGTTGTCTCATGGTGAGGAATCTGATCTTCGGTAATGCCTTCATCAGTATGTCAGCCTTCTGAAATTCTCCACTTATGAATTCGACTTGTAGGTCTTCTCTTTCGACGCATTCTCTTATAAAGTGGTACTTTATATCAATGTGCTTACTTCTTCCGTGGAATACGGGATCCTTCATTAGTTCGATGGCAGACTTATTGTCGACCAGTATTGTAACTTTTTCTTCTTCCGTGTGTGTAAGCTTGCTAAGCAGTCTCTTTAACCATAATGCTTGTGTTGCTGCTGCTGTTGCTGCAATGAATTCGGACTCACATGATGATAGAGCTACCGTGGCTTGTTTTTGTGTACTCCAGCTGATTGGCGATTCACCGTAGTAGAAGATAATTCCAGTAGTGCCTTTGCCTTCTTGAGTGTTGACTCCGTAGCTGCTGTCACTATAACCTTGTATCTGTTTTCTTCCATTGTACTTGTAGGTGATTCCATAATCTTTTGTTCCTTTAACGTAGCGTAGTACTTGCCTTATAGCTTTCATGTGTTGTTCCTTCGGTTCTTGCATAAAACGACTAAGTAATCCAACGGAGTAACTTAAGTCGGGTCTTGTATGTAACAAGTATCGTAAGCATCCAATCAAGCTTCTATATTCAGTTGAGTTGACCGTTGTTTCTTCAGTGTTCTTTGTTAGTCTTGTTCCTGGATCCATAGGTATTAAAGTTTCGTTGCAGTCTAGCATTCCAACTTCTTTTAGGATCTTGCATGTGTAGGCGGATTGCTTTATTGATATGTCACCTCCAGTTTGTGTGACTTCAATTCCTAAGTAGTAGGATAGTAATCCTAGGTCACTCATCTCGAATTTCTCTTCCATTTGAGCTTTGAACTTGTCTATTTCTTTCTTTGGTGTGCCAGTGATGATTAAATCATCCACATAGACTCCTACTAGAAGTATTGAGTCTTTTGACTTCTTTGTGTAGACAGCTTGTTCTAAAGCGCACTTCTTGAAATCTAAGGACTTCAAGGTATTATCTAACTTTATGTTCCATGCACGTGGTGCTTGTCTTAATCCATATAGAGCTTTTATCAATCTGTAGACTTTTCCATTCTCTTTTATAAATCCTTCGGGTTGTGTAACATACACTTCTTCTTTTAAGTCTCCATGCAGAAATGCAGATTTGACGTCTAGGTGGTGTACTTCCCATTTGTTATTAGCAGCTATGGCTAATAGTAATCGGACTGTTTCCATTCTTGCTACAGGTGCAAAGACTTCTTCAAAGTCTATGCCATGCTCTTGTATGTAGCCTTTTGCTACTAGTCTAGCTTTATGCTTGACTATATTTTCATTAGCATCTTTCTTGGTCTTGAATACCCACTTTAATCCAATGGCTTTTTGTCCTTTTGGTAGAGTGGTTAGTTCCCATGTATTGTTTCTATTGATGGAATCTAATTCGACCTTCATTGCTTCGATCCATTTTTGATCGTTTGATGCTTCCTTGTAATTCTTTGGTTCATCTTCAGCTAGTAATAAATGCTCGGGTAAAACTTCCTCGGTGTTTTCATATAGATCATTCAATGTTCTAAAACCTTGTAGTGGTGTGTGATCAAAGTCTGGATGTAGATTCCGGGTTGCAATTGAGTTACTTTGATTGGTTGAATGTCTTGAGGTAGTTGGTGTAATTTGAGTATTTATTCTTGATGAAATTGTAGATGGTGTGCGAAATGTTTGTGAGGGTGAGTCAGTTGCTGATGTTTCATATTCATGATCATCGTTTGCAGGGATATCATCGTCTTCTTCATCTGGTTGGTTTTCGTTTTTCTGATGTTCATCTGTGGCTTCAAGATTTTCGACTTTGAAGTCAAACCATTCGGGTTCATCGTTGGTGTGTTCATCTAGGTAATCCTTCCATTCCCATGCTTCATCCTCCTTAAACTTCACATCTCTACTAACACATATTCTTTGTGTTGTTGGATCAAACAGTCTATAAGCTTTTGATCCTTGTTCGCTTCCTAAGTATACCATTTTGTTGCTTCTATCATCTAACTTTGTCAGATGTTGTGATGGTACCTTTGCATATGCTATGCAGCCAAAAACTCTTAAACTTTCTAAGTTTGGCTTTTTCTCCTTAATTGCTTCATATGGAGTGATGTCTTCTAAGGCTCTTGTAGGAACGCTGTTTAGAATGTATATAGCGTGTCTAACAGCTTCAGCCCAAAAGTTTTGTGGCATGTTAGTTGCTTTCATCATGCATCTCGTAGTAGACATGATTGTCCTATTTCTTCGTTCAACAACTCCATTTTGTTGTGGTGAGTAAGGTGCGGTTAGTTGTCGTGCTATGCCGTTTTCTTTGCAGTATTGAGTGAATTCATTAGATGTGAATTCTCCTCCACGATCAGTTCTTAACATTTTCAATGTTATCCTTAGCTCCTTCTCTATTGTTTCTTTGTATTCCTTGAAAGTACCGAAAGCTTGATCTTTCGTACTTAGGAAATACGCCCACATATATCTTGAGTAGTCATCTACTAACAAAAATATATATCTCTTTCCAGATGTTGTTGGTGGTGTTATTGGTCCACATAAATCTCCGTAAACTAAATCTAATGGTGATGTTGATCTAGTTTTTGCTTTCTTGGGAAATGGTGCTCTGCTGTGTTTACCAACTAAACAAACATCACAAATTTGTGTTGTATGTTTAATGGCAGGTATTCCTTGAACTAACTCTCTTTGAGTCATAGATTTTAATGATTCAAAGTTGAGGTGTCCTAATCGTGCGTGCCATAACCAAGTGTTGTCACTTAAGTTTGCTAGTAAGCAAACAGGTGTGCCTATCTTCAGACTTGCTTTGTATATACGGTTTCTTTGTCTTGTGACTTTCAAGAAGATTTTGTTGTCCATGTCATAAAGTCGTAGTTCATCGTCGTCCATTACAACTTTACAACCAATTTCGGTAAATTGTCCAAGGCTCAATAAATTGTTTTTCAAGCTAGGAATGTAATAGACTTGAGATATGATTCTTTGTTTCTCGTCTTCACATTCTAATAGTATTGAACCTTTTCCTTTAATCTCTACATGAGATCCATCTCCGAATCTTACTTTTCCACTAACGTTCTCATCTAGTTCTTTAAAGTGTTCTCTTATTCCAGTCATATGGTTACTAGCTCTATTGTCTAAATACCATTGACTGTCAACACTTGTCTCTTTATATCCTACATCTTCTTCGTGTAGCGAGACCTTTTGATCTTTTAGCTTTGTTACATTTGGGTCTTCTAATATTGCCATTAATAAGGTAGGTTCTAAGTCCTCCTCGACAAGATTAGATTGCATACTAGTGTTTGGTTTTGAATAACACTTAGATGCATAGTGACCAGTCTTATTGCACTTGTAACATCTAACTTTGCTAAAGTCAATATTCTGTTTGTTGAAGTGATTGTGAGTGTTTTCTCCATCCTTCTTCTCGTGGTTATTTTTATCGTGGTTCTTCCATCCTTTATATTTTCCACGTCCACGTCCTCTGAAATTTTTCCCTCTATTATCATGTCGTGTGAACATCAATTTGTCTTGACTGTCCACTTGTTTTCCTTTCTTGAACTTAATCCTCTCTTCGTAGGTCTTAAGTCTTCCTATTTCCTCTTCTAATGTCATTTCACTTAGATCGGAATATTGTTCTATAGATGCGACTATTTGCAGATACCTTTCGGGTACAGCATTTAGTAGTTTCCGTACTAAGGTTTCATATTCTATTGTGTGTCCTAGACTAGCGGCTTTGTTTACGAGTGTTGTAAGTTTTGTGGTGAAGGTGTCAACTGTTTCATCTTCCTTCATATATAACATCTCAAATTTGGATTTGAGTGTTTGTAGTCTTGCTTGTTTAACTCTGTCTTCGCCAACGTGTCTAGTTTTTAAAGCATTCCAAATGTCTTTTGAGGTTTTGTGCTTTGTTATTTGAAGTAATTGTTCTTCGGGTAAGGCTTGGTAAAGGAAAGCAATAGCGGTTTTTTCCTTTTTCTTATCGGATTGAGTCGTTTCGGTCGGCTCAATTGTTTCCCATAAACCATTCGCTTCGAGAATGATTTGCATTCGAATTGCCCATAATGAGTAATTCGCGGGCTTTAGGATTGGGCATTGAAATTGGGGTGTACTAGTCGAAATGTTAGTACTGGGTTCCTTTTTACCACTGTCGTTCGTCATATTTTAAAAATGACAAATAAAATCTCCAATAAAGAATTTTAACACAAAGTGTATATACAAAAATTCTTTTCTTAAAATGAGCTCTTAATGTTTTATCTTCCTCAAATGGGTGTAAAACTTTTCTAGGTATAGTTTTAACAATTTTTAAACTATCCTCGAAGATTATAAAATTTAAACTGAATAACCTAAGGTTAATTACTCCTTACAAATTATTCCTAGTCTTCTAAGTAGTGTAAAAACTAGGTTAGATATACTAAACAAAATATGATAAGATTTTAATAATGTTTTAAAATAACTTATCAATCTAAAAACTGTATATATCAAGATATATAATGTAAAATAAAGTGGTTTTGAAAACTTTGGAACCTGGAGGGGTTGATGGTTTAACCCGATGCCTTAACTAAAAATAAAATCCTTTGTGGCCCTTTAACTGTACACGCGTCCTTCCTTTTTTTTATCTCTCCCTTTTTTTTGTTTGAGATAATAACCCACGCGTATAATTTTTTGAGATACTGCCTTTCAGTATTTCTCTCTCTCTCTTCAGAAGATATCTTATGATCTTCTTCTTCCTTCTCCAATATACAACGACTGTTGACCGGCCTCTTTTTTATGATGGCTGTGGTTTTGACCGTCCTTTTACTGTCTCCGGTGTGGTGTTCTGTACGAGCACTAATATCCTCCAATTTGAAATCTAGGGTTTCGGATTAATTGGGGGTTTTCTGATCTGTGAGAATTTTTACGATTGGAGTTTGCTAATGAATCAATTGGGGTTTTCAATTGATCCTTCTGGGCTTGATTCCGTTTAAGAACAGGTGTGTTCGTTCTAATTCGAATCTTTACTTTTGTGCCCTAATGATGACACTCGTATTTGTTTTATTTCGAATCAAAAATATTTAAACGATTAAGTTCGGTTTTTCTGATCATGTTTTGGATTGGTAATGAAACTGGTTTTGAAATTTTTTTGCGAGTTTGATTTGTTGCCGGGTTGTGAGTAATCACCAAGTGATTATACCCCTGTTGCGACAAACGTTGAGAAACAAAAATGACGTCGGGATTTGTATTCTTAGCGATTTGAAAAAAAAAATTTATTTCGAAACTTGGTCTGTTTTTTATTCTGGAACTTGTACGAGTCTGGGTAGATGATGATTGTTGGTTGATAGACCAAACCGCTCTGATACCAATTGTTGGCCTTTATACGGGATCTATGGTCTAAACGTTTCAATCACTTGTATACCGAATGAATATTGTGCAAAGATTAAGTAAACTGTAAATATGTCTTTGTAATAATCAAATATGTCATCTTATCTTTTACAAACAAATGTACAGTCTATATATAGTAATGAAAGGGTACAATGAACCAGTGTGTCGGTTCTGTGATTTGAGCAGTTATTGGTAACTGCTATATGGCGGTTGTAACTGCTGTGTAACTACTTTGTTGACTTTCGTATAGTTGACTTTTGTTGACCGGGTCATATGGGTTGTGATGGGTTAACTGTTGGGTCGATGTGATTAACCCAATATCCAAAGATGTTGAGCTGCTTCTGTTAGAGAATGACCGTCTGAGAATTTGTTTTGCCTGAGCTATGCGAGGCATACGGATTGTCATTTTGTATGTGGTTAAAAAAAATTAACTCAAAAGGGTGATGAAGTAAGAAATATCTCAAAGAAATTGTTCTTGGTGAAGGATGTTATGGTAGATTTATGAAGATAATGTTGTTCTGCACAATGAATCGTTTATATAACCTACTGATGGACTGTATTAGATGGTAGATAGTGACATCTCAAATTTATGGAAGAAAGAACCAACATCACATGGACGGGTTCATGAGGTATTTCATTTATCTTGCTTAGCTCTCCTAGCTTTGTCTAATAGATGAATGTCATATAAAAACAGAAAGAAGCTATCTCAATTGGTTTTGTCTTAGGACATTTAAAGAAACATTTTATCAAGTGCAACAATCATAAATCTACTGAAACTATTGTGGACTACAAGTTTTAGTTCCCAAAGAAAAATTGATTAAACATAGATATGGACTTATATGGCTAGAAATCTAGACAGATATAGTGACGGTGATTAACGATATCACATGGTTTGGTCTTGATGCTTCAGGCTAAATTTTGGATCAACATTAATACATGTAGGACATTGTGCCTTTCCACCAAATTGCATCAAATATATTGATTGTTGTAAATATGGCTTATTTAATCATGTCCTGGACATGTTTCACATATAATCAGGACAGCTAATATCTACATACATTTATGATATGAGGATACATCATATGGTTCTTTCCTATTTTTCCCGCATGTGGACCTTCAATTTACTTGAATGACATCCAAAGTGAATGCATTTGTAGCACTGCAACTTGCCCTTAGAAATAATATTGAGTTAGTAGCACCTTGCAATCAGTGTCTTATCTGAATGGGATTGAATAAAAATAAGGTTCACTCATTCCCCTCTTAAATGAAGATGTGAGCTGAGGCAGCCGATGGATAAGGGCAAATGGAACTCTTTAATTGTCTGCTTCTAGTTTTCATTTTAGCATTTCGACAATGATTTTCCATTATATAAAACCGCAGTGGCTATTATTTGAATTCGTAAGAATCTAACATTTTTGAGAGTTTTATTATCCAATGAAAATCTTGTTTAGAGACGTGTCGCTTTATACAGGGTGTGATACATATATTTGTATGTTTAACATCTACTTTATGTCATCAGTTGTGAAACACATCAATCACTTGTATGTAATAGTTGTCTTTGTAGAGTCATTGAGAATGAAATAAGTTATTTGTTCATATATTACCTAATAATACCAAATAAACTATGTTGAACTTGATATAGTTCGACATTCAGATTAGAAAACAAAAAGAAGCATCTCTATTTACAACTATAAAAGGTCCTAGTTTTACTTCTATACAAAACTGTGCTAGCAAAGACTATTGTGTAAATGTCATAACATGCCTAAGCTAGAGGCAAGCTCAGTGAATACATCTTCGCTACATGGAATTGTGAGGCCTCCCATAGGATGGTTAAACCCAAACTCTTCCTCTGACCGTTGTAGTTACTCTTGGAAAGCAGGTTGGTTTAACAGTGATACAGGAACAACAAATCGTGTCTTTTCTTCTTCCCCAACATAAACAGCAAGAAACCCTTTTGGAATGGCCATAAATTCTGTGCTACTTCCGTTTGAGAATGATCTTTTGAGAATTTTTTTCGCCTGAATGATCCTAGGCATAAGGATTGCCATTATTTCAGTGAAGGTAGAGTCTCTGAATGTTAAATTTGTGTATAAGGAAAATCTCAAGCTATCTCTTTTTAGTGAAGGATGTTATAGTAGAATTTTGATGAAGTTTTGATTGTGTTAAGCATGAAGAAACCTTCATATATATAGCCCAATGATACAAGCCACATTATCAGATGGTAGACGCATATTGAATTTATAAAAAAAAGAGACAACATCACATGGATGTGTTATTCATGATGCAGCTCTTTTATCTGCTTGGCTCTTTCTACCCTTGTCTTATAAGGAAAGTGATAATAAGATAGAGTAAAGGCTACCTCACATGGTTTTGTCTTATAACACTAAAAGAAACATTTGGTTAACTACAATAATCATAAATTTTTTAAAACTATTGTGGACTACAAAATTAAATTCCGAAAGAAAAAAAATGATTAGACACAGACAGTGACTTGTGTATGGCTAAACAAGATATATAGTGACGATGATTAACAATATCACATGGTCTCGTCTTGATGCTTTAGGCCAAAGTTTTTGCAGCACTACTTTATGTTTGGCATTTGTCTTTTTTCTAAATTGCCTATCGCTTATATTTGATTGGTGTAAATGAAGTTCATTTTTGTCCGAAACATGTTTGGCATATTATCAAGGCATATAATATCTCCAGCTGTTTATGATAGTAACAACAGATAAGACGTGGTTCTATTAGAATGAAACTATTATGCCCTCGCATGGACTTTGATTTTACGGAGATGACATCTAAAATAGAGAATGTATTTGTGCCAATTGTGGTTAGTCTAATAGTTAGTAGCACATGCAATTAATGTCAAGTTTAAAAACCCTTTCTCTATCAGGTGGAAAAAGCGACCTAGTTCAATCTCGATAATTAACCCATCACAAATTCTATTAGTGGTGTGTGTATTGTTTACGATTACATTCTACTCATTCGTATTCTTAATCGGTCTAGTTTTCTTGGATATTAGGGTTTGATTCTAGGTCGGGTTTATACATTGGCTTTAATTCACATCGTCGGCTTTCCTCTTCGCGTGTCGTGATTGGCCGGTGCTTAATTTCCTAAACTGTTCTAAGGACGATAATCATGTGAAGACCAGTTTCGTGTGTTCTTTTGTAAACCCTAGTTTAGGGGATTTAGTGTTCATTGAATATTTAGACGCTACTTGTGCTTGTTGTTTTGATTGTATGTGCTTGTTTTGAAAATGGAAAGCGGGTTTTTGGAGTCAGCAGGGGGAGGAAAGAAGAAAAAGAAAAAAAAAGGTAATAGCTTGGTTGATCAGATGTTGAATGCTCGTACTCTTGTGTCAAGTTCTGATTATGTAAAGAAGAACACGGCTAGCGACATAAATGTTGTTGGAATTGGTCCGTAGGAGTCTCTAGCTAATGCATATGGTAATCCTAATTCGTCTTCGTTGGTTGGTAAAGTTCGTGATATCTGTTAATAAAAATAAGCCATAAAAACGTTATTTATATTTTACGATCTTCTAATGTTTTGTCGATAACAAACGTAAAATAATTTTAACAAAACAAATAAAATACGTAAAAGGTTTGAGCCAATAGTTTACTAACACACTTTTACTAAACATATTAAAACTATATCAAAACAAGTTTAGTAAATAAGTTATATAAAACCAAAGACGTTTTTATATAAACACAAGTAATATTGTTTTCATCTTATAAAAATGCATATTTATAACAACTAGTGTTTACATAATATAGAAGTGCTTTGTAAATATTGTAATGGGTAAACTAATGGGTAAAAACCAAAATCCATGACCCATGACTCATAACCATTGATCCATTGATTAGGTACAATGAATGTTATTGGGTAAAAACCAAAGTCCATAACCCATACCCATGGAGCATGATCCATAACCCATGACCCATTGCATGACATCATGCATGAAGTCATGTTAGGTATTATCCATGATCCATGACCTAAAGTCCATGACCCATGACCCAAGATCATTAACCCAATGACTAGGTACATTGCATCTTGTTGGGTATCCATAATCCACTACCCATAACCCATAACCCCATAACCCGGTTTGCAACCCGAAATCCGGACTAAACTGACCCAGTAGCCGGATCCCTGGTTTTGCACTAGCCGGATCCCTCTGAGGAGGGATCCGTGAGAACCGTGGGACAGTAGACAAGTTTTGTCTATAAATAGTGAGCCATTTCTCTATTTCTCACTACCACTTCACATATACTTTCTCCCAGTATTCTAACATCACTAACCTCTGATCCAAAGGATCATTCAATGTAGTTTTATGTTTGTGTGATTCTCTAGGTTCCTATTAAAGGTGAGATCACCACCTCTTGAAGACGTGCAAGCTCAAGTAATAAGTTGCTAAGCTTCGTCATCATCAAGACCACTCAAGTGCATCTTGTTGATAGTTCTTTCCTCCCTCTATAGAAGTGTTGTGTTGAAGGCATTAGTGAAAGGTGCCGAAGGGTCGTGTTGAAAGCATTAGTGAAAGGTGCCAAAGGTGTACAATCGATATGGTGCATCAATGTACAAGTTAGATAGTTTGGGTTAAAGGATGTTGATGTCCTTCTAGTATTGTAACAAGGAGTGTGTCTCTTCTGGGGTAGTTCTGTTGTGGTGTAGTGTTGGGTAGTAGTTCCTCCTTTGTAATGGAACTCGGTATCTAGCCTTGTACCGGATAAAGTGTAGGCGACGTTGTGATAGGTTTGGTTCTACCTCATGGAAGAACTTGATGTCTAGCCTTGTACTGGATAAAGAGTAGGCGACGTTGTGAAGGATTCTCCGCCACATTAAGGAGCTTGTGTTGTGTAGTGCTTACAAAATCTCGAGTGGGGTACTCGGGGAGTGGAGTAGGGAAAGGAAGGTGTCCTTGTAGCCGAACCACTATAAATAATCGTGTCGTGGTTTTGTGTTCCTTTACTCTTTATATTTGCATTACTTACTTATATTCTTATCTATCAATATCCAACAAACATATAAAATAGATTTACATAAGTCGATCTAAATAATTTAAAACGAAGTTTTAATCGGTAAAACTATTCATCCCCCCTTCTAGTTTTCCACAATTGGCATCAGAGCTTCGTTACCAAGTTTCTTAGAGTATATTGTACTTTAAAAACTTGATACGATCTGTGTATGTTTGAAAACTACAAAGAAGAAAATTTCTTAAAATAAAAAGTCTTGTTTTAAAAATTCTTATACTTTAAAAGTTGGATAGTGATAGATCATTCTAACAATTTCTTTTGAGAATTCTTCATGCTAGGATTCGTTCAATGACTTCGCTCCATCTAAAGAAAAATGAAGTCAACACCCAAAGAAGATTCCAAAGTAGTTACGATTAGGTATTTTAAAAACTCATGAATTATTTCGCGTCTATGATTTTCAAAAATCATAAAAAGAATATATAGAAAAGGTATGTTCTTCTAACTATAATTAGTTAATCTAAAAACATACTAATTGTTTGTAGATAAATTAATAATATATGCTTCTAAATTATATTAGGTAGTATTATAATTACATATACTATAAAAAGACTCGTAGATTTACTGCTTAAACTTCAATATCACAATTTCTCCAAAAAGTCGTTCTTCATATTAAACACATCATCGGGAATAGTATTATTGGTTGATCTCCATAGAGAAAACTATAAACTAGTCATTATACATCTTTACCTCGTAAAGAAATTTGGCTAATCAAAAGTTTTGATCCGTCATTTCTCACATAGAGATATTGGCATTGCATTAGTAATCTATGTCAATATTTTCCATTCGAAACTTTCCATATCATGATAAAATAGAATTTTAACATGATTCTTAGTTTCCCGACCTATGGCTTACTCGTAAAAGGAACCTCATCAAAAGTGTTTTGTAAACACAAAGACTCGTCAAAACCTTGTACCACAGACAAACCCTAAGATATAGAGCAAAACCATTGACAAAAATAAAAATCAAAAACTCCCGTGTCAAAATTAGCAAACCCACTCAAACTGTTTCTCTGCTGAACTGCTGGATCCCTACATTTTAACTAGATGTATCCCTTTTGCAGACACATCAGTAAAACAGAATAAGTATTTGATGATCACTGTGCACTTCTACTCCTCACTTTACTCTTTCACATACGAACATAAACCCATAATTACTGTTCCTAGGAGATCTTTCTTCATCATTCCAAGGAATTCAATCACTTGTGTAAGTATTATCTTCACTACATTGTAATTTCCATTCTCTAGTTCCTAGTAGTACAATTTTTACATCTTGAGAACTTTGATTCAAGTGGGTTTGTCACAATTTTCTATCATATTGTTTTCTAAGATAACTAATCAAAGAATAAACATTGTTAATACAAATTAGAACTCATAATAAATTCAAAAGAGATGTGTTGAGCAAAAATTGTGATGAACCTCAAAAAGGAACTATTCACTTAATTAACACCACATTGTGGTTTTGGTGTTTTGTTAGCCTTAATAGTTTTTATTAGAAGTGATGGTCATTCACGTTTAGGAACTTTGTAACGTATGTTAAATATCGTGCTAGAATAGTCAACGGGCTCGTGGATTGGGCTAAGCTAATTGGCTATAAGTTAAGTTAAGCTAGCCTTTCTTCATGTGTTATCCAATCCAAGTCCACGAGGCCCAAGCCAAAGCCCATTAGGGCGTTTATGTTTTAGAGTATAAATACCCCTCAAAGTCTCATTTGAGGGGTGTGCTTGAGTGTGTGTGTGTGTGTTCTTCCTTTGCAATAACATCATCTTTATTGTTTATCTTTCTACGCATAACATACACGGTTTGTATAACATCAAGTCACCATCTTTCCTTTCTTTATTTCATCTTCTTATACGCATAAGTGTTTGTGGTTTAACGTGTTCATCTTGTGATAAGGTGTGTTGGGTTTGTGATAAGGTTGATAAAAGTAAGGTCCTACATGTTTAGGATCAATCATGCCAAGATCTAAGCAATAAGATTACCAAGATACGGCTCATTACATACCAATGCACTATCGAAAGGAAGGTCTTGAACCTCAAGATCAAAAAGCTTTCAAAATGCTACAAAAGCGGTTGTTTCATGAAGTCTGTGTGGTCAATCAATCCTTTCTCAATAATACCGACATTCCTGAGGTCTTTTCAGCAATCAACTTTCAGTGTCTCCTCAACATCCACGAACAAATATGCCCCGTATTTTTTCTTGAGTTCTACAAAAGCATTAGGATCATAAGAAATAATGACGAAACCATCTCAATTGCCTTCATCATCAATGAGCACAACTACAACTTAACCCTTGTTTAGTTTTCCCGGATTCTTCGCATTCCTTACCATGGAGTATGCATATGTTCCAATGAATGGTCACTAGCCAAGCTTTATGACATGGTTGATGATCACGAGGTTTATTTCACACCCCTCCCTGAACCGACCACGGTGAGAGATACCGTCTTTATTCAAAGAGCCTCCCCAACTCGAGTAACTAGGAACTCAAAGATCATCCATCGGGATCCCTTCCAAATGGAAATTTTGGATATTTTCCCTCTCTACAAGAAATAGGAACAAGTTCTTAGGGATAATTTCCTTTGCTTGGCTGGAAACAAGGATCATCCTAGCGCATGTCTAGTTTACATGATCTATTGCCTTGTCAACTCAACTCCTTTCAACCTCGCATACTACATGGTCAAGTGGATGGCTAGCGTTTCTAAGACAGATAAGATGGTGCTACCATATGATATGCTCCTTACTCGCCTAGCTAACTTTGTCTTAGCCTTAGAACCTCCTTATACGGATGACCACTTCTTCTGCAACAAAGTCATGGTACCTCTATCCGATGAGAAAACTTCGAGGTTCATAGTTTAAGATAAAAGACCTCATCCACCAACGGACTCGTCCGAGGAGACGGAGGGAGAAGGAAGCAACCCCATAGGCAACTACCATCTCGACCCCGTGTCTTACATTGACCAATTGCTAGACATTCCAAGCCCTTCCCAAGAGTTCCAACAAACGAAGGGGATGTTCAAATGCATTGCCAATTTTCTAATGGGGAAGAAGAAGAAATTATATGGAATCTTGAGGAGATTGAAGGTGAAGCTTGAGGCGTTTGAAGGAGAAACTTGAGGGTAATGGGAGGTAAGGCCAAGGACCTTAATTTGAACAATGTGATGTAACATCTTAAACAATATTTCTTTTATCTTAGAACTCAGTAGTACTTGATGCTATGGCGATTAACAAGAACATCTTAACCTAGGATAACATAATAGGGATTTTTTGAGTAGTGGTTTGTTTTCTTGTTTATAAACTAGGAAGTATCCTGTTATGTAAGCTTTATGCCTATGTAACGGGCTGAGATATGGGATTTCACTCATATCCATTGTACTTAAACGCTTTTTTTGGTTAATATATTTACCAGGGTGCAGGATTACTCCCCTTTACCCAAAAAACATAATAGGGATTTTACGACTCTTTGATATCATATCAAAAAGTCGGTCTTTCTCCTAATTGCATGCTTATATGTCACTTTTACATGCCATGCTTGCTATGCTTTACTTACTTACAGGAATGCTTGATGTAGAAATCACTAGGTTTGAAATTCGATGCGCGGTGCAAAATCTTGCACGCGTTCTGGGAAGGAAATGGGTCCGGATCCCTAGGCTATAACTAGCCGGATCCTTCACATGAAGAAACCGTGGGATCTCGGTGGATAGAAATGGATTTTTTACACCTTCACATCAATTGAACCTTCCAGACCTTATTAGACTTGGTAAACATGATATATTAGGTTCACTTAAGTTCCCCTTTGGCTCAGATGATCCCACATCCACTCATGGATGACTTAAGATCACATTCAAAGTGTTTTTGATTAATCATTTCTTCAAAAATCACCATTTTTCCGCTCCAATTTTTATACATTGTTTCTCTCATCTTAAAACACCTAGTTTGATATTTATCTCATTTTTAGCTAATTGATTTTAGTCATCTTTATCTCAAAATAGGTTAAAAACTAGTTTTTCATTTCTTGTGATTTTTAAGGAATTTTCCAAATTTTCCTTAAGTCACCATCTGATCTCTAGGATCATTTTACATCTGTTGATACTCTCAAAATCTTAGTATCATGCTTAACCACTTATGTGCATACATAAAAACTTCATTCTTTTATAAAACCATCATTAGATATCCTCACTCATTATGTTTGAACATTTAAAGTCCTATACCATTTAAGACATATTAGGGAATTTAAACACTCAATATATATACGTACTAGACCTTGGTAGAATATCATCACTCCCTTTCCTTTCTCTCTGAAGACAGGATCCCTGGATTTCAACTATCGAAGTCAAAAAATAGATTACTCGTCTCATCAAAGGTGTTCACAACCTCCTCATCATCACTATCGGAGTCAACAATCTCTCCCACCTTAGAGAATGGGTTAACCCTCTTAGTAGAAGAAGTAGACAGAAAATCCTTTTTATTACCTGGATAATCAACCTTTTTAATAGGATTACCATCATCATCAACAAGAGTAGCTTTCCCATCAATAAGAAGCTTTTCAAACTCCCTAATTTTCTCAACAATAGGGGTAGGACCAACCTCGTTAGCTTCCATTGAATCACTCACAAGCGGTTCTTGTGATACATTCTCGGTCTTAAGCGACCCAACCTCCTTAGCTTTCATTGTACTACCAGAATCCACTACATCAGTAGGAGTGCCACATTCATCAGTATCGATAATATTAAGTGCAGCAAAAGGATTAGATGTAGCAATATTCGTCCCACTCGTACTAGCTACTTCAGTGGCTTTCTTATTTGTATTATCCACCTTTTTGGGTCAGGGGGAGGTGCTTTAGGTTGATACCTAAACTTAGGACCCACACCAGGTTTAGTAAAACCTCCTTTACCTAGAACACTTTGACCGCCATTCCTACCCTTTTTCTTGTTATTGACAGTTTGAAAACCATCATTAACACTCAGTTTAGGCTGTGTAAGAGGTGGAACAAATTTAGGACAATCAAGCAGCGTATGACCAAAAAGCTTACATGTATCACACCTTGGCGGTTTCCATTCGTATTCAATAGTAGAACCCGATCCATCCAGTAAGGGTATCTCAACAGTGAGACTCTCCTGAAGAACCTTATCCGCCCGAACTTCAATCAAGCACCTAGCAAAACTATTGCGGCCCCAAGAATCAAGCACATTTGACTAGTGTAAGAATCTAGCATTTTCGGCATAACAATCAATGTAGCAAGAAGACTGAGACCATCATCATAAAACATAGCAAGAGGAACATCATGAAATTTAAGCGACACCGGAATGTTAGTCAAATCCTCTTTAAGCAGATTAGTATTCAACGTCCAAGTTTTAAGAATATTTGGCACATTTCTAATCATCCACGGTCCGTTTTCAAGAACATCATCAACACCTTTACGAGTGGAAAACTTAAAGAAAAAGAAACCACTAGCATTCATCATAACCTTTTGAATACCATACTTGGCCCACGTATTACGAACCTAATAATCAATGACCAGAAAAGCAATACGTTTACCAAGAAAATAACCATAAAGGGTATTATTAAATTTAGAGTTTACCTCTTCCACGACTTTCATAGGAATGGAGAGATCCACCCCATTAGACTTGTTACTACATTCCAACCTACGAAAATTAGACTTGCGCTTCGTAGAATCAATGGACATAGCACCCGCATATGAAACTGGCTTCACACTCGGGACACCCGTTGGATGGGGCTGAATATGAACTTTGGGAGACGAATTAGAAGCAACATTAGTATCATTGACCACATTCTCCGCATTCGTTACTTCAACTCCACGCATAGCCTCTTTAAAAGTCTTACACGCATCCAAAACAACCGGATCAAGACCATAATTTGGCTCAGCCTCATTCCCATTGTTAGGGTTCATTGTCGATTGCAGAAATGACTCACCAAGACTAACAGTAGGATACGGAACAGTTACATTACCATGAGATTCGACACCCATATTAGAAGCCACCTCCACCTTGTTACTTGAGTCACGTGCTTTAGAAGCCAACTCACTAAAGATGCATTTGTCGTCTATAAAAATGGAGCTTCAATAAAGATTGAGATAAAAATTAAATATCTCCGACATGTTAGTATTGTCGACTAACTACTCGGTTCTAGTGCGGAATAAATATGATCTCAAAGACAAACACACACACCTGCAGCCTTGCTTTATATCGATAGAAAAGTAAAGAACAAGCACAAGATAATAAACCTAATCGAACGTTTGATTAGTAAAGAAAAAAGGGCGTACAAGCACAAGATAATAACCCTAATCAAACTGGTTTGCAGAACCGTCTTCAGGACACATGGATGAGACAGAGGAAGATCAAAACGCTCAAAACCAAGGTATTGGCCTTCGTATAGGCTTGACTTACGATGTGATCATGTGCTACAATTGGTGGTCCAAGGGTTAGGGAGAAATTACAAGAAACGTGGGTTTAAATTCCATTCTACTATGATCTTTATTGTGCTGGTACAAGATTTTTTATATGGACCTATTTTTGAACAAAGGATGATTTGGGATCCAGGAATTAGAGTAATCAAGATGTAGATGCTACACCTTGCGGACAAGGTGTTTTTGGGGCGGGAGTAAAGATATAAGCAAGTCATTAGGATACTTTCTCTGTATTATACTTAGTACTTTCCTTATTAATTATTACTTAGTTTCTTTTATTTATTTTCTTAATGAACAAGTTAAGTGTATGATATCTTTTTATTATATATAGAAGATATTAGGCCTGTAATATGATTAAGTTGAATATTATTATTAATAGTTTAGTGATTTGATATCAATATTGGGAGAGAGATCTGTCACTCGAAAGTTGATCACCTATCTTTATTGTTCTTTTTATCTCTTAATCGAATTTGGTTCGTATCACTTGATCACATACATCAATGGTGGATATGAAGGTGATAGTTTATTTGTACAGTTTGCGGTTTAAACCAAACAGTAAAAAATTGACAAGTTATTGTTAAACTTTCTAGCTAACATGTTTTGCGTTCTTCGTTTTGAATTTAGGACGAGTGACCGGGTAAGTACAATATTACGGGTGCATGAAGCTCAACGGTTTCAAAAAAAAGTTATCACCACATAAGCACATACTTATCATATCAAACTAAAAGTATGTAAGCTTCAACGACAACTGTTGGTGCATCAAATTTAAAATACATAAAAGATAGACTTTAAATGAAGTAATAGTAAAGTGTATTTTTTTATAGAGATGAATTAGGGACGATTTTCATAAATCAGGGGAAGATAGAGGTTTCTTTTACACCCTTAAACTTCTAAAGGTATAATCTTCAAGATCTTGAAAAACTCATACTTCGTAGTTATTATAGTTCATACATTTAAATGGTCCTAGTGATTCTAGTAGATAATAATATAACTATGTCATAATAGAAAACAAGAAGTATTCACACTGATTAGAATGCATTCACTTATCTCTATTTACAATTGGAGAAGATCCGTGGTCATGTGTTATCAAAATTTTTGTAGCAAGATCTATATTTAACGTCATAATGCGCCCAAACTATAAGCAAGATTACTAAATATGTCTTCACTACATGGAATTGTGAGGCCACCCATAGGATGGTTATACCCGAACTCTTCCTCTGCTTGTCGTAATAATTCTTGAAAAGCAGGTTGGCTTAGTAGTGATACAGGGACCACAAATCGCTTTTTTTCTTCTTCCCCAACATAAACGGCAAAATAGCCTTTTGGAATGTCCACAGATGCTGTGCTGCTTTCATTTGAGAAAGATCGCCGAAGAATTTTTTTGGCATGAATGATCCGAGGCATACGGATTGTCATTTTTTCAACGAGGGTAGAGTCTCTTGTGGTTGAATTCTGAAGCTATTTTTTCTTGGTGAAGGATATTGCGGTAGATTTTTGAGCTAGTTGTTGTTGTGATATGCATAATGAACGGTTTATATAGCCCACTGATCGATGTAAGGGACAATATCAGATTGCAAATTGTGACAAATGAAAAAAAGCAACACCACATGGTCGTGTTCTTCATGGTTTGCCTCTCTCTTCTTGGTAGGCTCTCTTTATATTTGTTTCATAAATGATAGTGACATAAAATATCTCACATGGTTTTGTCTTACGACACACTATAACGAACCACAATTAGTGAAACAATCATTAGTTCATCGACATTATTGTGGATCAACTACAATTTTAACCCACAAAAGAAAAGAAATGATTAGATAGAGATAGGGAGTTGTATGGCCAGTAATCGAAACACTATATTATTTTGACGCTAAGTAACAATATCACAAGGTTCGGCCTTGATTCGTGAGGCCAATTTTTTTTCGGCATTAATATATGTAGGACAATATGCGTTTCCACAATATACCCTAGCTATCAGCTGATTTACATTTACACCATAGGATCAGAACACTACTCTTTGGAGGAAGAACACCTTAGCATCAGAACTTGGTACTGCTAGCTTGGCCATAAGCCCTTTGGTCAATAGCTAATTCTTCTATGACATGATTCTATATGAGATGGCCGGTTCTATCTTTCTGATACCATTATGCCTTTCCGTGGAAATTGACTTTGCACAAATGACATCCAAAATGAATACCGTTACGGCATTGTGTTCGTCTTTAGAAAATATATTTTGCTAGCAACATCTTGCTATAACTATATCTTGTGTTGGAGATAAAAACTCAGGTTCATTCATTACCCACTTTATACGAAATTGAGAGGCTGCCTTTTTTTGTTTACATTTTTCTGAGCTGCAGAATTATTGTATAATAAAACTATCATGGAGCTAGAAAAAACTCGAAAAATTTTACATTAATTTGGTCTTGAACTCAATCATACCACATGAGATTTCATTAAGGTCAACTCCAACTTTGAGTTGCCGGCATCTTCATATTTCATTTTTGTGACGGACATCTTGCTTTATATACAATGGTCACCGGACATCATTAGTTATAGTAATAAGAAGTTACAATTTCTGAGAACTAAGTTTCAATATCAATATTTATAAGTCTTAAAACTATATTCAGTTGAAATTCTCAATTTAGATATGGGCCCCTTGCCCCTTTATTTAGCATGTGTTCTATGTATATGTATGTTAGACATCAGCTGTTCAATCGTGGTAAAATTCCATATTATTTTTTGAATCTGAGAAAAGCTGCGTTTAATCTTCCGGTGGCATGTTTACACAGACAAAAAAAAAAAACTTCAATATATTAGTAAAGTCTTATTATGTTGAGAAAGAAATCTTTCATGGTCGTGCAGCCTCTAGTTTTCAAACGTCCCTCTATATATTTTTTGCTTACTAGTGCAAGAAACTTAAACATACGAGATACTTACGAGTCCGGTTAAGAAGTTGTGTTTGCTGAGTTACTAAACGTGAGATAGCATTTTCATTTATATCTGACCTGGTAACATGTACTTAATCCGATTGGACAAGTGTCTTTATCTACCTATATTAAAAAAAACACATAAGCAACAAAGGATGCTTCAAAAAAAGACATGTATGTAACAAATACTGTGACACTATTTGAGCTTTGGAAAAAACGATACTACTTTTTTTCTACATTACTCAACCAAATATATTTCCCAAGTCCCACCATTCAAAAAGTTCCAAACCATTTCATTTCATCCACTCCATTTCTTTGACTCTCCAACATCAGCTGCCAACTTGCCATATTCCAAAAAAAAAATGTAACACCATCTTACTTTTCCTTACTTATCTTTGTTTTACTTTGGTTCATAAGCTTAAACTTACACGTACGCGACTTGGGTTTTTTTTTTTTTTTTTTTTTTTTTTTTTAAGTTCAATTTCTGGAGTAGTCTTGAAAGATGGCATGAGGCTGCCCCCAATAGTATCGATCGAGGGTAAAGTGGCGATCGATTCACATCGATCGTCTTGCTGTGGATGTACTCGATCGCCAAGATTGAGAATGAAATGGGTCGCCTGCTCGATCGAAACCACAAACCACGAACCTCCAAGGTTTTTAGCCGTTGCATATCCAAACAAAAAAAAAATCCTACCGTTTGAAAATTTAATTTTTTACCGATTGATTAAAAAAAAAAAAAAAAAAAAAAAAAACCCTACTAAACTACCCTATAAATACACAACATATTTACACACTAAACTCACAAATCTCACAATCCTCTCTATCAAAAATCTCATAATTATCTCTATCAAAATGTCTAAGAAAACACCACAACAAAAAGGCCAAAAATCCCGTTTGGCACAAAACGCCCCGCATATTTTAACACCGGATCCGAATTTCCGGTTAACCGGTGTCTCACCAAGAATCAATTTCCAACCCCCCCTGCTTTCGAATATCAATCCCAACAAGCTCCACAACAACAAACTAACAATTCATTTTTTATGAATCATTCATTTGTTCCACCGTATCAAAACATCCAACAACAACAACAAATCCACTCCCGTCGAAGCCACCAATCTATGTATGGCTCACCCGAATCTGTGTACCGTCCAACAATGGATTCATCAACGTCTTCATATTCAAATTATCAACAATATTCTCCGGTTAACCGTATCAATCTCGATGGTTTTGATTTCGAAGAACAATTATACAACAATCCTAATTTTTTTGTTGAAACCGGTTCGGGTTATCCGGCTCAAGAGTATCACGGTTCGGGTACCGGTTCGGCTCATGGATCGTATCACGATTCGGTTAACATTGATGACGAAGAAGAAGAAGAATGTCGAGAAGAGACGCCACCGGTGAAACCGAAGAAACGAGCTACAAAGGCGAAGAAGAAGGTTGTCGACAAAGCAAGCAAGAATGATTCGTCGCTTTGGACAAAAGAAGAAGAGATCGCCTTGTTCAATGTTTGGTGTGATGTATCCGAGAATAGTATAACGGGAAACAACCAAAATGCTAAGGGATTTTGGCAGAAAGTCATTGCTTACTTTGAGAAGGTGGTTGGTGCAGAAAGAACGTACAACTCTATCATTACAAAGTGGAAAAATAGGATTCGTCCTAGAGTTTGTCAATTTTGTGCCATTTACAACAATGCTTACAAGAATTACGGAAGTGGTGAGAATGACCTCACTGTTTATACACGAGCGTGTGATGAATACCAAGTAGTGTATAATCATGCGTTTGTTTTGGGGCATTGTTGGCAAATTTTGAAAGAGCATTCAGTTTGGAAGGATAATGAGATGCCGACTTTTTTAAGCCAAGATGAGGGTCGCAAAAAAACAAGGACTTCAACCGACTCGGATGTGCACTCGGATGTGCCTGATCGACCAATTGGTCGTGATACCGCTAAGAAGAATAAAAAGAAATCTTTGGAGTTTTCGAAAGCTACCTACGTGGAAGGTGTTGCCGAGAAATGGAAAGTCATCAATGTGACAACTCGCAATTTCAGGTCATTTCTCGAAACAATTTATGCTTCACAATTTCAACATTTATCGTAAACTAGGTTTACGTGTTCCAAATTAGCGTAACCTTAAAGGTTTAGCGGCGAATTCATGATCATATCATCACGTACATTTCATATGGACTAAGATTAGTCTACATTTCATTAGCATCATTTGCATCATATTAGTTCATTCATGACATTTCATTTCACATTTATCGCGTAATTTTTATATTAAATAAACGTTATCGCGTGAGTTATTATTTTGAATATTTAATCCGTTACTTTCAAAAATGATCCCGACATATTTTTATACTTACATTTAGTTATAAAAACTATATTTTGAGTTTAACAAGTGTTTTGAATTTATTTCGTATATAAATCGTTGAATTTATATTATTACGACGTTTTTCTTAAAAACTATACGATAATTATTTTATCACTCAAATTTCACAAGGAATGTATTTTTACAATTTTTATTATCTCATTACATTCTATTTTGATCTATTAAAAACTTACTTGTACCTAAAAGTTACCATTTACCTTACAAGTTATTAATATTAACACAATTACTTACACCTTTTAACAAATATATACTTATACATATAAAAAATATATATATATATATATATATATATATTTGAGGGACATAATCTCCCCAAAAATCCGGCCCTATGGGTTGGCATTAATGGTTGGGTTGAAAATTTTACTTACATAACTTAATATATACTCCAAACTTCACTTCATTCTTTTCATCTCATTCACTCTCATTATTCAAGTCAAGAAAAAGTTTCTCTCCTTGTTTCTTGCTTCTCCATAACCGGTTCTACATCAAGGGTTTCAAGGGATCAAAATTTTGTTAGCTCAAGTGTTTTAACAATCTAGAATCACACTCTTTATTAGGTTTTGAAATAAAAACCAAGAGTGTTTAGGTTTAACCTTGTTCTTTGCACCTCATCATATTAACTAGTAAGCATGTTTCTTTCATTTTTCATGTTTCCTTTTCATTTCATAAGTATCTCATCATTTTTGGTACAAACATGCAAGACATATGTTGATTATACCATTTTTCCATGATTTTTAGAGATATATATATATATAAAGTCATCCTATAATTATCCCCTTGGTATACTTTGGTCTTGATGATGTTTAGGAACCCATGACACCCTAAGAAGGTGTATGGTAGGATTAGATTAGCTTTGGAGTTGATTTGAAGGGATTAGAATAGGTTTTGTCCGAGAAAAACTATTTTCGATAAGTATATATTGTGTTCTGTCCTTGTTTTAATTTTCTGGAAAAACCGACAGTAGGCACGACATTTTGGCCTTGATATTTAGAAAATATACTTTAAAACGAATCCGTGGCCTTTTGAACGGATAAAAACGGAGCTATAACGAAGAAGTTATGGATTTTACAAGTTTGACGACGAAATATATAATTTTCTGAAATTTCAGCATACTATATTTATTTTGTTCGGGTCTAAAACGAGCCTTAAGCTTTGCAAAATATTTCGACTTGTCAAAAATATATTAGTATACTTTGATACGAAGCTAAGGACGTATTATACGTAGAAAACGGATTTGAAACGACAAAGATATGCACGTTTTCATAAAATTGCCGTAACTATTATTTTCTGAAAAACTATATTATTTTTACGATACAAGTGTTACGGTAGCTGTAACGTCCATGTTGAGGGCTGTTTTTAACTATGATGTGGAACTTTTTGGAATGAAATGTCTTCTAGTAAAATCAAGTTCACCGAGCATATTTTTCAAAACGACAAGCCGTTTGTATAGCGGAGTTGTAATAAATTAATTACGGATGTCTAAACTTGGCCGAAACTCACTTTTTACATAACAATTAAACAAAATCACCATCTTTAACCCTTATTATCTTTATGTTCGAGACCTTTTGGACGAAAACTCCTGAACTGAAACTTTTAGATTTCGATACAAACTTTCCAAAACCGTTGAGTTCGTTCTCTAACGATCGACGTATACCATTTTACGACTAGTTTTTCGGAGCCATTTTTGTCACTTTCAAGAAAGTCCGACGACATTATTTTACGACGAAAAGTGATAATTTCACTATAAATCATTATAAAACCATTGTAGGATGACATTTTGACGTAAATACTTGTAAAGTGATTTTTGAGTGGTCAAGACGTCAAACGAGTATTTTTTTCGACGATAAGTAATATTTTCAAAACTCGCAAATGGTATAAATAACATACGAAATGCATGCATAACATTACATTGCAACTCATTACATATCATATCATTCGTAATAGGTCATTTTCGAGTATCACGCTACATTTCGGTGTACTCACTTTTGCCATCGCATCATTGTCCAAGTGAGTTTCATAGCCCCTGCTTTTACTTGTTTTCATAAATGTTTTGGGGGAGATACATGCTCAATTATTTTCATAACTATCATGATTATTTGAAACTACATGTTTAACTGAACTGAATGCTTAGTCATGCGTAGTAACAGTTTTGCCACACTTAGAACTTCCATATCATATTCATTGAGCTAATGGTCTTGGTATATTCATTGAGCTAATGGTCTTGGTATATTCATTGAGCTAACGGACTTGGTATAATATTGATCTAACGGACTTGGATAATATTGATTTAACGGACTTGGATAATGTTGAGCTAACGGTCTTGGTATAACATTGGGCTAACGGACTTGGTATATTCATGTACTAACGGACTTGGTACAATCATGGACTAACGGTCTTGGAACGATTTGATCAACACCCATATTTGTTATATCAAGTAACTATTGATACATTAAGTTAGGCACTATTTTGTGAATTCATTTGACGATGTGGGCTTGAACATAAACTATATTACATTTTGGCAATGGGTTGTGAATACACAGGTTGCAAGTTTTGTATGGGCGGAACTTGGAACTGAGTGGATTTACAATGCCTTTGCTGCATAAACGATTTTGAAAGGCTTTACATTTCAACTCAAACTCTATGAACTCACTCAACCTTTGTGTTGACATTTTTAGCATGTTTTATCTCAGGTATCTAAGGCATTCACTTCATGGCATGCATTTGGACACATCATGGAGTCGCGATGACGACGCGTCTCACTTGGGTTTTATGTACTTTAAAACATCGTTTGAATTGTAACAAACTTATTTCCGTACAAGTTGATTTTCATTTGGGACCTATACTTTGTAAACTCTGATTGTTTTAATAAATCAAACGATGTGCTTTCCAAAACGACACTTTAGGTCGTTCAATATATCTGTAACTGTGATGCTATGACAGTCAATCCCCAGGAATTCCATTCCGCTGCAAAACAGGTAAATTGGGGGTGTGACAGATTGGCATCAGAGCTTCGGTTATAGAGAACTAGGTTGCATCATTGACCCTAGACTATAACTACATCATCATAGCATCTCATCATTTCATCATAAGTGCATATTCACTTTACATCCGGTTTATACGTACATTTTTCGAGTTATTTACTTTCATTTCAAATCGATTGTCACATGAATGCCTTCAAATCCCCATCCCATTATCCTTTCCTCATACTCCAATGTGGAGAATGCCCTGTCATTCCCTATTACAATTTTTACACCGGTTGACTTAACACCAAACATCATATGAGTCGATTAGTCCAAGCATTGCATAGTTACTCCTAAATTATACATAGCCTGATCACCTATGTCTAATTCAGGAAGAATCATGCAATGAAGGGAGTAGTAGGCTTATATGTGTAAGCAATTCTATGACCGAGCCAAATTTTCAAAAGACCCGTTACCCGAACCGATTTAGCCTAATCTCATGACAGTTCTTGTTTGATGAGTTGTGAGATTAAGTAAAAATCGGTTACCAAAAAGTCTTTTGAGGGTTTTGCTCGAGAATGGGAAGGCTTGCCTCATCAAACCCTAACCCTGAGAGACCAACACGAACTGAATTCAGGGACTGAATTCCTTTTTGGATGGGCGAATGTGACAACTCGCAATTTCAGGTCATTTCTCGAAACAATTTATGCTTCACAATTTCAACATTTATCGTAAACTAGGTTTACGTGTTCCAAATTAGCGTAACCTTAAAGGTTTAGCGGCGAATTCATGATCATATCATCACGTACATTTCATATGGACTAAGATTAGTCTACATTTCATTAGCATCATTTGCATCATATTAGTTCATTCATGACATTTCATTTCACATTTATCGCGTAATTTTTATATTAAATAAACGTTATCGCGTGAGTTATTATTTTGAATATTTAATCCGTTACTTTCAAAAATGATCCCGACATATTTTTATACTTACATTTAGTTATAAAAACTATATTTTGAGTTTAACAAGTGTTTTGAATTTATTTCGTATATAAATCGTTGAATTTATATTATTACGACGTTTTTCTTAAAAACTATACGATAATTATTTTATCACTCAAATTTCACAAGGAATGTATTTTTACAATTTTTATTATCTCATTACATTCTATTTTGATCTATTAAAAACTTACTTGTACCTAAAAGTTACCATTTACCTTACAAGTTATTAATATTAACACAATTACTTACACCTTTTAACAAATATATACTTATACATATAAAAAAAAAAATAAAAAAATATATATATATATATATATTTGAGGGACATAATCTCCCCAAAAATCCGGCCCTATGGGTTGGCATTAATGGTTGGGTTGAAAATTTTACTTACATAACTTAATATATACTCCAAACTTCACTTCATTCTTTTCATCTCATTCACTCTCATTATTCAAGTCAAGAAAAAGTTTCTCTCCTTGTTTCTTGCTTCTCCATAACCGGTTCTACATCAAGGGTTTCAAGGGATCAAAATTTTGTTAGCTCAAGTGTTTTAACAATCTAGAATCACACTCTTTATTAGGTTTTGAAATAAAAACCAAGAGTGTTTAGGTTTAACCTTGTTCTTTGCACCTCATCATATTAACTAGTAAGCATGTTTCTTTCATTTTTCATATTTCCTTTTCATTTCATAAGTATCTCATCATTTTTGGTACAAACATGCAAGACATATGTTGATTATACCATTTTTCCATGATTTTTAGAGATATATATATATATAAAGTCATCCTATAATTATCCCCTTGGTATACTTTGGTCTTGATGATGTTTATGAACCCATGACACCCTAAGAAGGTGTATGGTAGGATTAGATTAGCTTTGGAGTTGATTTGAAGGGATTAGAATAGGTTTTGTCCGAGAAAAACTATTTTCGATAAGTATATATTGTGTTCTGTCCTTGTTTTAATTTTCTGGAAAAACCGACAGTAGGCACGACATTTTGGCCTTGATATTTAGAAAATATACTTTAAAACGAATCCGTGGCCTTTTGAACGGATAAAAACGGAGCTATAACGAAGAAGTTATGGATTTTACAAGTTTGACGACGAAATATATAATTTTCTGAAATTTCAGCATACTATATTTATTTTGTTCGGGTCAAAAACGAGCCTTAAGCTTTGCAAATTATTTCGACTTGTCAAAAATATATTAGTATACTTTGATACGAAGCTAAGGACGTATTATACGTAGAAAACGGATTTGAAACGACAAAGATATGCACGTTTTCATAAAATTGCCGTAACTATTATTTTCTGAAAAACTATATTATTTTTACGATACAAGTGTTACGGTAGCTGTAACGTCCATGTTGAGGGCTGTTTTTAACTATGATGTGGAACTTTTTGGAACGAAATGTCTTCTAGTAAAATCAAGTTCACCGAGCATATTTTTCAAAACGACAAGCCGTTTGTATAGCGGAGTTGTAATAAACTAATTACGGATGTCTAAACTTGGCCGAAACTCACTTTTTACATAACAATTAAACAAAATCACCATCTTTAACCCTTATTATCTTTATGTTCGAGACCTTTTGGACGAAAACTCCTGAACTGAAACTTTTAGATTTCGATACAAACTTTCCAAAACCGTTGAGTTCGTTCTCTAACGATCGACGTATACCATTTTACGACTAGTTTTTCGGAGCCATTTTTGTCACTTTCAAGAAAGTCCGACGACATTATTTTACGACGAAAAGTGATAATTTCACTATAAATCATTATAAAACCATTGTAGGATGACATTTTGACGTAAATACTTGTAAAGTGATTTTTGAGTGGTCAAGACGTCAAACGAGTATTTTTTTCGACGATAAGTAATATTTTCAAAACTCGCAAATGGTATAAATAACATACGAAATGCATGCATAACATTACATTGCAACTCATTACATATCATATCATTCGTAATAGGTCATTTTCGAGTATCACGCTACATTTCGGTGTACTCACTTTTCCCATCGCATCATTGTCCAAGTGAGTTTCATAGCCCCTGCTTTTACTTGTTTTCATAAATGTTTTGGGGGAGATACATGCTCAATTATTTTCATAACTATCATGATTATTTGAAACTACATGTTTAACTGAACTGAATGCTTAGTCATGCGTAGTAACAGTTTTGCCACACTTAGAACTTCCATATCATATTCATTGAGCTAATGGTCTTGGTATATTCATTGAGCTAATGGTCTTGGTATATTCATTGAGCTAACGGACTTGGTATAATATTGATCTAACGGACTTGGATAATATTGATTTAACGGACTTGGATAATGTTGAGCTAACGGTCTTGGTATAACATTGGGCTAACGGACTTGGTATATTCATGTACTAACGGACTTGGTACAATCATGGACTAACGGTCTTGGAACGATTTGATCAACACCCATATTTGTTATATCAAGTAACTATTGATACATTAAGTTAGGCACTATTTTGTGAATTCATTTGACGATGTGGGCTTGAACATAAACTATATTACATTTTGGCAATGGGTTGTGAATACACAGGTTGCAAGTTTTGTATGGGCGGAACTTGGAACTGAGTGGATTTACAATGCCTTTGCTGCATAAACGATTTTGAAAGGCTTTACATTTCAACTCAAACTCTATGAACTCACTCAACCTTTGTGTTGACATTTTTAGCATGTTTTATCTCAGGTATCTAAGGCATTCACTTCATGGCATGCATTTGGACACATCATGGAGTCGCGATGACGACGCGTCTCACTTGGGTTTTATGTACTTTAAAACATCGTTTGAATTGTAACAAACTTATTTCCGTACAAGTTGATTTTCATTTGGGACCTATACTTTGTAAACTCTGATTGTTTTAATAAATCAAACGATGTGCTTTCCAAAACGACACTTTAGGTCGTTCAATATATCTGTAACTGTGATGCTATGACAGTCAATCCCCAGGAATTCCATTCCGCTGCAAAACAGGTAAATTGGGGGTGTGACAATCAAGTCCAAGGCATTCGGACAGAAGAAGGAGCTGGCAGACGGATACTATGATTTAAAGAAGAAAGAGCTAGAACAACGGCAAAAGGAGTTAAGGCTGGAGCAAAAGAGATCAGAAAGGGAAGACAAAAAATTGGCACTAGAACAAGAAAAACTTGAATTTGATCGACAAAAAAAATATGATAAAGATATCATATTCTATTGCACGCCAATCGATCCATCTTTGTCCGCACTACAACAAGAAACAATGCACAAAAAATCAAAGACTCGATTAAGGCGCGCCACAACCTAGATTTTTAATAAGTGTTGTAATGTTTTAATAAGTTTCGTAATGTTTTTATTTTATTAGAATTATTATGTAACATTTTAATTATTAATGAAATTTTAGTTTATATTAAAAATGTTTTAAAAAAAATTGAACTTGGTCGCCCTTACTGGGGCACCTAATCGCCTGAAGGTCGCTGGAGAGAGAAAGCTGACGTGGCAGTGAAAAGTAAGGGGATTCACCAGCCTGATGTATCTTTCTAGATGAGGAGAAACTCAGATAACGACGAGCAAGAGCCGGTATGGGGGTATATATACTTTTTCACTTGCTTTAGTTCTCTCAATGTTATTGTGTGTATCAGTGTCTAAGGGGGTGTTTCTTTTTTTATCCTGTTTGGAAAATGTGTCTTTTTACATAATACTATCTGTTTAGAGTTGGTCATTTGTGAAGAAATTGTGTTTCTTTTTCTATCCTGTTTGACAAATAATAATAAAGTAAATGACTATGCTACCCTTTATCTAAAGGGGGTTAAAATCAATTGATAACTAGTATATATGTTTCCATCATCAGTAATCAACTTTTTTGAATAGCCAATTTTAGCTTTTTGCGTATCTAAATCTCTAGATGCTTTTTTGCTAACAAAAGAAGAAATTTTACATGATCCATATACCAAACATAAAACCCCTAAACTTTTTAGCAAAAAATGAAAACCCCAATTAAATCTAATTATTTATATAAACTAACCAAGACAAAAATGTAACCAAATCTGAGATTATATAAATTCAAATGAAAACTAAAATATATTTGAATCATAGGTCTGACCTTGTTCTTTTATCTAAACATTTTTCAAAAAAAAAAAAATAATAATAATAACAAAACAAAAAAACCCATAGTTGGTAACCATCTTCTTCATACCCATGAATCCACCATTAAAGAAATTTGAAGCTTTTATTGAGATGAACAAAAACGAAATAATAAAGAAACCTTGAGGGAAGCAATATCGGAGTGATTAGAAGTGAGCCTTGACGGGAAAAGACTAAACTCCGACGAGAAAGGTTGTCGGGGTACGCAGCTCATGTGGGGAAGGAGGTCGCCGTCGGGAGGAAAGAATGGCGGTAGTGATGGAGGATTGAAGTGTCTTGAGTGTTGGATCTTGGTGAATGGTGATGATGAAAATGAAATGAAAGAGAAAAAGATAAAGGGTATGAGCTGTGATGAAAAAGAAATGAAAGAGAATAAGATAAAGGGTATGAGCTATCTTTTAGTTATCCTAGATGGGAAGGATACATGTTTTTAAGGTCACTTACATTCAGGATATTGGTATGGAATAAGCAAAAAAGAAACGAGAGTTATTCCTTTGTGTGAAAGGAAATGTATCCAATAAGGATATTAAGAAAAAAATAATCACCCCCCATGTGTTGGTTTGATGTTTGAATTGTCATAAATCCATGTATTTTTGTGCCATTTGGATGGTAAATTTGTCATAATGTACATGGGCTTGTTTTATGTTTTTTTCTTCCTTTTTTCTTAAACAGATATGGGTAAACACAAATATATATATGTAAGGCAAAGGAGAAAGAAACAAGAAAATCCATCGTGATACTCGTTGTGACAAAGAAACATGTGAGTTCGCTAGAGAATATTTATGCCATTTACTCTTGCGGTTGATTCTATCGTTAAATGGGAAGTGAAAATGTTAATGATGTTGTATAATGTAACTTTTTCAAATTTGTGAATAAAAGAAATTACTTTAAATTCTTCTAAGCATGAGCCGTAACTCATTTCAAATTTTGAAACTTATTACTTGTAGTATATTTTTTTATTTTAACGTTTAACTAAAAATAGTTTGTACATTGTATTCATATTTCTAATATGTTAAAAGGTAAAGTATTGTTATTGTTAACAAGTACTACATATATGAATCTTGATATACAAAATTAACAAAGAGTGGCTTGGTATTTTTTTCAATAATTGCAATTAATGTATACATGTAGTTCATTCCATGATAAATATAAAATTATCTCATGTTCAATTATCTTGTTGCAAGGGGGGCCAACTTCTTGGTTGTATTTTTGCCTACATAATTTATAGTTATTTTATTTCAAATGCTAAATTAGTATATTAAAAGGTTTATTAATAAAATTAAAAGGTTTTAAATTTAGATTTTCTTTTATGATAGAATAGAATGATGATTTTTTATCTACCCATACTAAGTTGTTCATTTAATGATGAAAACACTAACAAATACAAAAAGTAATTATTGTGTGGTCAAACGCTCAATTGTGGTACATATACACGTGGGTTAGGTTAGATGGGACAATTATGGGGCAAAAGATTGAGTACTACCTTGTCTAAAGTTTGTTCTTTACCTTGACTATTTTATGCATATCATAAATCGGTTTTTTATTTTTATTTTTATTTTTATTTTATACTTTTACTTTGTTGTCACTATACTTTTACAATTTACACAATAATTATACGGAGTACATACTCATGCATTTTATTTCAATTTCTATTATGGGATTCAGGTACAATGTTAATGAATTTAATTAAACATCCCTCAAATAAATAGCTTTAATCTTATTGCATATGAAAAATAACATTTGAATAAAAAGTTTTTAAGTTTTGTGAAACCATTTACTATTTTTTAATAAGATTTATGCAAAAAGTCATGTGAGTAGGTGTCTCATGAGTCGGAGTAAGGTAAGGGGTGATGGTTAACACATTCACCATGGCCACTTAAGTTTTTACTTTCTTTGTCAAACCAGTCATCAAATAGTTGCAGTGTTAATCATCAAACTAAACACATAAAAATACCGACATTAATAAAAATATATGCCATATTAAAAAAAAAAGTTTCACCAGCATACTAACGCAAAAATTGAGGGACCATGCGCCATGCGATGAGGGTGTAATGGTGACCACTCGTGGTCATGCCTCCTATTATGCCTGGGCTAAATATAAGCGGCAACGATTAAAGTAAATGGTAAGAATGTGTTATCAGTTGACTAAAATCAACATAACATAAATTATACTGATAGTTATGTTTTATGATGAAATTATGAAAATATACAACACAATAGCATTCATCCATCATTATAACTCAATAACTCATGATCGTTAGCAAACTAAGATGCTGTGATTTCTTAAAATTCTAGGTTCATAAAAGCTACCTATCACTTTATAAGATGAAGCCATTGAAAGTGTCAATCTAACACCCGTGTACATATGGCCAAGTATATAACAAAATGTACATTTAAATTTTCGGTGAGGTTATACAACCCTTTTTCTTTTTCTTTTTTCAAAAAGCACCTCCTTTTTTTGTATTTTTTTATTTTATTTTTATTTTTATAATTTTGTTTATATAAAAAAAAACTATAAATCTAAAAGTACAAAACATAAAATATAAAGTTTAATAAGTCAAACGCTTAAAATTGAAAGAAATACGGAACAAAAATTGACAAAAATTACGTTGTACTATAAACAAAGAGGAGACAAAAAAAACTTTGACCAAAACCCTCATTTAATCACATCAAAAGAGGGGTTTTCATAAGGTATCATTTTTTTTTGGGGGGGGGGGGGGGGGGGGGGAGTAGGGGGTATCAGGCCCCTTCTCTTATGAGTTCACTTTTAGTTGGGTAGTCTTTGATACATTATATGTCACGTATAACTTTGATATCAGTCATTGCTGGTTAAAGAAGTTATACATAGAAATCATTTTTTTTTAATTCTTATATAACTCGAAATTTAGCACCTTACTTATATAGACTTGACATCTTATTTTTATCACGTCTTTTTTAGTATTTATACTAATGACCATTAGACAGTATGTGTGTAACTTCTCGATCAAGGCACAATTATTCAACAAGTGTGTGAATATTGCATTATTTGTTAATCCAAAAAGATTTAATAGCAACTTAAACATATGAAACTCAATATGATCATTGTTCACTACAATTGTGAACCATATTTAAAGGCTCGTTAGATATTTCTGGGTCGTGCTTTAGCACAGCCATAACCGTACCTAGTTTACAACTATACAATGTTCTAACTGTTATACTTCTTTAAAACAAATTTACTAGCAAAGACCATTTTATGTCATAATGCGCCCAAGCTACAAGCAAGAACAGTGAATTTATCTTCGATACATGGAATTGTGAGGCCACCCATACGATTCCCCTTTTTGTTGAAATTGATGGTTATACACAGGTATTATCAGAATCTTTAAAATCGAACACAAATACTAAATTTGCTATATGAGTAATCTATTAGAATTGATATTACAATCGGTTACACTTGATCCTATTTATACTAATCCAACCGGTGCTATTAACCATTGTGATGGTTGTTGGTAACCGGTGGTGATGGTGGTGGTTACACCAAATTCAAAAGACACACCTTTTCAGGTTTGATTCTATTACAGTTTCTATATATTGCGTAAATGGTCCTTTAACCTTATTTAAATTTAGAATCTATGAGGCAATGATCAAGATTATCCCAACATTCACCCCCTAATCTTGATCATGCTGAAGGAGATTCTTCGCACCAAGTATTTGTCGCATTATGACGAAACGTATCCTTGGTAGTGCCTTTGTGAGTATGTCAGCCCTTTTGCTGGAAATTATATTTTGTAATGTTTAAGTCTTGTTTAGAGTTAAATCTGGTAGCGTTAGTAGTTAAGTCTGGTATTAACAAATAGTCGTGAGTTAAGTCTGTTTATGTCTAAAACAGTTGTTAGAGTTATATTAAGAATAGATATGTACGAGTAGATATATCTTAGGAGAAGATATCTTTACCCTTCTACAAGTTTGTTAGTCAATTAGGGTTTCCTTGGTGTATAAAAGGATTCCTGGTGTTAGGTTAATGTACGAGTTGTAAGCATTAGCCTTTGAGCAAATTAATAGAAAATACGAAGTTAGTAATTCTTGTGTTCTTCATACTTTGTGTGTTAAGATTCCGCATTAACACATCAAGCTCTTACAAAGAGTTCTTCATAGAGTAAATTGGATTTATTCAAGTTTACTATTAGTCATTCAAGGCTACTTAGATCCATAAACTTTTGGCGCATTCTCATATGAAGTGATATTTTGTGTCTATGTTCTTACTTTTTTCATGAAATACAGGGTTCTTCATGAGTGTTATTGTTGATTTGTTATCCACATAGATTGTGATCTTTTCTTCGTTAGAGTGTGTTATCTTGCTTAGAAGTCTTTTTAACCAGAGTGCTTGAGTAGTTGTTGTAGTTGTTGCATTAAACTCTGATTTGCAAGATGATAAGGTTATTGTTCCTTGCTTCCGAGTGCTCCAGGTGATAGGTGAGTTTCTAAAGTAGAAAACTATTCATGTTGTCCCTTTTCCTTCTTGAGTGTTGGCACCATAACTGCTGTCACTATAACCTTGAACCTTGTCTCCATCATGCCCGTAAGTTATACCATAGTTTTTGGTTCCTTTGATATAACGTAGAACCTGTTTTATTGCTTTCATATGTTGCTCTTGAGGTTCTTGCATGAATCGACTAAGTAATCCATCTGGAAAACTTAAGTCTTGTCTTGTATATATATCGTAAACATCCTATTATGCTTTGATATTCAGTAGGATCTACAAACTTTTCTTCGTTTAACTTTGTCAGCTTCAGTCCTGGTTCCATAGGTATCTTTGCATCATTGCAGTCCAGCATCCTTTTGTCTTTGTGTATCTTAGTCGCACAGCCTGTTTGTTTTATCGAGATTTCACCCCAATTTTGTGTAACCTCTACGCCTAAGTAGTAGGCAAGTAGTCCAAGATTACTCATTTTGAAGTGTTCTTGCATTTGATACTTGAAGGATTCGATTTCCTTCTTTGAAGTTCCAGTAACTATCAAGTAATCAACGTAGACTCCGATTAGTAGAGTTAACGTCTTGTCTGTTCTTCTGTAGACCGCTTGTTCTAATGCACATTTCTTAAAGTTGAGTAACTTTAAGGTTTTATCCAGTTTAGTATACCAAGCACGTGGAGCTTTTCTGAGTCCATATAGTGTTTTCTTCAATCTGTATACTTTTCCTTTATCTTCTGTCTTTATAAATCCATCAGGATGTAAGACATATACTTCTTCATTTATCTTGGTTTCATGTTGTTTCTCCACCCTTGTCTTGAATTCTTTGAAGACACAGAATGCTTGATCCTTTGAATTCAAAACATAATCTCCCATATATCTAGAGTAGTCATCTACCAATAGAAATATGTACCTTTTATCCGAAAGAGTTGGTGGCAAAATTGGTCCGCATAGGTCTCTATAAATCAACTCCAATGCTGTTTTGGATCTGTATTTTGCTTGTTGTAAAAATGGAGCTCTAGCATGTTTTCCTATCAAACATATGTCACAGATATCTGTTGAGTGTTTGATAGAAGGTATTCCCTGAACCAAGTTCTTCGTGCTCATAGAATTTAGGGATCTAAAGTTTAAATGACTCTATCTAGCTTGCCATAGCCATGCTTCGTCATGTAGATTTGCTAGTAAGCATGCTGGTTCCCCTATTCTCAAGTTCGCTTTGTATAGCCTATTCTTTGACCGCGTAACTCTAAGTAGTATGTTGCCGTTTGAGACGTACAAGAGTAGTATATTCTTTTCCATTACTACTTTGCAACCGTTCTTTGTTAACTTACCCAAACTCAATATATTACCTCTTAATTTCGGAATGTAATAAACCTATGATATAGCACGTTGTTCCTTGTTCTTGCAGTCCAATAGGATAGAACCTTTCCATTTAATCTCTACTTATGATCCGTCTCTAAATCGTACGTTTCCTGGGTTCTTTTCGTCAATCTCCTTGAAATGTTCCTTCACACCTGTCATGTGATTAATTGCACCCTTATCTAGGTACCATAGACTTTCTTCACCCAGTGATGTATTTAGTGGTTTGAAGTTTCTTTCATTTAAGAATGCTTCATGATGCTCTTTGATTGTATCCGTCAGTAGTGTTGGCTCCAAGTCTTCTTCAATGAGATTTGACTGATCTTCTTCTGATTCTTTCGAGTATAATATTTGGCATAGTGACCAGGTTTCTGCATTTGTAGCATGTTGCCTTGCTTAGGTTGCGTGCAAATTTCTTTTTGTCTTTCTAGAAGTTATTTTGAGAAGATTCCCAGTTCTTCTTATCTGACCTGTAGTTATTTCCCTGGTTGCTTTTCCCCTTGTAATTTTCTTGTGCTCTAAAAGATTGCCCATGACTGTCATGTTGGGAAAACATAAGTCTTTCTTGACTCTCTGGTTGTTTTTCCCTTTTGCATTTTAGTCTCTCCTCAAATGTCTTCAATCTTCCAATTGTTTCGTCTAAAGACATCTTATCCAAGTCCGAGTATTGTTCAATTTATGCAACTATGTGTAAGAATATGTCTGGTATTGCGGTTAGCAATTTTCGTACTAGAGTAGAGTCTTCGAATGTTAAATTGAAATTTGTTGCCCTGCTTGTGATACTTGAAAATTTTGAAACGAATGAATCTACTGATTCATTTTCTTTCATTTGTAATGCCTCAAATTCTTCCTTTAATGTTTGTTGCTTTGCTTGTTGCACACGATTTTCTCCAACGTGTCTGGTCTTCAAAGCATCCCAAACTGTTCTTGCAGATTTATGTTTTGCAACTAGGAGGATTTGATCTTCCGGTAATGCTTGAAAAATAAAAGCTATCACGGTTTTATCTGTTTTATTATCGATTCCTGCATTTGGTTGTGGTTCTACCACTTTCTACAAATCGTTTGCTTCTAAAATTACTTGCATCCGGATTGCCCAAATGTTTAAGTTTGAATTGTTCAACATAGGACATTGGAAACTGGTTTCTGAACTGATTTTTTATTCTTTTTCCTGGTCATTTGGAAAAAAGGTTTTTAGTAAAAGCAACTTTTAAATTGTTTTTACCAATATGCTTTTTTTTTTTTTTTTTTTTTTTTTTTTTTTTGTTAAAAAAACACAATAAAATACACCACCCCTCATTTTAAATATAAATTATATTATAAAGTAACTAAATAAATAAAATTTAATTATAAATATAAAACTTATATATAAAAAGAGTATGTGAAAGGTTTTGTTATAATAAAAACTTACGGGTGTTGTGATTTTGCACTTTCCCCTTTTTCGGTTCTTCTTCTAGGGTTCTTCCCCTAATCCTAATTGAGCGCCGGTGATGGTGGTTCCGGTGAAGCTTGTCTTCTCCGGTGATATCCGAGACTGATTACTTGGTTCTGAAACCTAATCAAGGGGTTTCGGTGTGAATCTCTACTCTCTGATGACAGGTAAGTCCTCGTGACTTATAGATCGGATACCGGTGGTGGTAAAACCGCCTAGGTTTGGCTACCTTGTGTATCCGGTGAATTTTGATTAGCCCCACTGTTAATACAAATAAACCGTAAAAATGTTTATTAATATTTTGCGATCTCTTTGTGTTTTGTTGATAACAAATATAATGTTATCTTAAGTACAATTATAAGGATACATGTTATTTTTAAAGCATTTACATATAGCCATTTTAATACAAAAATGTTGTAATTAATTATTTGTTGTAATAGTTTATTAGGATGGGTAAAAACCACAACCCATTGACCATAACCCATAGATCATAACCCATACCCAAGATTGCTATATACAATGTATAACTTAGATACATTGAATCTAAGGAAAACCCATGGACCAACCCATAACCCATGACCCATAACCAAAAAACCCATGGGCAAAGAGGAGCGTCTCACGGATCCCTAGGATTACACTAGACGGATCCCAAGTGGGAGGGATCCGTGGGATCTGGGGAACAGTAGAAGAAATTGCCTATAAATAGATAGCCATTTCTTCATTCTAAACCACCCCTCTTCTTACTAAATCTCTCAAACACTCTCATTCTCTTCTAACATATAGATCACTTGATCTAGAGAGTTGTTCTTCTTTCTTTCTATTGTGATTCTCATATAGGTCCTTCTCTAAGGCGAGATCACGAGCATTCTACAAGTCATCCAAGCAAGGGGTCCTTGATTGATTTGTCACTCCACAAGATTTCTGTAGCGAAGATCTTGTATTTGATATTTCACATATTTGTTTTGTAATAGTCGTGTTGGTTTGGTCCACCGTGTTACGGACTCGGTATCTAGCTTTGTACCGGAAAAGGGTGTAAGCAACATTGTAAAGGCTTCTCCGCCAAGTGAAGGAGTTTGATGACATAGTGCTTGAACTCTCGAGTAGGTGACTCGGGGAGTGGAGTAGGGCAAGGAAGGTGTCTTTGTAGCCGAACCACTATACATCGGTTGTGTCATTTCTATCACTTTGCTTTACTTTATTTACTTGCTTTATCATTAGATCTATACTTTCTCTACATCCATAAGATCGCACATATTAACGAATCAAAAGTTTTTGAAACTAACTTAAAATCGGCAAAACTATTCAACCCCCCCCCCCTTCTAGTTTTCCACAATTGGCATCAAGAGCTAAGTTTAATAAAGTTTTAAAGTAAATTTGTATTTTAAAAACTTTTCGATCACCATGGGTTCTGAAAATTATAAGGAAGGGCAATCTATGCAACGACCACAACTACTTGAAACTAATGGTTTTATATATTGGAAAAATAGATTCGAAACATATGTGAAATCTAAAGATATGGATCTTTGGTACATTATTGTTGAAGGCGATTTTGAGGCTACCTTAAAAGATGATAAAGGGAATTTAGTTAACATACCTCATGATAAACTAAATGATGAAATGAAGAAAAAGATTTCTAAAAATAGTGAAGCAAAAATGGTTTTATATAATGCTTTACCGAAAAAGGAATTCGAAAGAATTTCTATGCTTAAAACCACTAAAGAAATTTGGAATTCTTTAGTTGTAACTCATCAAGGCAACCAACAAGTTAAAAATAATAAAATTGATTTATTTGTTCAACAATATGAACAATTTTCAATATCAAATGAGGAAACTATATATCATTCATTTGCTAACTTTAATACTATTATTACATCTTTACAAGCACTTGATGAATCTTTTTCTAGCCGTAACCATGTTAGGAGATATCTAAGGGCACTTCCATCAAAGTGGAGATCCAAGTTGACGGCGATCGAAGAGTCAAAAGATTTGACAATCCTCACCCTTGATGAACTCATAGGCAACTTAAAAGTCTACTAGCTTGTCCTTGCTAAACAATCCGAAGCCTCAAAGGTGAAAGAAAAACACAAATCTCTTGCCCTTAAAGCCAAAAAGGCTTCAAGCGATGAAGAAACTCCTCTTCGAGTAGTGACGACGAGGAGTACGCTATGGCGGTAAGGGACTTTAAAAATTTCTTTAGAAGAAAGGGAAGATACGTCAAACAACCGTATGACGATAAGAACGGCTTTCGGAAAAGCAAAGAGGACGAGAAGCTAAAAGATGATCGTACTTGCTTTAAATGTGGGGACCCAAACCACTTTATTAGTAAGTGTCCCAAACGGGATGATCAAAAGGCGTTCGTGAGCGGCACGTGGGGAATGAGCGACGAGGAGGACGAAGAAATTTGTCTCATGGCAAATGACGAGGTATGTCATGAATACTATAGTAGCTCATCACTTGATGACGACTCATTGCATAATGAATATGACAAACTATGCAATATTAGCTTAAAACTAATTAACAAAATAAGCTTTTAAAGAGTTAAAACCAATGTTTAGATAAAGAAGTCATAGAATTAAAAGCAAAACTAAAAAGTTTAGAAAAGGGTAAAATAGCAAGTGGTGAATGTGAACTTTGCGTTCAACTTCAAACACTAGTTGATCAACTAGATTCTAAAATTGCTAGAATGAGTACAAATACTTTAGATACAATATTAGATAGTGTTAAAACCGGTAACAACCAAAAAGGTTTAGGTATTCAACAACTTGATCCATCAACTAGTGAAAATAAAGAAACAAAATTTGTTAAGGCACTAGAAAAACCAGCCACTGTGTGGCGGATCCCACGGATCCCTTAAAAAGGGAACCAGCTAGTGTACAGCCAGGGATCCGTGGATCTGCTGTAGCAAACAGTGGTAATAAATTAGCTTCTTCATCTAGAACTGAGTTTGTCATTGTTAATAGGAAGAAACCAACTCATGTCACTACTAGACTACCACCTCCAAAATATAATCCCACTTTCGCAAGAAACAAGGCTCCATCTTTTTCAAAACCAAATCCTTCTAGGAGACCTAATAATGTTTACCCGAGAAGTAACCATCAAATGGGATGGAACCCAAATATGCAAAATAGTTTTTCCTTTCAAAACTTTGCTCTATGGAATGCATACTCACCTTATCCATACATGTCTAACATGAATGGAATGTTTAACACTAATGGACCCATGAACAAATGGGGACCAAATTTTTGAGTTTATTATTTTCTTAGGTGTGCTTAAAGGTCAACCTAGACCCGGATGAATGGGTCAAGGATAGTGGGTGCACAAGGCACATGACCGGCAATAAGGATCTAATCTCCACATATGAATCCTTCAATGGAGGTAATGTGGTGTTTGGAAATAGCAAAAGTAGAATCATCGGTAAAGGTACAATTTCTAACAAATCTCTAACCATTAACGATGTGTGTCACGTAGAAAACCTAAACTTTAACCTCTTAAGTATAGGACAAATATGTGATAAAAAGTGCAATGTACTTTTTACCGAAACCGGTAGTAAGATATTAAAAAATGGTATAACCATAGTAAGAGGTATTAGGAAACATGGAGTCTATGTCATTAAAATAGGTAATGAACCTAAAGACAAACTATCTCTTACCTCTATGGATGATACTTCGACCTTATGGCATCGAAGATTGGGTCACGCCAACATGCGACTTCTTCAATCGCTATCATCCAAAGATCTAGTAAGAGATCTACCTAAGTTAAAATATGAACATCACTTTTGTGATGCTTGTAATGTAGGAAAACAAGTTCATTCTAGTCATAAAGCTAAAAACATGGTGTCTACAACTAAGTGTCTAGAATTACTACATATGGATTTGTTTGGTCCATCCGCTATCCAAAGTTATGGATGCAACTACTACACTTTGGTCATAGTGGATGATTACTCTAGGTATACATGGACAAAATTCTTAAAGAACAAAACGAAAACCTTTAATTATTTTGAAATATTAAGCAAAAAGATCCAAAGGCAACTAGGAAGTCCTATAGTGTCTATTAGGACGGATCATGGTAGGGAATTCGATAATGAAGTGTAATTCGGAGCTTTTTGTGACGCTAATGGTATTACTCACAACTTCTCGGCTCCACGCACTCCACAATCGAATGGGGTAGTAGAAAGAAAGAATAGAACCCTACAAGAAATGAGTCGAACCATGCTTAATGAACAATCCATACCTCAAAAGTTTTGGTGTAATGCCGTTGATACTTCAACGTACATACTCAATCAAGTCATAATTAGACCAATCTTAGGCAAAACTCCATATGAGTTACTCCGAGGCAAAAAGCCTACGTTAAATCACTTTAGAGTCTTTGGAAGTAAATGTTTCATTCTTAACACTAAAGATTACCTTACAAAATTTGATCCTAAATCAACGGAAGGTATCTTTCTAGGTTACTCTCCAAATAGCAAAGCTTACGTCATATTAAACAAAGAAACAATGAAGGTAGAAGAGTCATTAAATATAAAATTTGATGAAAGTCCACCCAAACCCTCTCCACCTCTTGTCGATGACGAGATTGTAGAAAGTGAAGCTATAGTAATAAAGAAAAAGATAAATGAAGAAGAACCTTTAAATGATGAAGTCATAAACATTAAAGATTCCAAAGATCACCCCGTAGATAAGGTCATAGGAAAGCTAGACGAAAGAACATTAAGGTCACAAGTTCAAAACCAAAGTAGCTTGTTTTGTTTCGTTTCAACCATAGAACCTAAGAATACACAAGAAGTCATAAAAGATGAGAGTTGGGTAATGGCTATTCAAGAAGAATTGAATCAATTTGTTTCTAATGATGTTTGGACACTTGTCCCTCCACCTAGTAATCAAACCATAATAGGAACCAAATGGGTTTATAAAAACAAATTAGATGCAAACGGAGTAGTGTCTAGGAACAAGGCTAGACTCGTTGCCCAAGCGTATAACCAACAAGAAGGAATAAACTTTGATGAGACCTATGCCCCCGTGGCTAGATTAGAGTCTATAAGAATACTTCTTGCGTATGCTTGTGCTAATGATCTAAATCTTTATCAAATGGATGTCAAAAGTGCTTTTCTAAATGGTTTCATTAATGAAGAAGTATATGTAGCTCAACCTCCGGGCTTCATCGATTTTGAAAAACCCAAACATGTGTATAAATTAAAGAAAGCCCTTTATGGTCTTAAACAAGCTCCAAAAGCTTGGTATGATAGACTTAAGTCATTTTTAATTAAACACAACTATACCATGGGGTTAGTTGACAACACACTTTTTACTAAGAAAAGAGAGTCACATATAATCATAGTACAAATATATGTAGATGATATTATATTCGGATCCACTTGTCAAGACATGTGTGATGATTTCTCTAAGATCATGCATGTCGAGTTCGAGATGAGCATGATGGGAGAACTTAGTTTCTTTCTTGGTCTACAAATCAAACAAGTAGAAGATGGTATCTTCTTTAACCAATCTAAATACATAAAAGAGATGTTAAAGAAATTCGGTTTAGAAGAGTCAAAACCAATTAGGACACCAATATCATCCGATACCAAACTCACTAAAGATGAAGATGGAGAATCCGTAGATAATACTAAATATCGTGGCATGATTGGTAGTCTTCACTACCTCACGGCTAGTAGGTCGGATATCATGTTTAGCGTTTGCTTATGTGCTCGGTTTCAAGAAGACCCTAAAACATCACACCTAGAAGCCGTAATAAAATATTTAGATATATTAAGGGTACAACACAGTTAGGATTATGGTATCCTAAGGGCACGGGAGTAGAAACAATTGTATATGCAGATTCTGACCATGCAGGTGATTACGTTGATAGAAAAAGTACAAGTGGGGTATGTACTTTCACGGGATGTTGTTTAACATCTTGGTTCTCTAAGAAACAAACGACACTAGCAATATCTACTACCGAAGCCGAATACGTCTCCGCCGTCAAAGCATGCCAACAAGCACTATGGATGAAACAAGCGTTAGTTGACTACGACATTCATCTAAGCGACATAGCCATCCTATGTGACAACAAAGGAGCCATCGACTTAAGCAAGAATCCGGTATTGCATTCTCGCACAAAGAATATAGAGATTCGTCATCACTTCTTAAGAGACAATGTTCAAAAGGGGAACATCTCTATTGAGAAGGTAGCATCCGAAGATAACATAGCCGACGTCCTCACCAAACCGTTGAAGTGGGAACAATTCAACCTACTCCGTCTGGGTCTTGGTCTCATGGAACAAACGTTGTAATTTATTTGACTCTACAAGGTATGTAAACACTTGCCTTCTTCTTTCTGAGTCTAGGATCTCTATTTCACACGCAACTCACAAACAATACGGGAATTTTCAAAAACCAAGATAAGTTTTTTTTCACTTATAGTCTTTTTATTTTTTTATAAGTACAAGTTGCAAACATATAATTACATACACATTTTCAAAAGGATAAGACGGATTTTATTCACACAAAGAAAACCTCTTTTCAAAATATTTTCTAAAAGGATGACACCTTCCCGTATAAATTTCACAAAAGCAATTTCCCACGTCTAGGACAAATCGCTTTTTCATTATTAATACAAAGTAAAAACCCGTTTTCATTGCATCTCATGTCTTGTGAATGCTAAAGGAGATACATAACTAATACGTATTTTCGGGTACATTCATTTAAGCAACAATGAATTAGGAGCATTGATAACACTAAATTACATACTCAAGTACTAAATATGTGTTTTCGGGTTATCTCAATAGGATTTTTTTTACTTCTAGTTTAATTTCCTTTTTTTTAAGGGTCGAGATAATCGCAACTCCAAGTAGTTTGCATATAGGCACACACTAGGCAAAAAAATATTTCCAAAAGGAAAATTTTGTGCTGCCTGAACCACCAGACCCACGGATCCCAGCCTTCATGCTGGACGGATCCATCAAGGGAAGGATCCGTGGGATCCGTGAGACAGAAGCTATTTCAACTTCTATTTTTCTCACTTTGGATGAAAAATTCACATTTGTTTTATTTTTTGGAGTATGCTCTTTAATGCTTGTGTTCTCATGATCACATGCCTTAAATTCATATCTAATCATTAGATTTTAATCCACATTTTGGGTCAAGCATTCATTACAATGATTTGTTTTTCTATATATAGAGAACTCCCAAAATGCTTGCATAATCCATCTCATCTCCACAAACAAACTACACCATGTCATCCACAAACTCTTTAGATGAATAATATGAATAAGCACTTGAAATTAAGCTAAAAGCTACCAAAGTGCACCAACTTATCACATAAGCTAGAGTATGCTAAAATTACTTAAAACCAACCTATTCCAACTATCCTAAACCTCTGAAAAGCAATCTACAATGATATGATTCTATTTAAGCACTAGTGCCAAACAACCCTAACTGGCTTACTTTGAGTTTAACCACTGGCTTATCAAGAGAGCTTATGGGGAAACTGGAAATGAGGGACTCTTAACAACCAACCAAAGACTTTATGTACCAAATTTCAGCCCATAACAAGCTATAATGAAGCTTGTAGAGCTTCTGCAAAACGCCTGTGCACACTCAGTGTATGCTGAGTTTGAACAGGGGAAAAGTGGGCTGTTTGGACAGCTTATTTAGTGCTTATAGGAAATTCATAAAATTCTACAAAAATGATATTTGAAAACTTCACCAACTGAACTTAATTATCCCAAAATATCACTTAATTTGAACCAAAAACGAATCAATGAAAATTCCACAAAGTTTTGTGAAAAACAACTTTTACCATTTTTGACTTTTTATCCGATTTTGAAATTTGACTATTATGAACTTTTAAGCTTATGAACTGGAATGTAATTGATGTTTAAGACATAATAATACTGAAATAAGCTAAATTAACTAATTCTAAATCCTAAATGCAAACTTTGATGATCTATCACTAACTGTTATGCAAATGAGATAAGTTTTAATGTGATTTTGACTTTTTGTAAGTGTAGATGCAAACTATGAACTAGAGTGAGCCTAATTATCCTACATAAAACTTAAATAGTAGATCTCATCCTCTTAACAAGCCTCAAACTCAGATTGATGATCTGATCCAAACACACTTTATTAAAACTGTTTTGCAATTTTTTATATCACACTTAAATCTAGACCTAGTAATTCCACTAACCAGATTCAATTACTTATATTACACCTTATGTGATCTGAACAGAACACTGAATAAGCACAAAATTCTAACAAACCTATTTATGCAGATAAGTACTAGATTAGTGCAGATGAAGAATTAAACTAACATTGAAATTACTAACAATCAAATAAGCTATATTATCACTAAATATACTGGACTAAACACAATAAAAGCAGATTTAACTGATCTAACTAAAAATTTAAGCATAGAATAGAATTTGGACTTACAAGTGGTCCTAGCCATTATGGCATGCTCATGAGATCAATGAAACAGTACCAAACCAAGAATAAAAACACAAAACTAAACCCAAATCATCATCAAGATCACCCCATATCCATCTCTGAACCAGATTTGAACACCAGTTGACTTTCGTTGACTTTTGTAACTTTTATACATTAAGAGCATAAAACTTCTTAAACTCAATTAATTAAACTTGAATAAGCTTAAACAAACTTATTAGAACTATTCAAACAGCTTATAACATAAAAAACGATCAAGAACAATTTTTGGCGGGAAATCTTGTTAGGACTGAAAACATGAAATTAATCTAATTAAACGCTTGTATTACAACTGAAATGACTTATACAATTTAGAAACTAAGAAACCCAGAAAGGTTTTACATTAAAATTATACTAACGACATTAATTTAAAATTCTTAACTACAACTAAAAATCTACTCCCTGCTTCTCTGTGACTTTGGTGTTTTATCGACTCCAAAAGCTTTCTTGGGTCCCTCTGATTGAATCCCAGTCGTTGGATTGTTCCAATTCATCCCAATCGTCCAGTTGTAAATTTGGCGCCAAAAAGTCTTGATAGTGGGAGTAGCAGGTTTTTGTAATTAAAGAGTTTTGGGAGGATGTGGAGGTGGAAGGTAGTGGGTAGACAGCTGGGGGGTGTGAGGTGGAAAGGTGGTGGTGGTTTTGGAGGTGGTATAGTTTTTACAGTGTCTGGTTTTGCTTGTGAGGGAGAGGGAACAGGGAGAGCGGTTTTATATTTTAAACCATGGGTTGGGCTTAAGACTGGGCCAGCTGGGTAGTGGGTTTGGGTTTGGGTTAATAACACAAAGGGTCCGGTTTTGGATTTGGAATTAATACACAAGGACCAAAATTGTAAATTATGCAAAGTTGAGGGACCTCGTATGTGATTATTCCAAAGTATCTTCAAGGACCTATCCTGCCAAATATGATAAACCAAGGACCATAAATGTAATTATTTTCCATTTTAAATTTCCAAGGACCTTTTGTGTCATTTTTGAAACTTCAGGGACCTAAGTTGCCATTTTTGAAATTTTAACTTCAAAGGACTATTTTTAACAACTTGTGAATCCCCAAGGACCTTTAATGATATTTTACAAGTTTTGAATTACCAGGGACTAGTTTTGCCAATTTATGAAAGTTTAGGGACTGAAACTGTAAATTATGTAAACTTTGTTGTTTTTCATCAGTTTTCAATCCTTTTGCACTTGTAACACATAAAAACACATTTCAATGATATTTATAGCATTTATATAGTCATTTGTGTGTTTTTGGCTGTTTTTGTGGGTTTAAATAATGTAAAATATATGTGTATTTAGACACATATCAATGAATCACCTAGTACACACAATCATCTTCATGAAACCTGTACTTCCACCTTCCAAGATACCAAAATCAAACTCTAGGATATCCGCACGGATTAACATCCGATCGTGTTGCTTAGGAAAACCATCATCATATGGCTCATCACCATCTACTAACTCACCACAAGATGCTTCCATTATAGCACCTCCTTCATCACCAACGAGTACACCAACATCATCACCAAATCACTCACCACCTAAAATCACACTTATGGAACTCCTTAAGACTCCAACAAGATCTCAACAACCAAAGCAAAAAGAATTAGCCTTTTTGACACCTCCAACTTCTCCAAACACAATATTCAATGATCTTGAAACATCACCACCTTTAGCTCCCATTAAATTACAAGAACATCTAGGTTCTTTTCCACCACCACTTCCAATCATTCAGGACTTTGATCCGTATTTTCCTATTTTTCCACCACAACTTCCGCAACTCACAAATCAAAACAACCCGGAAGATTTCCGTACTCATTACCCACATCACTTACATTGTGAACATTGCCAATCCACTAGGGAAATTGCAATAGAAGTTAGGGAAGAAATACGATTCATACTCAACCTCATCCTTGATCGCATCAATATCATTACTAATCAAAACCTCCATCCATAACCTTATGCAAGCATGGAAGGAATCATTATTACTATTTTCTATTTTTAGTACTTTTTCTTTTTGAGTCATTTTCAAGAATAAGTCTTGTTCTTATTTTTACATGCTTGTAGGTGGCATAAATACCACTACACTTTGTTGTTTTATTACAAGGCCTTGTTTACATACCTTGTCTCTCAATCTTGATTCTCGTCAATCACAAGATTACATAAGCATGTTACTAACCTTTCTCTTTATATGATTTTTTATTTTTTTTTCACTTGACGCCCCAAACTAGGGGGAGCTACCGTCAAGGGGGAGTTAGCGATACGTGAACTAATTTTTCCACACTGTTATTTCTTCCAAGGGTTAACTTTTTGTTTCAACAAAAAGGGGGAGAAGACGTAAAACTTAGGAGCTTTCAAAACTTACATCTATTCTTAAGTTTTACTCATCATAACATTATGTTTTGTCATCAACAAAAAAGGGGAGATTGTTAATACAAATAAACCGTAAAAACATTTATTAATATTTTGCGATCTCTTTGTGTTTTGTTGATAACAAATATAATGTTATCTTAAGTACAATTATAAGGATACATGTCATTTTTAAAGCATTTACATATAGCCATTTTAATACAAAAATGTTGTAATTAATTATTTGTTGTAATAGTTTATTAGGATGGGTAAAAACCACAACCCACGGACCATAACCCATGGATCATAACCCATACCCAAGATGGCTAGATACAATGTATACTTTAGATACATTGAATCTAAGGAAACCCATGGACCAACCCATAACCCATGACCCATAACCAAAAAACCCATGGGCAAAGAGGAGCGTCCCACAGATCCCTAGGATTACACTAGACGGATCCCAAGTGGGAGGGATCTGTGGGATCCGGGGAACAGTAGAAGAAATTGCCTATAAATAGATAGCCATTTCTTCATTCTAAACCACCCCTCTTCTTACTAAATCTCTCAAACACTCTCATTCTCTTCTAACATATAGATCACTTGATCTAGAGAGTTGTTCTTCTTTCTTTCTATTGTGATTCTCATATAGGTCCTTCTCTAAGGCGAGATCACGAGCATTCTACAAGTCATCCAAGCAAGGGGTCCTTGATTGATTTGTCACTCCGCAAGATTTCTGTAGCGAAGATCTTGTATTTGATATTTCACATATTTTTTGTGTAATAGTCGTGTTGGTTTGGTCCACCGTGTTACGGACTCGGTATCTAGCTTTGTACCGGAAAAAGGTATAAGCAACGTTGTGAAGGTTTCTCCGCCAAGTGAAGGAGTTTGTTGACATAGTGCTTGAACTCTCGAGTAGGTGACTCAGGGAGTGGAGTAGGGCAAGGAAGGTGTCCTTGTAGCCGAACCACTATACATCGGTTGTGTCATTTCTATCCCTTTGCTTTACTTTATTTACTTGCTTTATCATTAGATCTATACTTTCTCTACATCCATAAGATCTCACATATTAACGAATCTAAAGTTTTTGAAACTAACTTAAAATCGGCAAAACTATTCAACCCCCCCCCCTTCTAGTTTTCCACACCCACTACAAAAATCCAGTCAAATACCCATGAAAAATAACCACAAATGCTCATACATGGGTGTTTACCCACAATTTACCTATGAACTACTCACAATTATGGAACTAAAAACAGACCTATTTTACTCATGAATTTCCCATGAGTTTCGCCACAAAATTTCCCATGATTGTAAATTTTGTATCTATTCCATGAGTAATTTACTCGCGCCAATATATCTCCCATGGTTTTCCCATGAAATGAGTTCTCCTGGTTAAGGATGTGGGTAACATCATGGGTAAATTTTCGTTACCCACGGATTATGCGTAACCTCTTTTTTCTTTGGGTAATTTTGATGAGTAATTTGTGGGTATATATAAAACCACGATCTTACCCTCATTGTGTCAAAATGAACAAACCGTAGCTAGATTTTATGGTTTACACTATATATATTGTTAACCTTTACTTAAAGAACTCTAAAACATAAATCCTTAGACTTTTATAAGCCAAATGTTTCTTAATTTTCACCTGCTTATCTTTTTTTGGACTACGAAAGTGATAAATCCTTTTATTCGTCCTCTGATCCCTATCTTTTTTATCTAATAAAACAAAACCCCTAGTGGGAATTTTTTATTTCAAAAAAATCAATTCATACCTTATTTAGTAATAATTTAATTATTATTATTATTTTTCTTTTAAATATATTTAATAAAAACCCTTATAAATTTCTTTATTTAGAAAAGATTATCAAAATTCGTTTTTTTAATAAATTGAGTAAAAAAGTATATGTGTCAAAAATATAAAAAAGTAAAGCTTAGAAAAGGCGGAGTAACTTACAAAACAAATACGGGTTAGAACTAAATTTTAGAAAAACAAAACCACCCACCAATCTAGCCATGCTTCCAACACTTTGTTTAAATCAATATTTCAAGTCTAACTCTAAATTAAAAACTGGTCGATCTCAAAATAAATTGGAGAAAACATGTGTTAACTTAATCGTTGTTGCCTTAATCCAAGGATAATCTATATTCTGAAGAGCAAAAACCCTTTCAATGGCATAAAGGTATGATTTTTAATCTCTATTTTCTTAACTATGTTTAAAATTGATATAGGGCTTTCAGTAATGCTCTAAAAGGGTTTATGATTGCTGTTAATTTTGTTTTTCAATTTGGGAAAAAAAATTAGGGTTTTATTGAAGCTGTAGTTTAATTAATAAAGATGGCAAGGAAAAAGACTAGAGGGTGACAGGATTGGTGGTTCTGAATTAGTTATTAAATCTGCACAGGTATATACATGTATGGTCTTGTATATGGTTTTATGATTTTTATGGTCGTTGGTACCCTTGTCAAAGGTTCATAAGTTATTTATACATAAGTTTTGACTTTTTTTTAGCTTTAAGGTCTAAAGCTACCTCTATATGTTCACATGTTAGGCTGATTTCGTCAGAATTGGATTCTTATAATCTTGGTCTTAGGCTGCAATTAAGATTATGACTCTCAACTTCGTGGTTGTTATTCTTGGTGATTATTTAGGATCATGCATGCTTCCTCTTCTTGGTGTTATTCTTGGTGATTATTACATTCGTGTGTTGATTGATTGTTACAGTTTATTGCGATCAACTGATTTTTAAGGTTCCTTGTATCATTTTTTTAGGGTTTCACAAAAGCTGGTTATCTTTTATCATCTTATGCGACCTTAATCATGGAATTTGGTTAGTTTATTTGTGCTTTGATTCATGCCTTAGTTCATCTAAGGACCTCGTTTTGTTGAAGTTAGACGTGGAGTTAATGTTTTCCTTTTTGTTTTTAGTCGTGCTATTTAGGGTTTAGAATTTGGTTTGTTGATTTCGTAGTTTTAGGGTTTCGGTACTGTTTTCTATTTGCTTGCTTATTATGGATAATCGGGGAGATGTTGATAGTAATGATCAAGATTGTAATGCTACGTCTCAGCCTCTTAATGATTTTCTTGATTCTTCTATGATTGGAGCTGCTATGTCAAGGGATACAGCTGGTAATGATGCGAATGACCCTACTGTTAGTCTTGGTGAGTCGATTATTCAATCGACAATGAACCCTAATAGTAGGAAGGATGAGTTTACTAGTATTGCTTCTGGTTATCGTTCTGATGGACAAGTGGAGCCGGTTTCACTTGGTTCAAGCCCTAGTCATGACGCACCTTCTTATGACACGCCTGAGGGTCATGATACTTTATTGAAAATTCGTGCTATTGAAAAACAAATCTTTGAGGGAAAACTTGTTCTTGTGGGTGATGATGGGAAACCATTAAAACCAGCCGTGACTGTGGATGCTACTAATTCTATTGGGGCTAATCCATTTGAGCAACTTAAGGTGCCGCAGTCACAGAAGGAGCTAGAGGAGATGCTTACTGCTATTGGTTATTATTCAAAACCCCCTCAAGATACGAGTGGTCCTATGGCTTCTAATGTTAATTCTACTTGTAGTACTGATAATACCAATGATAAGGTTGATACGAATGCACATGGGGCTGTTGGTATTGAGAAGGTTGGTGCTTTGAAACAACCTTCTTCATCGTTTGCTGGTGTGACTTCTACTGAACCAACGAAACACATGTCAAACTTTCGTAGGTTGGAGTGTAGTCAGAAAGCTTATGGTGTGGATCTTTCTGTACCGATGAAAGTGGTTGAAGAGGTGAACACTAGGTTTGAGAATACTTTGTATGGGTATTTCCTTGGTCAACGCCTTGCTTTTCCTGTTGTTGATTACTTTGTACTCAATGCGTGGGCTAAGTTTGGTATACAAAAGGTAATGATGAATGCAAAGGGGTTCTTCTTCTTCAAGTTCAATTCGAAGAAAGGTGTTGATGGTGTTCTTGAAAACGGTCCTTGGTTGATTAGAAATGTACCTATTATTCTTAAACCATGGACATTGAACACCAACTTACTTAAAGAGGATTTGACCAACATCCCGGTGTGGGTTAAATTCCATGATGTTCCTCTTGCTATGTTTTCTGATGATGCCCTTAGTCTCCTTGCCACATTGATAGGCACGCCCAAAAGGTTGGATGCTTTTACTAGCCAAATGTGCAAGGACTCGTGGGGCCGTAGTAGTTTTGCTAGATGCATGATTGAAGTGAAGTCGGATGAGGTACTTACAGACAGCCTTACTGTTGAGATACCGTTTACTTGATGGGTCGGGTTCGACTATTGAGAAGATACGGGTTGAATACGAGTGGAAACCACCTCATTGTGATAAATGTAAGATCTTTGGTCATACTCTTATTGATTGTCCTAAAGTTGTTGAACCTCCTGCTCAGCCTACTAAGCATGTTAACGATGGTTTCAAGACGGTCAATAATAAGAAGAAGGGAAAGCAAGGTGGTTCTACTATTCCGGGTCAAAGAGGATTTACTAAACTTGTTGTGGGTAAGCAGTTTCAATATCAACCCAAAAAGACTCTTCCTGAACCTAAGAAAGTGGAAGTCACTAAGAAGAATGATTCTGATGTGGCTAGTTCGAGTGGAACAAAGATATCTACATCTAATCGGTTTGATGCTCTTAATATGGAATATACGGATGCTTTTGGTATTCCTTCAAATGACACCAACAAGGATGTGGATTCTGGTCATACAATGAAAGTTAATGAAGATAAGTCTACTAAGACAGGTACTGCATCACAAGAACCCCTTGTGAGTGATTTGAAAGAGATGGAGTCGGATGTGGCTCCTAACACTAGTGATTCTTGTATTCCTCCAGCCTCTTCTACTAAGAGAGTTAACCCTCTTTCTAAAGTGGGAGATATCGTGGTGTCTGATTCTGAAGATGAGGTGGTTGCTAACCCATTTGATGAGTCTGCTAATATATTCGGTGGTGGCCAAGAGTTTGAAGATGAGTATGATGACTATGACTATGCTAAGCAGGTTTCTGATCTTCCAGGGAATTTGGATGCCTTTAATGCCATGTATGGCACCAAGCTTCAAGGACCTAGGAAGTAATTTTCTTTCGTTATGTCCTATGTTATCATTTGAGTAGTGGTTTGTTTTCTTGTTTAGACAATAGGTAGTATCTTGTTATGTAAGCTTTATGCCTATGTAACGGGCTGAGATATGGGATTTCACTCATATCCATTGTACTTAAACGCTTTTTGGTTAATATATTTACCAGGGTGCAGGATTACTCCCCTTTACCCAAAAAAACCTGACTAACCTCTATGGTAGATTAACACCTTTTCTTTTCTAAACTTATATTATAAAGATTTGATATTACCTATACTTTTGTAGAGTTGGCAAAACTTGCAGGTTTGGTAATCTATAGTATCTATAATGGAAAAATAGTCAAATGTTGAAAATGTGAAAAGTTGAAAGTCAAATGAGAGAGAAAAAAAAAGGTACCCAAAATAAAAATGTTAGAAAAGCATAAGTCTCTCTCTCACACACGCACGAAACCTATCTCAAAACTATCAAAATACTGTCATCTCTTCCCACCGCTGCTACTCGCACCATCACTCAAACGCCACCACCACCCGACGCCACCACCATTGGACTCCAAGACCACAGAAGCCAACGTACCACCGAGAGGAACCACTATGACCTACGACCATCAAAACGGTTTTTCAAGTTTTGAGGTAATCTTTTGAGTTTTTTAATTGATCAATGAGTTTTGAAGGTTTTTTTATAGGTCTATAGATTTTATTTGTAGATGTATATCTATATTTTTTATTTATAGATCTATGTATATCAACAATTTTGGTGTTTTTTTCTGTGCCGCCGCTTTTTCGCCGGAAAAAGCCACCGCCGCCAGGAAGTGTTTCTACCGACAAAACCCACAACTAAATATTGAGGTAATTTTTGTTGAGTAATTTCATAAATCTTTATTTTTTCTTTTTTTTGTTGGAATTAATGAAGAAGACAAGCTATAATTATTAGGTTTTGAGGTCGACTAGAAAGATCATGAGTCAAATTAGAAGAGTGAGCATTGAAGTCTCCTATCTGTTGTGTCTGTTTCGTATATATACGGTATTAGGTGTTTTGTATAACCCTAGAGATAAGTCCCTCGGTCTAGAGATGATTGTGTCAGCTCACCTTTCACACAATCACCTTGCCTAAACCAGGTACCTCGTCAACCTTCGTACCATATTGCCTCGTCAACCTAAGGGGCTTGTGACAAATAAGTGTTGGATAGGTCTTTTCTTTAGCAGTGTTTTTGCTGTCTAATATTGAATATTTCTATCAAGAATGTTATCTTTTAGGCTGTTAGTCTGTTATTCAACTCATCCGCTTATCCATTGTACCTTTGATCGACACTTTTTAGCTCTAGACGATGGTTAACGTTGTTAAATCACGGCGGTGTCCTCATATATTAGGATTTCGTGAAGTGCAATAGATGGTTGTTTTACGCATATTTTTTAGTCACACGATAATGTATATATGCTAGATGTTTGATTTACTTTTTGGTCATTCTTTTTCATTTTTTTGCAGCAATACATGTGTGACTTATTTGACAAGTATGTAGTAGTTTGGCATGACACATACAAACAAGGAAAAATATATGTACTCTGAGTAAGGTGTTTTAATACGTCAATTTGTTAGTTTGGTTATCTTATACTAATCTCAGAAGAGTAATATATTTTGTATCTTCTATATAATGTCATTATTTCAATTTTAGATTTTCATTCTCTTAAAGAATTGGGTTTGGTGTTTAATGATTGTAACCACTATTATTAGTTAATGCATGCGTGTGAAACAGCTATATATTAATTTGAAATCTATATCAGCACCAGATAGATATTGGGTGTATTTCAACTTGGTATGACTCGATATGTGCTTGGCATGTACCCAATCACAAAATTAACGTAAGTATCTTTCTTGTTAGGGATATACAGAGTGGCTTGTTCTCAAAAGTTGTTTCAATATTTTTTTTTCTAATATAATTTTAACTAGTTTGATACTTCCATGTGAACAAAAAGATTTGAGATATCTGGATGGTTAAGCCTTATGCATATAGTTCTATAAAATTCCAAACACTTCATACTGTTTAATGAATTGTAATATAGGTATTTTTATATTTAGTTTATTGTATTTAAACTATGTTGGAAGTGTACATATGTTCGTGAGATTAATTCATTTTGATTTCTCGTTGGATGTTTTAAGGTCTTGTTTCCTTTTCAGCTACATGGGATTTTTATGGTCATAAATATATGCATAAACTTTAAAGTGTACTCATTAAACCTTGTTCTTTTTGTGTTAGGCTTTCCTGATGTCATGTCTTCTACAGAGGCAATATTGCCTCATTCATGAGGAGATTTTTCTCTGGATCGATCATTTGATTCTGAGTATCACATGAATGTGAAGTTGTGAACCACCAACAGCTGAAGCAGACTTATCAAGAGCAAATATATTGTGAACTCTTCAAGTTAAAAAGCTGAAGTTTGTGGCTCACCTGGAATACTTGCTTTGATGCTCTTGAATATGCGGAACAACGCCATTACCATGCTCCATTTCCTTTAGCTGATAAGGTTATTTAACTCATTGAATAGGAAATGCTACTGATTCAATATTTATTACGCCTTTGGATCCAATTGAATTTAAAGTAATTAACAATCAGAATCTTTGAGAGCACATCTTACAATATAAAATCAGTTTTGTCTCTAGCATTAAATGGGAAATGCTAGGAAAGTTTGTATTGTTGCCTTAGTTCGAGCTATTAAAGGTGTTCAAGACTAGCACTTATTCAAGTTTTCGTAGCTTAGGTGGGTAAATGACATCTGCAAATGCTCCTTATAATACAATGATGTGCATTTACCTGATTGATTTCCTTATATATTAGTTACATAGTTAATTGTTATATAATTATGTCTTTGGCCTTTTTGTTCAATAATCACGTATAAGTGAATATTCTATCAGTAGCATTACAATGAAATGTTGATGAAAGTTATAAAGTTCCGGAGTAGTAGACGTGTTCAGTGCCTTACCACAGTGGTTTTAGAATGTCATTTTGACAAGCAATTCTTACTATATAATATTTTTTGCGAAATATTATCTTAATTTTAATCTTAATAACTATCTATAAAGAGTTTATGGTCAACATGGTAAATATATGAGATTCAAAGCAATATGCATCATTCAAAGCATAAGTCATGTGTTTATGTTTTGTCAATTTTGATCGTAATTGTAGGAAGCAATTGCTTAACTAATTTTCAATTTCATTAGTTGCTACAAGTCACCAATAGAGTCATTAGGATTCCATTTATAGAAGTTTTAAAACAACCACGAGTTCTTGAATTCTTCGATTTGAAATTGTTAATTAAGTAAACTATTTATGAAAACTACAAACTTTTATTATTATTTTCGTTTATAAACCATCTTATTTTCATTCACTTTAAATAGTGTTAGTGTTTAATTAATGTTTTGAAAACCGGGTCTCCAGTCACCAGGTTACCTGTTCAGCCGGTTCGACCACCGGGTCAACCCGGTCTTCAACAAAAATTAAATTTATATATTTTGAATGATACAAAAAAGTATATCTATTATCTATTACTACATATAAAAGAAAAATAGTCAAAGTCGAAATGTTGAAAGTTGATAGTCAAATGTGAGAGAAAAAAATTAGAAATGTTAAAACCGGAAGTCTTGTATCTAATCTCACAATTATCGCATGTTAGAACCGATTGCAATTACATTTAAATCTTTTCACGTTCTATTTTGAACGTTATACGAAACACTTATCACAATATCGTACATCGTTAATTGTTTGCCGCTAGGAACAGCTGCCGCTAGGCGCGGGTACTCGTCTAGTAAATTAAAATGGGTTGGGTCAAATTAGGTTGGTCGGGTTTGGTAAGTATTTATAACGTGTAGCTGATGTTGAGCATGTGAGTACGTGAGTGGTGGCTAATTTGTTTGATGAAAATTAATGTAGCTTTCTGGTTGAATGTGTCATTTCACCAAATGCCATATTTTGTGGATAATTATGGCATTTATGTCCACGGGATGCTTCCTAACTCCCTAAGGGAGGGAAACGAGTTACAGAAAAAACATGATTTTGAACTTACAAAATTGCAGCCATGTCAATAAGTTAGATAGTGTATAAGGTAAAATCTAATGAACCTATAATTTACCTTTACCTTTAAGAAAAAAAAAATCTAATGAACCTTTACGACAACTATTTTTTATTATAGGATTACATACCTGATACTACTTCAATCTCGATAACAAAATGTCTAATAATTGAACCAATGTATGCAAATTTACCATGCAATCTTCTAACATACTTATTCGAAAACACTTCAAAGTCTTTGGATGTGTTACTTCATGTTTTCATCATTCAAATCAGTGACATGTCATACATAAGATCGTGTTTGGATTTTCTTCTTCATTAACAAAATATAAGAACTTAATTTTCAGTGTTTTTAGTGTTTGGTATATTGCTTATTTTAGGATTTATGACATAAAAGGTATAGACTGAGATAAGCAGTTTCAAAAAGCAACCCCAAAACTTCACATTAAGAACTCCTTAATTCATCATCATATAAGCAGATGGCATCCATCCAAACACTCAAAACTGATTTATTCCTTTTAGTAAGAAAACAAAAATGAGTCTTAAAAATTTATCTCAAACACCCCCTAAACCGATTCACTTTCAAACTTCCTTTATAAGTTTTATAGCTCAAATTTGCTTATTTGAGTAAAATAAAACACGGGTCAATTCAGAAAATGTAGCCTAATACGGAACCGGTTGAAAGTAGCCAAAAGTTGTTATAAATTGCATACAACTCACCAAATCAATGTATTTGAGTTCAATTATTTTACATGATTAGTTACATATAATGTCATCATTAATTGTGTTTTTACTTTTGCTAAGATGGGTAATAGAGCTCAGGTAAGATCTGTTATTTATTCACTTAATATGTTGAATCACCAAGTATGCGATATCATGGATTTTAATGTCATAATCCGTTATTCATGATTCTTTTATGATGTATTTTTTGCTCATTGATTTGTGTGTGCTTGTGTGTGGGCTACTTGGTTAATTGGTTGGACCTACATTATGCATGTGTATGGGTAACCTTATCGAAAAGCTTTTTATGTTAAGGATAATTTTAAGGGTCATTTGCATATATATATCTCCAAAGATGCAAAATTGCATATATATCTTTTGCATGCATAAAAATCATTGTACTATGTGCATCAAAAACTTAATGAATTGTTTTTCAGTGTTGTATTGATGTTATGATTCATCTACTCAGGATAAGGAAACTATATATTACTGATGGAAAAAAGTTGCCAACTATTTTTAAGGATGATATTTTTTGTACAGGCATTAAACTTGACAAAAAAATCCCTGCATCAAAAGTCACAAGGGCACCTTTAGTCGTTACGCTACACTTTCACTTGCTAATAAATGTCAACTTTTCTAAAATCCAATTCAGTAATGGTTTGTTGGAAGTACAAAAGGCGTTTCATGAAACTGGACTCAACTTTGCAAAACAAGTTTTCATCTCAGGGGTCTTCTTATGCTTTATTATATTATCTTGCTACTATGAACATATGGATGGGTTACATGGTTAGGATTCTCCTTTTTTCGGAATTATTGACAAAAATACGTGCTTTTATTATGGGAATTGATACTTACACCACATTTTTTATCCATTCACCACCATTTATGCATTACAGTATTGTACTGTACAATACTGTAATGCATAAATGGTGGTCAATGCATAAAAAAATGTGGTGTGAGTATCACCTCATGTATAGATTGTTTCAAACTTTCAACTTTTGGAGCAGCACATGCTTTGAACTTTCAAGTGTGTACTGAACTTTAGATGTAATTTCGAAGACAATTAGAAAAGTAATTATTTGACGAAAAACTAAATTGTTCCAATAAAATTAAAAAATAAAAATAAGAAAATAAAATTAAATAAGACATAACTTGCACAATCTTACATCATTCATACACCATTATCAGGTCCCTTATTTTCTATTCTTTTTTTATCGTAACTTTGTATTATTACAAATTGATTATATGTGCACCAATCGAAACAAGTCATGTTTTAGCACACGTTGAAATATGAAACTATTATTGGTAGCAAACCTTTTTATCAACATGGATCTTAACCGACATATACAACGATCTGGCCACGGCTATTACCCATGCCTCGCGATGACTAACATTCATTTGATGAATATGAAACAAAGAGGGGATGTTCTACCAACAATACACAATACTTAAAAATTACAAACAATAATTAACAAAAAACCCAAACAAAAAAAATTAGATTTATAATAAAAAATACATTATTCAAAAAATTTGAAAAAACCCCGCGCACGATTATTACTTGTATAATATTACACTTGATTAATAATGTATGTGATAATGTAAAAATGCCCCGCTCCTATTTTTTCACCTCCCGCCATTGTTTTGATAATATAGTCCCACCCCAGCCAAATCAAAATTTGAATCAAGCATTATGATCAAATAACTGTCTACCCACCATCCTTTATTTTCCCGATCTTATCGTCACTAACTATGAACGCGTGAGTCCTTAATATCATATCATCATTTCTTGTTGCCAAACACGTAACCAATATGCGTACTATGTCTCCTAAATATCATATTATCATTTCTTCATCGTTTTCCGAAATTGATAGAGAAATGCGTTAGTAAACTATTATATATATCTTTTGTTTGCGATATAATGTTAGGAACTAGTTTTATTTTCTTTATTCTTGTAATTTTAGCGAGTGGCGGACCTAGAACAAAATCTAAGGTGGTTCCTATACTTAACTGATCGATCGAGACAATAAAACCAAAGGGTCAAGAAGTGAAACTATCAACGAATCAGGATGGTTAACGGGCCGGGTTAAGCTATTTGCCGGGTACAGTAAAATAAAATAATTAAAACACAAAAAATAAAATAATTAAAACAAAACACAAATGTATAAATTAAAAGAATACACAATTATTAGAATTTAGAAGAACGAAATAGAAGCAAATATTAGCGACACACCAATGTAAGCACAACATCTTTATTGTAATTATATTCTTCAAAGAAAAGAAAAATACTTTAACCAAACCTAAAATGGCTTTATCCAGAGTAATATAAAATTATATTCAAAGTTTATTGTGTGCAAAAGTAACAAAAATTGCTATTCACAGGAAAAAAAACTTGTACCAATATTGTACTATTTTATTAGTGTATACTGTAAACACTTTGACCAAATGACTTTATATCTTCTTCTTCATTACAATGGGTCAAGTTATTAAAAGCTTTTCACTATTTCAAAAAGTCATTTTAAAAGGTTTTTTGCATTGGATCAAAGGCTTTTTAACAAGCTTTTCTTGAAAGACTTGGTAAACCTCAAGTCTTTCCTCCAAGTTTTAGTTACCAAGTGTATTATGCATTAAATGCATCAAGTCTTAAAGACTTGATGCATTGTAGTTGAGTAGCAGAGTAGGTGACGTTTTCTTTCTCCGGCGATTTTTCTTTTTTCCTCTATCATTTTTATTTTATACTTTTAGATCCACGCTTATAAGGTGGTTTCTTGTTTATTCTCAAGGTGGTTCGTAAAAAAAATTAGGGCAAATCACCTAGAAATGTAGTTAACTTGCCACTCTTTCTCATTGTATGTAGCATTCTTTTTTTTTCTTATTCTGTCAATAAACTTCTATCGTTAGTCTTTTGTGTGTACCCGTTACCAAAAAAACCTGCATCGTTAGTCCTTTATGCTAACGACCGTTAATAAATAACTTAAAATTTGGTTATCTTACGCTAAACTTGCGTCGTTGGTCCTTTATAGTAACAATCGTTAAAAAATAACTTAAAATTTGGTTTTCTTACGTTTCCGTCAGTTTTTTTCACGTTTTCGTACGTTTTTACACGTTTTCGTTCGTTTTAACACGCTTTCGTCCGTTTTTTCACGTTTTTATCCGTTTTTACACGTTTTCATTCGTTCTTACATGTTTTCGTCAGTTTTTTCGCTTTTCTTCTGTTTTTCCCCGTTTCATTCGTTTTTTCACGTTTTCATCCATTTTTACACATTTTGGTCATTTTTGCATGTTTTCGTTCGTTTTTACATGTTTTCATCCGTTTTAGCACGGTTTCGTCCGTTTTAACACGGGTTCGTCTATTTTTTTTTCACGTTTTCATCGGTCTTACACGTTTTCATCCGTTTTAACATGGTTTCGTCTGTTTTTTTTCACGTTTTCATCCGTTTTTGCGTGTTTTTGTATGTTTGCAGGTTTTCGTATGTTTTTACACATTTTCGTATGTTTTAACACATTTTCGTCCGTTATTCACGTTTTCATCCGTTTCTACATGTTTTCATCCGTTTTTGCACGTTTTCGTTCGTTGTTTCACGTTTTCGTCCGTTGTTTCACGTTTTCATCCGTTGTTTCACGTTTTCATCCGTTTTTACACGTTTTCATCTGTTGTTTCATGTTTTCATTCGTGTTTGCACATTTTGTGTAAAAATGGATGAAATCGTGACAAAAACAAACGAAAACGTGTAGAGACGGATGAAAGCGTGTTAAAACGGACCAAAACGTGTAAAGACGGACGAAAACGTGAAAAACGGACGAAAACGTGTAAAAACGGATGAAAACGTGTTAAAACGGATGAAAACGTGAAAAACGGATGAAAACGTGCAAAAACGGATGTAAACGTGTAAAACGGATGAAAACGTGAAAAAACTGATGAAAGCGTGTTAAAACGGACCAAAACGTGTAAAGACGGACGAAAACGTGAAAAATGGACAAAAACGTGTAAAAACGGATGAAGACATGTAAAAACGGATGAAAACGTGAAAAAACGGACGAAAACATGTTAGAACGGACGAAAACGTGTAAGAAGGGATGAAAGCGGGCATAAACGGATGAAAATGTGTTAAAACGGATGAAAACGTGTAAAAACGCATGAAAATGTGAAAAAACGGAAGAAAACGTGTAAAAACGCATGACAATGTGAAAAAACAGAAGAAAACGTGTAAAAACGGACGAATACGTGTAAAAGCGAATGAAAATATGCAAAAACAGGCGAAAATGTGTAAAAACGGATGAAACATGTAAAAACATATGAAAACGTGAAAAAACAGACGAAAACGTGTAAAAACGAATGAAAATGTTTAAAAACGGATAAAAACGTGAAAAAACGGATAAAAACGTGAAAAAACGGACGAAAGCGTGTCAAAACGAACGAAAACGTGTAAAAACACACGAAAACGTGAGAAAAACGGACGGAAACGTAAGAAAACCAAATTTTAAGTTATTTTTTAACGATTGTAACTATAAAGGACCAACGACGCAAGTTTAGCGTAAGATAACCAAATTTTAAGTTATTTATTAACGGTCGTTAGCATAAAGGACTAACGATGCAGGTTTTTTTGGTAACGGGTGTTAGTCGATTAGTATAAGGCTTAGGCCTGTTATGTGTTTAGGCCCATATTGTATTCTATATATATTTATCATGTACCAAACATTATATTCATTCAATATACATAAACTTACATGGTATCAACCCTAACTGATCCACTCTTTGCTTCCGCAATTTTTTTATTCGTTTAGTATTATTGTTTCTCGACCTTGTGTGTTGTCGAGGTGTGTTTGATTGTTTGTCGGCCAAGTGTGTTGTCGACCTTCCTTGTTTCACGATTCCCTAAACCCTTACGATATTAAAACCAATCGTTAACAGCCTCAACACCAATCGTTACACAATACAACATTCGATCGGTTTCTTTTTTTTTTATTGGACCAATTACTGAACATTCGTTCAGTTTGTTACCACCTGTCCACAAAAGATTCCCTATTATTGTTAACAATTTATTTTTTATCCGTTTACTATTTTATTAGTGTTAACGATTTATTATTTTATTTGAATCCTTAATACCATTTTGTTTCTTCGATTGACATATTTGTTATCAGTTTTCCATCATGACTGGTACCAATTTAACAAACAATGAACTCGAAATCTTGCAAGGCCTCTTGGTCAACCTTGGATATAATGGTTTGACTCAAACTCTAAACAATACCCCTCGTGTGCAACATAATATTACTCCTTCGGTGACACAGTCTCACAATATTACTACTCCTATGGTTTTTTATTCGACTCCACATTATGCTTCTATGTCAGGCCCACCGGGTTTTGTTAATCCAACACAAGTCTCAGGTTATGCACCAGGTTCTTTTGGACCTCAGCTTATGCACCAGGCTCCACAACTAGTCCACACAGTTCCACAAGGGCTCCAGTTTGGTATGCAGGGTCAGGGGGTTTGGAATGCACATGTGGTGCACCAGGGAGTTCAAGAGAATCATATTGCTACGTGTTGGAATCACTCCTAAACCTTAATTCAAGTGTTAGTTACTCATATGTAATAGGTAGCTTATTATGGCCTTTATGTTTGTTTAAGGTCTAGCTTATGTAGAAGGCCCATAAGCTTAGGCCCATGTCCAATAAGAAAAAGGGAAGGAGTGGGAGTGTTGCCCTAGCTCCTTGCCTATAAATAGTCTTGTATAACCCTCACTTGAGGGTTGGTTGTTCAACTTATTCTCTCCATTACACTCTACGCATAACCGTCTCTATTATATCGTGTGTGTGTGTGTGAATCTTGTTCAATCGCCTCTCTATCTCTTTCTAGTAAGCTTGTGTTGTAAAACTAGTGACCTAACAGTGGTATCAATCGCCAACTAGTTGGGTGAATCGTTATTGCTTTTGAAGTAAGTTTTTGGTCTTACGCGTAAAGATAACGTGATCTTTGGTTCGCTTAAAAACACGGTTTTTACACTTTTTAATCCAAGATTCTTGTACTTTCAACGTTTTAAGGTGTTAAAATAACTGTTTTTGGCAAAAAGTTTGAAACTTTACGCGTGGATCTAAGTTTTTAAGCTTGTTTTTGTTCGTGGGTGTCGTTCTACGCGTAACCCGTTTAGCTGTTTTGGTTCATCAAGTTTCACACTTTTGTGTTATTTTGGTGATATTGAAGCTATTCCATAACAAAAATCTGGTTTAGAAACAAATTTGGGCAAAATCATTTTTACGAGTAATTTTACGTGTATCAAAACCCTAATATTACGCGTAAGTTATTCCTTGGATTGATCTTCGTTTTCGTGGTTTACTCCGTGTTTTCTTGCTTGGATAAACCTGAAAATACGTTGACTTTGGATATCTTTTGCACTGTGATAGTGTAAAAGATCATTTGGGCAAAACCCTAAACTTACGCATAAGCATAAAGCTTACGCGTAGAAATCCTACGCATAAGATTCATCTTACGCCTAAGCCTAGTCTTACGCATAAGGTAATCCTACGCCTAACTTTCTACGCCTAACTTTGTGTCTACGCCTAACTTTAGAGTCTTTTCCCTACTTATGCGTAAGCTAAAACTACGCGTAACTCTCTTTGTTACGCGTAACTTTGGTGTTTTTACGCATAAGTACTACTTGGATTAGTGTGATTTCTACGCCTAAGGACACTTCATCAACTAAGGTTCATTCGACTACAAAGATCCATTTTTTATAACACAAGTTTATCAACATGCCACAACCACCATACTCTAACTATTTCCCTTACACTTACCCTCAACGACAACAACAACTAAGTCCACAACATCAACAATGGAATCAACAACAAGCAATTTATCAACAACAATTTAATCAACAACATACTCCACAACTTGGAGCAATTCCTCCACCATAAATGGTTCAAACACCACCCAGTCTTCAAGTTCAACCCTACACAAATGAATTCAATCAACATCCATCAAAGAACACTATGAAGGAACCCACTTGGTTTGCAAAGATGTGTGAAGCTTTAAGCAGCCAACAATCAATTCATGAAGCTGGATCACTTGATAGACCTCCAATGCTCACTCCAGGAAACTACGATCAATGGGTGATAAGGTTCTTTAGGTTTTGTGATCTGAAGAAGCCACATGGAAAGTTCTTAAAGAAGGTTATCTTGGAAGGTCCATTTGAGATGCCTAATGTCATTGTACCCGGAGATCCTAATGCTAATCCACCAAGAGATGAACAATCAAACATTGCTACTGTTGCAGACTTGAATCCAGAAGAACTTCTGCACTATGAAGCTGATGAGCTTGCAATGCAATATATCCTTTTAGGATTACCAAAACCAATTCTTCGAAGTGTTGATGCTCAAAAGACTGCAAAGAAAATGTGGGAACACATTCATCTACTTATGGAAGGATCTGCACTCAATCAGGAGGATATGGAATCCAAAATTTACTTGGCTTATAAATACTTCATGATTGAACCTGGAGAGACACTAGAGTCTTATCATCATCGATTCTCAGACATCATCAATGATTTGGACAAACACAACATCATCATGCCAAGAATTGCAGTTAATACTAAGTTCCTGAGTAGTCTTGGTCCTGAATGGGAGAAGTATGTCATTTTTCTCCGTCAAGCGAAGAACATGCATCATTCTACATATAGATTGTTGTACGATTACTTGAAGCCTCATGAAAAGGAAGTTGATAGGGAAAGGATTCTCCGTGCTCAAATTGCTTCAACGACTAATCCGGAAAATCAACAACTTTCCTTGTATGCTCAAAACAGTTATCCTCCTCAACAAGCAACTCAACCAACTGCCTCAGTCACACCAAACGATCAATCACAGCAACCTCAACAAAATCAATTGGTTCCTTACAACAATAACAATGATCAAGCACTTCATAGTCAAACTAATGAGGAATCCGATCCGTTCGAAGCATTGCAACAAGGATTTGTTATGATTGCTAATGCTTTTAGCCGTTATACCAACAAATCCAACAATCGTATTCGTTCCTCATCTAATACACGAAATCAGGCTGTTGTGAACAATGGACGAGTTGAAGTTCAGAATTGTGGTTATGGTCGTCAGATGGGCGGTGGTCAAGGGTTTAATGCTATGAGTAGGAATAACAACAAAGCTCAAGTGGTGGAACAGGGAAATGCTCAGAATGGGTTGAATGGTCTTCGATGCTACAACTGCAATGAGAAGGGACACCTGGCTAATGCATGCCCAAAGCCGAGGACTAAGGGCAGTGCTTATTTCAAAGAGGCTCTTCTTTTGGCTCTTAAGGATGAAGCTGGTGGAACTCTCACAAACAAAGAATAAAGTTTTATGGCAGATGCAGACTCAGATGATGATATGGAGGACTTGCAGGCCAATGCAGCTGTTATGTTGATGGCTAATATGCATGAGTTACACATGAGTGACACAGGCCCAGTGTATGACACTGATGGCTTGTCCCAGGTACCCGAACAAACCATATTTATCACTGATCTAATATCTCCGCCAACATCTGAATCCGGCAAGGCTCAAAATGTTCAAAATGAGTCATTTACATCTCATTCCAACGATTTTCAAATAAACCCTGTAGTTACATTTGACGATCAAGATGACCTTATGGTTTCCATTGATAATTAAATTGACTCCGTGGTTATACTTGAGGATCTAAATAATGATCATGTTGTGACTCCCGTTGAAAAAGCCGAACTTTTGCCTCATCCAGATCTTGCTCTTTTACTTAAAGATCAGCAATCCCAAATTGAAGAATGTTGTGCATTAAATCAGACCTTAAAAAGTAAAAATGCATTGTTAACCAAGGATTTTGAATGTTTACAAAAGCAACTCAACTTTTTCAAAACTCAAGAAAAACGTGAACAAGGTTTTGAAGCAGCCTTTACTAAATCTCATCAAAACGAAAAATATTTAGAGAGACAGATGCGTGATCTAGCCGCTTCGAAGAATGCTTTATTGTCTGAAATAGAACAACTGAAACATGAACATAAAAAGCAAGTTAACTTGCCAAAAACAGTTCTCTGCATACAAAAAGCATTCCACGAAACGAATAGATGATCATCTTGAAGAAATTATTGGCTTGCAACGCAAACTTAAAGAGTTTAAAACTGTTGTTTACAAACATGGTGAGTCAGTAACTGCTATTGAAAAGTTTACTTTAAAACCCAATCCAAATGGATATGGACTGAATCTTGCAGATTACAAACCTAAGCTTTCAACCAAAGCATTCAAACCAAATCCTGAAGTTTCCAGTGCAGAATATAAAATTGATAATTCTGTTATGAGTGTTGTTAAATATCATCGTCAAGAGGAATTAGATGCAGAAGACGAGAGTCGATCAAAATTAAAAACTGTTGTTTACAACAAACCTTTTAATTATTCAAAACCGGTCACTTTTGTCACACCAACGGATTCTTCTAACACACCAAGGGTTATCATAAAAACACCTGAGTCTTCTAATGTTAATCCCCAACCAGATTATGTACAAACTTATGGTCTTTTACCTTCCATCAGTGAAGTAACCTCAAAACCTGAAAATCGCAAAATTCTCAGATATTTTGACATTTTCATGGCTGACCTCAAAACTTTACAACATGAGATAGAATATCATTCTAAAATCAAAGTTCAACATTTTCAATCGCCTCTGGTGCGAGAACAAAGAGACATTTTTCAGAAAAATCTTTTACCAAATGTTAAGAATTTGAAAAATTGTGCATTGTCTTGGGAACGGGACTTTCATAAGGAACTTGGAGTGATGAAGGTTGTTTTCGAGAAAACAGAAACATCTATTTCTAATACTAAACGTAAAAAGAAAATGTTGAGAAAAGATGTTGATCGACTCTTGAAAGATGTTATCTGTGTTGATATCCATAATGTTGTGTTATTCAATTCTTTGCCACATGCATCTGATTATATCTCTGCTGATACTGTTGGTAATATTGTAACTGTTGAGAATTCTGATAATGTGCATCAGATCGAGTCTTTAAAAGCTGAAAATGAACGATTGATTAACGAACTTTCCAATACAAAACGCCGTCTTAATTGGTGTCAAAAAGATATTCACAATCAACAACTTGTTTTTCAAAACAAAGTCGCTCAGTTGCATGCCAAATCTTCTGATCCTAATTTTGAGAAACTGGATGATCAAAACGTGTCTTTAAAATGTAAAATATCAAAATATGAACAAGAACTTGTAAAAGTTAAACAGGAATATGGTGTCATATTTGATTTACTCAATAAGACTCGTCATGATGCATCAAACGAACTTGATCATTATCTTGCACAAACTAGAGAAGTCATGAACTTTGCTGGAAATATTCGTTCTAAAAATCAAGATTTGATTCACACTATCTTTAAGTTAAGAGAAATGTTAGGAAAGTATGAACTACTTCCGCCTACCGTGATTAAGAGAATAGCACCAGTAACACTTAGTAATCGTGAACCTAGAATCCCTACTGCCAAATCACAAGTTGCTAACATGCTTCCTTCTACTGAAACAGGAATAGTTGTATCTTTTCCAAACGTCCGCACTTCACAGCCTAGGAGCACTCAATCGAATAATAGGAAGTTGCGACCTAAGAAAAGATCAATAAGGAATGCTAAAGTAGAAGAACACCCTAGGACTATGAATAAGACTCACGTTGCTTCTACTATAGACATTGCGTCTGGAAAATGTAATAGAAATAGTGTTAGGAATTAGAAATTCCCGGTATTAAAGAGTCGGTCACCTCAAGTATATGTAATCGTTAGAAAGCTCGTAGTCATAGCTCTTTTAAGTTAAGTAGTTATTTAGTTAAGTAACACCGTGGAGGACGGACGGGTCTTTACCCACTGTATGCCTGATCCACAGCCCAAAGTGTGGCGAGTTATGTAAGACTATATATACTCTCTACCTTCCAAGGTAGAGAGTTGGAGCTCATAATAAAATCTTTCACTTTCTCTCACTAAGTTCCCTAAACCTCTAACTTTCTCTCTCTAGAATTCCATCTATATGCTACTTTGTGTTATGGTTTAATGTGTATGTGAAAAGTAATATCTTACAATTGGTATCAAGAGCCATGGTTAGATCATATCTTGCACATCTTTGGATTTATAGTGGTTTTTAGGTGGTTTTTGAGTTTGAAAAAGTTTAGTGGTTTTTGCATCATTTGGTTGATCTCTTGTGTTAAAGTTTGAATTTTGTTGGTACTTTTATGTTTAGAATCATCAAAAGTGTTTAGGTTTTCATTTGGTAAGCTTGAATCATCTTGGTTGGGGTGTTTTTGGATTGAAAAGTGAAGTTTATTTGGTTTTTCAAGCTAGCGACTTAGCTCTCGGATTTTTTCTTGGTAGCGACTTGCTTCACAAAATTGTAGCGAGTTACAGTGTTAAAGCTAGCGAGTTAGAGCTAGCGAGTTAAAGGACAAGTAGTGGACTCTCCACTACGGGTAGCGACTTGTGGTAGCGACTTGGTCTGTAGCGAGTTGCTCTTTAGCGACTTGCATTGTTGGCGACTTGAGTAGCGAATTACTGCTGAATTTTTGCTAGCGACTTGAGTGTTAGCGAGTTACTACTTAGCGACTTGCTTTTCTGTTAGCGACTTGGGATTCTAGCGAATTGGCTGTCTAGCGAATTAATTGGTAGCGACTTAGTGAATTTGTCCCTAGCGACTTAGAGCTTTATCATCTAGCGACTTGAGTGATTATTTACGGTTTTCTCTTGATTTAGTAAAATCCCGTGAAAGAATCTATTTCCCGGTTTAATCATTGAGTTATAAAATCCCGTATAATCTGTTAACATGTCTACCAACGTCCCTACTGTCATCCCCACTGTTGCCGAGGATGTACAAGCAGCTGGTTCAGATACTCGTCCACCCATGCTTGACAGAACAGACTACGATTCTTGGGCTCAACGAATCAGATTGTATTGCCTTGGAAAGGAAAATGGTGTCAACATTCTCAAATCCATTGATGAAGGACCATATCGTGTTGAGACGACCAGAGACATACTTGATACTAATGAAGATGGTACTCCTATTTACGGAATGGACAGACCTAAGATGTATGATGAGCTTGATGATAAGGAGAAAAAGAGATTCGATGCAGATATCAGGGCTTCAAACATTGTTCTTCAAGGTCTTCCTAAAGACATCTACAAGCTGATCAATCACAACACTGATGCAAAAGCAGTTTGGGATAATGTAAAGATGCTTCTCTCAGGCTCAGAATTAACCATGGAAGACAGAGAATCACAACTCTATGATGAATTTGAGCATTTCAAGATGAAACCAGATGAGAATGTCTATGAGTACTATGTGAGATTTCATAAGTTAGTTAATGACATGAGGAACATCAGAATGACTATGCCTAACATTCAGTTGAATTCAAAATTTGTAAACAACATGAATCCCGAATGGCACAAGTTTGTTACCGCTGTGAAGCTTACTAAAGGACTGAAGAACACAAACTATGAGCAACTCTACGCCTTCCTCCTTCAGAATGAGAGACATGCCATGTTTGAAAAATTGATTCTCAATCAGTTCAAAACTAACCCATGAGAGACAAGCTCGTCTAATGATTCAACTGCCTTCTACTCAAACATCGGAATCAAAACCAAAGCTTCACAAGTCATACCCTTGGGTAATGGTAATCACAAACTCATTCCTGATCCTATGTACAAACAAGCTGATGCTGATGCACACGTAGGAAGCTTCATTAATCAACTAGCTCTTATGATTAGCCAAAACATGAATTCTCTTCCACAAACCAACAACAATCTGAGAACAGCATCTAACCCACACAATCAAGCTACTGTTAAAGATGGAAGGATCGTGGTGCAACCAGTTCAGGAAAGACAGTATGATCAGGGAAGGGGTGGTGCTGGTAGAGGCTATGTGGGCAATCAGAATCGAGGAAGGAATGGTAACCAAGGTCAAGCTAAGCAGATCAAATGCTACAACTGTGGTGGTGAGGGACACATTGCAAGGAACTGCACATCTCCAAAGCGTCCACAGAATGCTGATTACTTCAGAGATAAGATGCTGCTGGCACAAGCTCAGGACAATGGTGTTGCGTTGGATGAAGAGGAATTACTGTTTCTTGCTGAGGGTAATGCCAAGACTTATGATGCAGATGTGGATGAGCAGCCTATTCAGGAGATAGGTCACAATCATCAGAACGCCTTTCAAGTCGCTGACTGTGATGCTTACGACTCTGATGTAGATGATGGACCTACTGCACACACAATCTTTATGGCTAGCATCTCTCCAATGGTTTCTCCCAAGATCTCTTCTTCACCACAAGCTGGCCTATCCAAGGACAAACTCATCTCAGAGGTATTAAAGCTATACGATGATGCTGATGTGCAACAGATGCATGACAAAGTACAACCAACTGAAACTTTTGAATCAAATATTGAAAATATGGGTAATATCAATATTTTCCCATACGATCAATACGTGAAACAAAGTGAAAGTGAAGTTGTACCAAGTGATGCATCTTCTGCAGTCAACAATGACTATGTCTTTGATGAATACACTGCATGTGTTCATGATGATTCCATAATTTCTGAACTAAATGCCTATAAGGAACGTGTTGCTATTTATGAACAACGTGCAAAATTTGAGTTGACCACTCGTGAGCAGGAAATGGATGTCCAAGTGAGTACAGTAATTAGAAAAAGTAAGTTTAGAGAAGAAGTATTGAAACAAGAATTAAATTCCTTGCAAGAAAAACTTTCTAAAACAGCTAAACAAAAACAAGAACTTCAAGAAAATGTGAAAATGCTTAAGCAAGAATTCAATGCAAAGGAATCAAAACTCTTGAGAGATTTTTCTAATCTGAAAACTTTGAAAAACAAACTTGAAAACAAGTTGTACATACAAGGAAACACCATTCAAACTGCTCACATGGTCACCAAACATCGAGTCTTAAGCGATAAGCATAGCATTCCCCTTGTTGAGGAACCAAATCCAGAGGTAATCAAAAAGGCTAGAAATGCTCATAAGGTGATTTATGATGGTGATGAAATTCTTAAGCCTAGGCAGAAACCTAGTTGCGTTGAGTGCACTGAGGAAGATAAGAAATCAGATGAAGTCACTAGGGAAAGGATGAACAAAAAACTAGATGACCCTAAATGCAAAGAGAAAAAAATAATTATCTCTCCTCACGATTACAAAAAGGAAAACTGGATTGCATTAAACAAGTTTAAGCCTCAGACTTTGTTGACTCCCGAACAAGTCTTCTGGAAAATGGATTTAGATAAGCAGAAATCCGAAAATATT
>BPTQ01000008.1:58742483-58805233 GCA_019973895.1 Chrysanthemum seticuspe | reverse complement strand
CCATCCTAAGGATTCTTAGAGGAACTGTCCCAAAGCGTCGACAAGATCGACAAGAGTTTGGCCTTGCAGAGTTTCTTCTGTTGTGCCTCACTCACTTGGTCGCTTAAAATTCAGGTGACTAACTACTTTTCTCTAAACTTTTTGTTAGCACATAACGAGTTATCTTTAACAAAAACGTTATGTCGCTTCCAAAATAACTTTTAGTTAATAGTTAGTATTTTTATGGAAAACCAAACTTTTTACTCATGTGCCAGCTATACGATTTCTTTTCTCAAATATTCGTGTTTCTGGCCAAAAAGTTTCCATAGGCAGTTAGGGATTGGACTTGGTCCTAACTAAGTTCTTTAACTTAGCGGGGTAACAAAGACAAGTCAACAGTGTACCAACTAGGTATATTATCTAGTGTGTACGGTGGATGGTCCTCGATTTGTAACATATTTGTATTTCCTTAAACTTGTTAAACCTTTTGGGACCGATGTTGTACTCTGATTATGTTTTTATGAAATATCCAACGATGTGTTTTTAAAACGACACTTTAGGTCGTTCAATATAACTGTGATGTGGTGCTATGACAGTCAATCCCCAGGAATTCCATTCCGCTGCAAAACAGGTAAATTGGGGGTGTGACAATTACCCATGTGGTATTGCCAGAACATCTGAGTGATGTGTTTACACACTCACAATGAAGATGGAAAGCCTTCTGGAGCCAACATCAAACAAGCTCCTGGTAGGTGGCATGTGTGATCTATTATATGGATCAACCATGTGACAACTGAACAGAAACAATGGGGCGATTCAATTTCTTGAATCAATCCTGGTTCAGGTTAGGGATTGACGGATACCTTTGAAAAACCGGTCTTTGTGCTTATAAACTCTTTTCTTTAGCATATCGACCGTGTACTCATTTTTCAAACCAAAAGGTATTTTTATGATTGATAATTGATTTTCAATAAAACCTTCGCTGTATTGCAAAAACAATTTCTATTGAGCAATACACGATTGTTTTTCAAATCTCTTTTCATCAATCAGTGGACTTAAAATTCGCTGGTTCACTCACTCCGTGTTGTCTTCTTTGAGACGTTCCGGTTTGAGAACAGCTAGAACAGCTGCGAAACCCTGTCAAGGAGATTCTTAGGAATCCTACCTGATCACAGGCAGTACTTGTACTGATCAACGGGGAACCGTGGGCCGTGTACCTCAATTCAACGAAAGTGATCAAAGACACTTTCGTGCGACTTATTGCTAACTGTTGTATGCAGGTACGCCCGACGTTTGCAGCTGATCAGAATGAAGCGGTCAATCCATAGCCGCATGCTCACTTAACACATTCATCTCAAAAGAAATCATGATTAGGGCATCAATGACTCTGATATTTTCACACCAAGCTTCTGCTACGCTGCTGCCAATATCATGATTCAACAAATGCTTCCGCTACTCTGATGAGAAGATATCATGATCCAGAATGTGAGCATGTCGGTCCCAAAGTCACAACACCACAATGGATGTCTCAGAGATTTTTTGATAGCTGATGATCTACAAAGATGGCTCAAACTCATCATCACGTGGATCAGTAAAAGACCTCCACTTGAAGTAACCAAACATGCATTGTGAAGTATCAATGACTACGAGCTTAAGAGCAAAGGACTACATCAAGAATGCAAGATCAATTGTTAAATGTTATATCTATTTGTATTCAATGTAATTTTGGTACATAATTGAGGTGACCTCCCTTAGGGGGAGATTGTTAGGAATTAGAAATTCCCGGTATTAAAGAGTCGGTCACCTCAAGTATATGTAATCGTTAGAAAGCTCGTAGTCATAGCTCTTTTAAGTTAAGTAGTTATTTAGTTAAGTAACACCGTGGAGGACGGACGGGTCTTTACCCACTGTATGCCTGATCCACAGCCCAAAGTGTGGCGAGTTATGTAAGACTATATATACTCTCTACCTTCCAAGGTAGAGAGTTGGAGCTCATAATAAAATCTTTCACTTTCTCTCACTAAGTTCCCTAAACCTCTAACTTTCTCTCTCTAGAATTCCATCTATATGCTACTTTGTGTTATGGTTTGATGTGTATGTGAAAAGTAATATCTTACAAATAGTGATGTAACGAATGCTCAACCTTTAAGTACTTTTGATATTCAGTCTGATGCACCTTGTGTTATTTGTCGTAAAAGTATGAATTCTGATTGCCATGACAAATGTGTTGCTAAAGCTATAATCTCTCGTTTACGGGATCCTAAGAATCGGAATACCTCTAGGCCCACTAATCATTCTAAGTCTGTGCTTGGTAGACCGCCTTCTTTAGATTCTAAGGCAAGCATTGCTGTCCCTGTAGCTCCAGTTTTACCTCCAAAGAATGTAGTACCACCTAGTGCATTCAATAAGACTAAAGCAAATAGTAGTTATAGATGGCAAAAATGGATATATAACACACTAGGATTTAAATGGATGCCTAAAGTTATTGATGAGTGTATGTCTACTATAACTACTTCGGAACCCTCTAACATTTTGGGTTCCACATCTACTTCTATTCCATCTGTGTCGTCTGTGTGTAATGCAGGTGATACAGATCATTCTCTGGATTGTTGATAGCGGATGTTCCCGACACATGACAGGCAATCTTAAACTGTTATCAAACTTTATTGCAAAGTTCATTGGCACTGTCAGATTCGGGAATGATCACTTCGCAGCTATCATGGGCTACGGAGACTATATCAATGGGAACATCGAAATTAGCAGGGTTTACTATGTGGAAGGCCTCGGTCACAATCTGTTTTCAGTAGGTCAGTTTTGTGATGGAGATTTGGAGGTTGCTTTCCGGGAGAAAACTTGTTTCATGCGTGATCTACAAGGAAATGATCTTATGTCTGGCTCGCGTAACTCAAGTCTTTACACTATCTCTATGCAAGACATGGTTGCTTCATCTCCCATCTGCTTACTTTCAAAGGCAACATCAACAAAATCCTGGCTATGGCACCGTCGTCTCTCACATCTAAACTTTCAAACCATCACCAACCTTGCTCGACACAAACTAGTTGAAGGACTCCCACGATTCCGGTATTCAAAAGACAACCTTTGCTCAGCTTGTGAACAAGGGAAAAGCACTCGTGCTCATTTTCCATCAAAGGTGGAACACAGCTCTCAGCATGTGCTTCATCTTCTTCACATGCATTTGTGTGGCCCGATGCGCGTACAAATGATCAATGGCAAACGCTACATCTTAGTAATTGTTGATGACTACTCACGATGGACTTGGGTCTACTTTCTTCGAAGCAAAGACCAAGCTCCACAGATGATCATCACCTTTCTCACGAAAATACAGGTTCAGCTCCGAAACACCGTCAGACAAATAAGAACAGACAAAGGAACTGAATTTGTTAACCAAACCCTTCGTGACTTTTATGAGAATGTGGGAATTCAGCATCAGACATCTATTGCACGTACACCATAACAAAACGGAGTTGTTGAAAGACGAAACCGAACGTTAGTGGAAGCTGCAAGAACAATGTTAATCAATGCTAAACTTCCAGATTACTTATGGGCTGAAGCTGTATCTACTGCTTGCTATACTCAAAACCGTTCTATGATTACTAAACGCCACAACAAAACACCGTTCGAGCTTCTCCACAACCATAAACCGAATCTCACACACTTTCATGTATTTGGATCCCTTTGCTATCCGAATAATGATCGTGATGATTTTGGAAAGCTCAAAGCCAAAGCTGACATTGGAGTCTTCATTGGATATTGTGAAAATTCTAAAGGTTACCGGATCTGGAATCGTCATACAAAACAAGTTATGGAAATGATTCATGCTCATTTTGATGAACTTACGAATATGGCTTCTGAGTATAACAACTTGGAACCCGGTCACAACCGCTTAAACTTCCCCCAACCCCCATCATCAGCTGAACAAAGCCCCCAACTCACTCGTCAACAAATGGAAAGGTTATTTGCTCCGCTGTTCAGTGACGATATTGATGAACGTGCTCCAGGTGTATCCGCTGTTTCCGCTGCTCAACCTGATACTACTCTTATACCTGATACACCTGCTACAACAACTACTGTTGAAGAAGCACCACCAGTCGACTCCACCACAACAGTTGAACAAACTGCTTCCAACAATGATGAACCAGCTGATGATATTCTTAATGAAGTACCCCCACCTGCAGATTTTGATCCAAATGCGTTCTTTAACCCGTTTGCTAATGACACTGCTGCACCTGATGTCGCGGAATCATCAACAAACCATTTGAATCCTCAGAATTTGCACAATGTATACCAACATCAACCCTCTACACATTGATGGACAAACGACCATCCTCTGGCAAATATTATTGGCAACCCGAATCAACCAGTCGTTACGAGACAACATCTTCACACAGATGGTGAACATTGCATTTATGCTCTCACTGTCTGCCAATCTGAGCCTAAAAACATTAAAGACGCAATGACAAAAGACAACTGGATTGAATCCATGCAAGAAGAACTCAACCAATTCAAACGTCTTGAAGTATGGGAACTGGTTGAAAGACCAACAGGGGTCTACGTCATTGGTCTCAAATGGATTTGGAAAAACAAATTGGATGCTGAAGGAAACGTAATCCGAAACAAGTAACGTCTAGTTGCTAAGGGTTATCGTCAGGAAGAGGGAATAAACTTTGAAGAATCTTTTGCTCCGGTTGCTCGTCTTGAGGCTGTTCGGATATTTCTCGCGTTCGCGGCTCATATGAATATGACGGTCTTTCAGATGGATGTCAAAACTGCGTTTCTCAACGGACAACTGAAAGAAATGGTTTATGTCAGCCAACCCGAAGGATTCGTTGATCCCTAGTTCCCGAACCATGTCTACAAACTGAACAAAGCTCTTTATGGTCTCAAACAAGCTCCTCGGGCATGGTACGATAAGCTATCATCTTTCCTCATTGCTAATAATTTCACCAAAGGTTCGGTTGACCCTACTCTTTTTATACAATATCACGGGGCACATATCTTAATTGTTCAAATTTACGTGGATGACATCATTTTTGGGTCTACACATAAAAAGTACTCAATCGCTTTTGCAAAACTAATGACGAAAAATTTTGAAATGTCCATGATGGGTGAACTTACGTTCTTTCTAGGATTGCAAGTTCATCAATCACCCCGTGGTATTTTCTTGAGTCAGTCCAAATATGCCCTTGAATTGTTAAACAAATTTGGAATGAAAACCTGTGACACTTATGCCACACCAATGACTCACACCAAGAAACTAGACGCTGATTTACATGGGAAATTAGTAGACCCTACCAAATACCGAAGTATTATTGGGTCTCTCATGTATCTAACAGCTAGCAGACCTGATATTGTCTTTACCGTTTATCTATGCTCCCGTTATCAGTCGCGACCAACTGAAACCCACCTCTCTGAGGCTAAAAGAATCCTCCGATACATCAAGGGAACCATTAACTTGGGGATCTGGTATCCGAATGATTCTGGTTTTGAACTAATCGCTTTTTCAGACGCTGCCACGCAGGATGCTTAGACTCAAGGAAAAGTACTTCAGGAGCACTACAATTTCTTGGTGATAAACTGGTGTCCTGGCAATCAAAGAAGCAGGATTGTACATCGCTGTCATCAACCGAAGCAGAATATGTAGCCATGTCCGCGTGTTGTGCTCAAGTCATCTGGATGAGAACCCAACTCAAAGAGTATGGTTACGTATTTGACAGAATCCCGATGTACTGCGACAATCGGAGTGCCATTGCGATCTCGTGCAACTTAGTTCAGCACTCGAAATCAAAGCACATCGATCTTCGTTATCATTTCATCAAGGACCACGTGGAACAGGGTACAGTTGAATTATACTTCGTGGGTACAGAATACCAATTGGCAGATCTTCTCACCAAAGCCTTGCCTCCCGCTAGGTTTAATGAGTTGGTCCACCGGATTGGTATGAGGTGTTTGACTCAAGAGGAATTGGATGACCTCCTAAAACAGTCTTAAAAACCTGTCAAACACCAAAATATCTTTTGTAAATAATTTTTCAAAAACAAAATACAAAAATATAAAACCTGATAAAACAACAAAAAATATTCTTCTAATCTAATTTTCTTTCAACATGGCATGTACATTTCTTCCGTCAACACTATAATCTTTCAAAATTCAGTATTTTTCCGATCGAGTGTTGAGGGGGAGAAAATTAATACCAAACTGTTTCAAAAACATTCGTGTACTTGCATGTTATTCTATACCAGTTGTTTCTTTTATCAATGGTGGTAAAATTTTCTGGTTCATTAACACTCCTCGGACTAAAATTTATAACCTTTCATCATTTTCTTAAGTCGAGGGGGAGTGTCGTCAAAGTTATTTCCTAAAATCTCTTGTTTGGTAACCAAAATAGAAGTTAAAAGGCTTTGTATGAAAATGGAAAAGGTGGAGGGACCAAAACTGTCAAAAGATGAAAGTCATTTTAATAAAACTCTTCCACCTAACTTTTTTACTTCACATTTAATACTCAAACCTAATCTCATCCTACGCTTAACAATCATTCAAGAAATCTGTGTTTCTGATCATCAATTGGTAAGTTGTTTTATGATCTTAACGTGTTTTCAAACATTGGTTTTGATTCTTATACAAATCCAACGGTCAAATTTTTGTCTATAATTGATTTGGTGTTCTACGCATAAGCGTATGAATACCTAATCAAGTATGGGTATTTGTGGTTAAAAGGATTGTGTCAAAACATGTTTTTAACATCAATGATACTAATTTTATCCTCTAAATCCACCCAGAAACACAAATTGATGGTTTTTCAAAATTAGGGTTCTTGAGTCGATTTGGGTATTTTAAAATGTGAATGGTTTTGGTCAAAAAGGTTGTTGAGTGATGTTAATATCATGTTGAATTGATGATATCCAGGCCCTATAACAACCCAGAAACACTAATTTAGTTAGAATTAGAAATTAGGGTTTAATGTTCTTGAGTTTTGGGTACTTTTGATTCACCACGAATTGGGTGTTAACACTTGGTTATTACACTCTCAAAACATCTAAGACCTACCAGAAAACGTTTGGTGCAATTCCTATGGCTAGAAATCATATGCGTAATTCTTAAACTCTAGGGTTTTGACTTACGCGTATGACTTTCTACGCGTAAACTGTTTAACAAGTTTTCATGCAATAATCTGTGTTAAAATGAATATACGTGTTAAGACTGATGATATGATGATTTTATTTCAGGCTTGTTACGCTTAAAACTCAGAATCAAGGTCTTTGTTACTCTACGCATAAGGATCACCCTACGCGTAGAAAGTTATGCGTAGGAGAAATTTTACGCGTAAGGTTCTACAATGGGACTACGCGTATCCTGTGAAGGATATGCGTAAACAGTGACTCTACGCATAAGGTCTACTCTTACGAGTAAGCCTTACGCGTAAGGTTTTATATACGCCTACGCGTAAGCTTTACGCATAAGGTCCCCTGTTCCTACGCGTAATATTTCTTAAGCGTAAGACAGGATCCTACGCATAAGCTTGCGTCTACGCGTATACCTCTCCTGTTTACGCATAAGCCTTGATCAAACCTTCGTTATGAATTGTTACGCGTGCAAACTTGTAAATAAATGAATCATAACGTCACGAAACCAATAATGTCACTAATAAACTTAATCGTTTAATATGTTGTGTTAAATAAGTGATAACATAAACTTTAAAACTTAAAGTTAACTAACTCACGAAACTTATCACGACGACATTGGACTATTGAACAAACAAGTGACTTTGGACTCGCAACAATCATTGACACTGTATATTCAATAATTAGACAATAAAAACCTTCTGTTGACTAACACTATGTCTTTCGATATGTTGGTTCTTTTGGCTAATGTTATTTCAGATCACGACATGGCTGCTCAAATGAATGTGGATGCACCAGAAGTTCTCACAATTGCTGACATCTTCCCTAATGGCTATCCGAGAAAGATTGGAAAGAACAACCTTAGGGTTGACTTTGAAACCCTCACATGCTCAGAATCTTCTTGTCTCATTGCTGTGGATATTCTTAAGAATCATCCCTACCAGAACATGCTCTCACACTCTGCTACAGTATCGGAGATCTACATTCAACAATTCTGGAATTCAATGCAAAGGATCAAGGGTCAAAGTGCAGTGACTGTGACTATCAATCACAAACAAGTCACCATCACTCATGCAGACTTACGAGCTGTTCTTCTCATTCCAGAAATCGTGCCAACCGACTTCTATGCCACACCTACTGAGGAGACAGTTCTTCAATTCTTGATTGATATTGGCTATGATGAAGCTTCAGGAATTATCTCTAAGCATTCTCATGTGGAGCTTAAGAACATTCCTCAACCGTGGAGAACCCTCTACATCATCATCACCAAATCGGTCTCTGGTCGTGACAGTGGCTATGAGCATCCCAAGATCATGGAACTGCAAATCTTCTGGTCATTAATCAACAAGAAGGACATCAAAATTGAAGCTCTGATATGGGATGACATGATGACATTTCTCAAAAAGCTTGGCTCAAAGATTCCCTATGTCAGATACACAAAACTGTTGATCCAAAGAGCACTTGGACTTCATCCTGATATCCCCAAGAGGCTCAATGACCCCGACAATCACGACATGTTGACTGAGCCTATCATGTCTGTCATAATCAAAGAATCGTCAACAAAGAAACAGGGTGCTGTGTTGCCTGATCACCTACTGACTAACGAAATCAAGAACCTTGAAACGTACAAAAGGTATCGGGTAGCAGTAAGAGAAGGCAAAGTTGGTCATCTCGATGAAAAGCCTTCTGGAACTCCTACTCGGAGAACCAGAAGAGGAAGTGCTGGAAGTACAGTAAGCACAGAGAGTCAAAGGAAAGTCCCAAAGAGGAAACCTACTCCAAAGAAGAAAGTTCCCTCTCAGGAAGCTGTTCCTATTCCTACACCTGAACCACCAAGAAAGCTACTGGACAAAAGCTCTGAAGATACACAATCAGATGATGAGGTACACTACTCTAAATCTGCAACCGAACCACCTCCCTCAGTAGCAAAACCTCCTAGTCCTCCAGCTGACCTAGGAAAAGGGAAGACTCATGTACTTGTGCCATATGAAGAAAGCTCTGAAAGTGATGAAGAGAAACTGGATAAATCCTACAGGAAGAGGTTTAAAATCGTTAGACAACTTCAAAAGGCTAAATAATTTGAACAAGATCAAATGCGTGGCCCCGGAGGGTCAAGTGGTGGTGTCCACTCTTCACCAGATCCTGATGCGGTTAATCGACCCGATAAGGGAACTGGTGCCACCACTCTTGTGCAACAGCAAAAGCTTGTGGAGGAGTCTACTGATTAGAAAATTGAGGAACCAGAAAAGAATAAGACTGAGAAAGAAAAGACTGATGAAGAAGCCCAGGCTCAGACGGAAGAAAAAGCTAAATCTAGACAAGATAACAAAGAGAATTATGATGATTATTTTCTCAACAGTCCAATTCGTTCCAAGGAAGATACTTCTGCACCTCCAAAGGACACTGAGCCTCCTCATGTCTCCTCATCTTCAGATTCATCATCTCATTCTTCACCACCACCATAAAAAAGATCAACCAAATCAACATCCAAATCTGTGAAGAAACCAACTGATTCTTGGTTATCCCGGGCTAAAACAAGGATTGTTAAGGCTGCCAAGCAAGTACGGAAGAAGGATGTTACCAACAAGAAGTTGAATCAACTTGCTTTCAGAATCAACTTTCTTCAAGACGGGATCAAAGAATTGTTGAAAGAAAGGGAACAAATACAGAAGTTTATCAGTGGAGATTTCCAAAAGGAATTGGAGAAGATGGCAAGAGAAGACACTCACAAATTCCTTCTCGACACCATTCCTAAAGTAACAAAGGAGTTATATTCCAAACTTCTTACTCCAAACATCGTTACATTGGTCAAACATATCATGGCCAAAGAAGCTGATTACTCTGAAGATGAATTGATTTCTAAATTAGTGATGCAAATGTCAAAAAGAGCTGGAACCTTCACTTCGGATGAAGCTAAGTTTTTTGAGACTCTATTAGACTATCAACTCAAGTCTTCATGCAAAGAATCAGCAACTCAACCAAAACGACCAAGAGACGACGATGATAAGGACAAAGACTCTGCACCTAAACGCCCAAAGAAGTCTGGTGAATCTTCATCAATGCCACCTCCACCCAAACAGACTCCAGCACAACAAAGGTCTCCTCCTCGTTCTTCTACTGAAAAATCTCAGGATTCTTCTGAATTACCACCCGAGACTCAGAAAACCGGTGATCACTTTGAGTATACGGGTGGTGACGATGAGGAAGTCCGTGAGCCCCTACAACAACCCACCTCTCCCAAACAAGTTCAGAAACCAGAATCCTCATCTAGGTCTAAACAAAAGAAGAAGAAGGCGCCCATGATTGACGTCGTATCATGGCTAGATGACAATAAAACAGAGGATATTGAATGGTTCTCTACACTTGTTAACTCAACTCCCTACCCTGCTGAAGGTCAAGATCTGGTAGACGGTAATACATTGGAGCATGCTAAGATTCTGCAAGAAAAGTTCCAAGTGAAGAAGATGACGAAATCCGAGTTGAAGCGAATCAGGAATGAAGCATTTCAATTCCTAAAAGACAGCTCGGAAAGTGCTATTGAGGTTGAATATCACCTTGATAACATAGCACGAGCTATGTCTAACAACATGGATTGGATCAACCCAGAAGCAAACATCGACTTCACCAAACGGGACAACCCTCCATATTACACCGACTGGTCTAAACCTCTACCGACAATTGGCCAACCAGATAAACCTAGGATTCCATTCAGATATTTCTTCAACAAAGACTTGGAATTTCTTCTACACGGTGGCGATGGGTCAAGGAAATACGCTACATCTTTGACACTTCCATTCCCAGCAGCCATATACTCAAACTGCATAGCTATCGAGGAAAGAGCTAATCACTTGTTCTCCAACAAAGTGGAAGCATACGACCGAGATACAATGTACGGGATTCATCATTGGCCGGAACGCCGAAGAATCTACTACAGAAGCTGCCAGGTTCAGAAGTCTCAACATGCAATGTTCAGTACTAAGGATATCGTTGCCATCAAACACGTTGATCTTTCGACCAAATGGGACTACACTTTTCTAAAGAAGATTGTGGTCAAAAGGCAAGATGAACGGGATTATGCATTCTCTGAAGCTGACTTTGAGAATTTTTCTATCAACGACATTGAAGACATGTACCTTGCCAAAGTACAGGGTCGCATGAGGCAATTTTCAACTGAAGTACAACGTGAATTCATCAAGTCACTGCTCATCTTCATCAGACGCATAGTCATCAAAGAACGTGTAGAAGATCTCCAGCTTGCAGTTGAATCTTATCAGACCCGTGTCAACTTCACTCCACCACAGCTTGATCTTCTCGACATCAACCAACTTCCATAATACACGCTTGTCAGTAAACCGTTCGGTGTCGTTTATCGCAGTGAACTTCAACGCTATTGCTTGATGGTGTGCAACGATCTTCACAAGTTTGGGGATCACTCTTTGAAGATGGTTAGGGAAGGATTGGCTTATCGATTGAAGGATATACATCTAAAGATTGGGTCTCTGAAGCGATGGAATTCTCAGGATCGAAGGGATGTAAGGAGGATCATCAGAATGATTGATGAAAGGTTGTATAGAAGGGATCAGTTCAGAACATTGGAAAGCTTTGTTGGTGGTCGACCCAGGATTTACATCACCGGCTATCAACGCCCAGTTCGCACTCCTGGAAACATCACTGGACTTCCTGGTACCCCTTGAACTGCTTCTTTTATTATATTTTGGATATATGATTTATTATCACAATGGCTTGTGCACACATAACAGTGTACAACCCGTAATTGTCAAGAAAGGACCCTGTGGTACGTTTCAGTGCCACAATCCTTACAAAAGGAGCTAAAGCTTCTTACTTTTGAGTAAAACCTATCAAACCTTTCATTTTTCAAGGTTTTGCTCAAAAGGACAAGTACTTCCCCGTATGATTTTCAAAACCTCAACCGTTTATATCACTTGTTGAGGGGGAGTACTTGAGTTAAAACTTTGTTCACAAATTGTTCATAGTGGTCATCTTCCCGCAACACTCGAAATGGTCATATTTATTCTCAACTTTTCAAAAATAACATTTTATATGCCATTTTTGAGGGGGAGAAAATTATGTGATAAGAAATATGTTGTGTAAATGCAAATGAATCTTTGTGTAATAGACTTAACCAACGAATTGACGGTACTAAACTGTTAGTAACTCGAAAAGACTTGTCCGGGACGGGTAATAATTTCAAGCTAGTTCGCTAGTAATGTAAACGTGTCTCGCAAAGGACTTGTCCAAGTAGAAAGTACCATTCGAGAAACTCTTGGTAGACATGAACTCTGACGGGTATGACAACCTTTCGAGGATTGTCTACACCTTCAAGGTAGTTATTAGAGCTAGTTGACACCTAAAAGTTGTCAATGTAACTCTTTAATTATGCAACGTAACCGTGTCTCGCGGGGGATTGTCTAACTTGAGTTGATCAATTCATAAAGTGCGCGCTCTTTCCTCACTGTGCAGATTTCTGTAAAAAACTCTTAAGCACATGTGGAGGGGGAGTATTTCTAAAAATCTAAAACTCTTGAAGTGTTCAAACATGTTTTTCATTCACAAACACTTTGAGAGATTTTCATGAAAATGGTTTTATGGCAATGGAGTTATAAGGAGATTAAGGTTAGGAATAATCGTCCTATGATCCGCCAGAGCCGGAGGGATCTACCCAAGGACATCATAAATAGTTAGTACTTAGAAGTCCTTAGGTATGATTATAAAAAGGAGAAAATGAGAATCGGAGAAAGAAGGAGTTGAAGAATTAAAAAGAAATTCAAAGAAAAGGGTGAAAAGAAATAGCCCTCCAAATTATTCTACTTAGGGCAGACACCGGGTTCAATTCATATGCTACTGGTTGTCACTTAGTGACGCCGGTATTGAAGATTAAAAGTCGTCATGGACCCATTGACGCATGCACTAAACCTTCTTAGCCACTCAAGTTTCTCTCAACAGAAGCTTGTTTCATTCTCACAGGGAACCCTACGTAAACTATTGGCTTTCTCTTAGAGATCGCTGGTATTGAAGAAGGAGACCCTCTCCCTAGTCTCCGCTCAGGAAAACCAAAACGCACTATTGAGTCTAGAGCCATGAGATTTATCAAAAGATCTCTTAGTTACACTTGACATTTCATCACTTGGTGTTCAACAATAAGAACATCAGTGGTACGTTATCGAGTCCTTCACAGATCTTAGCAATCTGTCGAGAACATTTATGAGAGGTTCACATCTGTGATCCTCAGTGATTGAATGGAAACTCCTGCCAGGGTCAACATCTAATAGCCCTGACAGCAGGTCACTTCGGTAACTCCCCGTGGATTACGCTTAGTGTGTCTCAAACGGTCTACAGTCGTGAGGTGATGCTTCGGTGTACCTCAGCGACTCATCTGAACTGTAGGTGTACTTCGGTACATCGTGTTATCTCACTTGTGGGACTCCAGTTCAGGAACGGCCTTTGTAAGAATTAGAGTTGTGTTTTCACACTATGCTGTTAACACTCTCGAAGTTCAAACTTGTAAGTGCCGGAATCCGCTTATTACTAACCGTTTTCATGTTTACTTCTTATGGAAGCTCTGGAGCGGAATGATCGTGCAGATTCTTCTCATGTTCACGCCAACATCATCACTAATGGAAGTTCTATCTTAATGCAACACAAAATTCAGAATGATTCTTCGCCAAATCAAAGAATCTACAAAGTTAAAGACTTAAAGAACTTCATCAGTACTGAAATCCAACGTCAAAGAGCGTGTGAGCATGTTGAAGAATGACGTGGAGACACTGTAGCAGCAAAGCAGACCTGAGGCAGACTTGATGCAGATAACAACAACATACAATCACTTTCATCACAAAGAACAATGATCAAAGAACAAAGTTAAAGATGACGTCAAAGCATAACTGTTCAAAGAAAACTATCTCTCTACACTGGGGAGATTGTTTGAATCAAGGCAATTCTTCTCACAAGAAAGAAGAATGTCAAGAAGACGTCAAAGCTACTATTACATCAACGCCTTCACCGTTTCTCATCACCAACACTTGAGGGGGAGATTGTTGGAATCACTCCTAAACCTTAATTTAAGTGTTATTTACTCATATGTAATAGGTAGCTTATTATGGCCTTTATGTTTGTTTAAGGTCTAGCTTATGTAGAAGGCCCATAAGCTTAGGCCCATGTCCAATAAGGAAAAGGGAAGGAGTGGGAGTGTTGCCCTAGCTCCTTGCCTATAAATAGTCTGGTATAACCCTCACTTGAGGGTTGGTTGTTCAAGTTATTCTCTCCATTACACTCTACGCATAACCGTCTCTATTATATCGTGTGTGTGTGAATCTTGTTCAATCGCCTCTCTATCTCTTTCTAGTAAGCTTGTGTTGTAAAACTAGTGACCTAACACTACGTAAGGTCAACAAGGGGGGTCTTTTGTTTACCCGGTTCAGTTAGGTACGCAGGTTCATCAAGGAGGTCAGGGGGGTCCAATTGGTCAAACTGGTCAACTGGGTCCCGCGGGTCAAGAAACTATTTTGCCACATGCTTTTACTGCCGGGACTCTACCGAATACTACTTCCAGTAATTCGAATATGGACACAGGTGCGTCCTCACATCTTAACGATAATGTCAATAATCTTAGTGATGTTTTTAATTCGTGTATTTATTCATCTGTTGCTATTGGTGACGAGCATTCTATTCCCGTTACTAACTCTGGACATAGTATTTTGCCTACGCCTTTTCGCCCTCTTCATTTAAATAATGTTTTAATTACTCCTAATATCGTCAAAAATTTGATTTCCGTTCGTCAATTTGTTTGTGATAACTATTGTACTGTTGAATTTGATCCTTTTGGTTTTTCTGTTAAAGACTTTCATACTCGTCGGGTGTTGCTCCGGTGTGATAGCACTGGAGATCTATACCCTGTCATGCAGCCCTCTCCTATTCCTCAAGCCTATCTCACTAGTCAGTATACGTGGCATCAATGACTTGGACATCCAGGAAGTGAAGTGCTACATCGTGTTATTTCCAATAATTCTATTTCGTGTAATAAAGAGAAGTCTCCCGTGCTTTGTCATGCGTGTCAGCTTGGCAAACACGTGAAACTTCCATTTGTTAGTTCTTCTACTTTAGTTCGGTCTTCTTTTGACATTATTCACTTGGATTTGTGGACTTCCCCAATTCCGAGTCTGTCTTGTTTTCGGTACTATGTTTTATTTTTAGATCATTATTCACAGTTTGTTTGGGTTTATCCTTTAGTTAATAAATCTGATATTTTTCCAAATTTTGTTGTTTCGTAATTTTGTTAAAACTCAATTTAAGAGTGAAATTAAGTCGTTTCAGTGTGATCATGGTGGTGAATTTGATAACCAATCATTTCATAAATTATTTGCCGACAATGGGATTGAATTTAGATTTTCTTGTCCACGCACTTCCCAACAAAATGGAAAATCTGAAAGGATGATTCGCACCATTAATAATCTAATTCGGAATTTACTGTTTCAAGCTCATCTCCCTCCTAATTATTGGGTTGAAGCCCTCAACATGGCCGTTTACCTCTTGAATATATTACCATCACGTGCTATTGACAATGAAGTCCCATACACCCGCCTTACTGGCACTACACCAGCTTATAGTCTTTTACGTGTTTTTGGGTGTCTTTGTTACCCTCATCTTGATGCTGACCACAAACTTGGAGCCCGTGCTACACCTTCCATCTTTTTGGGCCATGCTACTAATCATCGTGGCTACCATTGTCTGGACCTCAACACCAATAAAATAATCATTTCCCGACATATTACGTTTGATGAAACAGTTTTTCCGTTTGGTTCCACGATACCCAATGTCAGTCCCTTGTATATTTTTTGGACGACAACTCAAATTTAATCTCCAATATAATCAAACAGTCACCTACATCTACTACTGCTTCACATCAACCTCAACCTAACCCGTCTGCTCCTACTATCCACACTGATGAGCGTAATTCTCCTACACACGGTCCACCTTCCCCAACTGCGCCTCATATTACCACCCCACTTCCCACACATGCCACTAGCCCATCTAACCAACATCCCATCCCCATTTCCGTTTCCAAAGATCCACCAACTCCAGCTGTTAATCTAAATCTGGTTTCGATTCATCCTATGGTCACACGTTCTCGTGTCGGGACTACTCGTCCTAATCCTAAGTATGCTGGTCATGTGTCCACTGTTTCTCCTTCACCTAGGTCGTATAAGGATGCTCTTGACGATCCAAATTGGCGAAATGCTATGTTTGATGAATATAATGCGCTTATTAAGAATAAAACTTGGACTTGTGTACCTCGTCCTGCGGGTGTCAATATTGTTAGGTGTATGTGGTTATTTCGCCATAAGTATTTGGCTGATGGTACTCTTAGTCGGTACAAGGCATGTCTTGTTGCCAATGGTAGCACACAGGTGGAGGGAGTAGATGTTGATGAGACATTTAGTTCGGTTGTTAAACCAGGCACCATTCGGACTGTTCTTAGTTTAGCTATTTCTCGACATTGGCCTGTTCATCAGCTTGATGTTAAAAATGCGTTTTTGCATGGTGATTTGGCTGAAACGGTTTATATGCATCAGCCACCTGGTTTTCGGGATCCTGAGCATCCGGATTATGTTTGTTTATTACAGCGTTCTCTTTATGGTCTTAAGCAGGCGCCTCGGGCATGGTTTCAGCGGTTTGCTGCTTATATTCTTACTGTTGGGTTTACTTCGATTCGATGTGATTCTTCTTTATTTATTTACCTACAAGGTGATGATACTGCTTTTCTGCTACTATATGTGGATGATATTGTGCTTACTGCTTCCTCTGATAGTTTATTACAGCGGATTATTGCTTCTTTGCATAAGGAGTTCTCTATGACAGATTTGGGTGTGTCAGTTACGCGTGACTTTTCTGGGATGTTTTTGTCACAGCGTAAGTATGCTATGGAGATTTTGGAGCGTGCACATATGGTTGGTTGTAACCCTTCTCGGACTTCCGTTGACGCTGAGTCTAAGTTGGGTGATGATGGTGATCCGGTTTCTGATCCTAAGTTATATTGGAGTCTTGCAGGTTCTCTTCAGTATCTCACTTTCACTAGACCCGATATTACTTATGTTGTGCAGCAGGTTTTTCTATATATGCATGATCCTCATGAGCCTCATTTTACTGCTCTCAAGCGGATTTTACGGTATGTTCAAAGGACTTTGGCTTATGGTTTACAGTTATTTTCTTCTACTACTGATTCCTTGGTTGCTTATTCGGATGCTGATTGGGCTGGTTGCCCTACCACTCGCCGGTCTACATCGGGTTATTGTGTTTTTCTTGGCAACAACTTACTTTCATGGTCCTCTAAACGTCAGCCAATGATTTCTCGTTCCAGTGCTGAGGCTGAGTATCGTGGTGTTGCCAATGCTGTATCTCAGACATGTTGGCTTCGGAATTTACTACGTGAGCTTCATACACCGTTGTCCTCTGCTACTATTATTTATTGTGATAATGTGAGTGCAGTGTACTTGTCCTCTAATCCTGTTCAGCATCAGCGCACAAAGCATATTGAGATTGATATTCATTTTGTTCGTGATTTGGTTTCTACTGGTCAAGTTCGAGTTCTGCATGTTCCTTCTCGGTTTCAGTATGCTGATATTTTTACCAAGGGTTTACCATCTGCCTTGTTTGCTGAGTTTCGTGACAGCTTGAGTGTTCGGTCTCCTCCCGCTCAAACTGCGGGGGAGTGTTAGTCGATTAGTATAAGGCTTAGGCCTATTATGTGTTTAGGCCCATATTGTATTCTATATATATTTATCATGTACCAAACATTATATTCATTCAATATACATAAACTTACAACGGGTACACACAAAGGACTAACGATAGAAGTTTATTGACAGAATGAGAAAAAAAAAAGAATGCTACATACAATGAGAAAAAGTGACAAGTTAACTACATTTCTAGGTGATTTGCCCAAAAAATTACTATAACGTTTGTAAAAGAATTTTTTTTTCAAGGTGGTTCCCGGGCACCGCCTAGCTTGTACTTAGGTCCGCCTCTGATTTTAGCTATTTGACCATCTTTTTGTAGGTAACTCACGTTGCATGACTGGACTTTCTGAGCTGGTTGTTATGCGAATCACAACTCACCATGATAAATGACGAGCATACCAAATATCATTAACATGGTATGTAGAACTTCGAATTTAGTGAATTACACTTAATATTCTATTTGACACAACATCATTGGTACGTATTAGGTGCCACTTACATAATACATTCATACCGTAAGTAAACTTACTCCCATCAGAAGTAATGGTAGCAGTAGAGTCACAAGTAGGCTTACTCTCACCAACAGTAAAGTTAGTAGTACGCCAAGTATCCTCAGAAAGAGGAGGAAAATCAGTAGGATTAGAGTAAGTAACTCCACCAGTAGAGGAATTAACGCCACCAGTAAAGGAATAAACGCCACCATTAGACCATGCTGCTTCCTCCACGTCCAACTCTTTAAGACTACTAGGGTTCACTATTGAAGACAAATTCAATTCACTAGAACTAGTAGTGTAAGTCGGGACAAATGCTAAATAATCAGTACTAGTCGTTGTAGCATCAAAAGAATTGGCATTAACCTCAGTTTCTAAACTAAGGTTTCGCAGTACCCTAGCAGCTTTCCTTGGCTGAGATACACCAGCGTTCCCAGCTTCATGATCCTTCAACCTTTGCATTCTAGCATTCAAAGCATCAACATCAACCTTCACATTACCAGCAGAACAAGAATCTTTGGACGCATGCATGTTGTTTAAGAAACCCTTGTTCATCTCTCTAAAAACCCACGTACACTATAACACAAGAAAAAAAATCCTAACTGAAAAAGTTAGGGTTTTAAGTGTAAGCACCAAAAATTCTAACCTCCAGCTATGTAATCGATCAACTAATGAATAAGTGTAATTATGATAATCGACTAATCAATAAATAGAATGTGATACCCTAACAATAGATAGAAACCGATTAGAAAATCCTAAATCGGTTTGGAATTAAACTAACCCTAATTCAATTTAACAAGAAAACTTCTAAAAACAATATGATTTTGGCAACGAATTAGAACAAGTAATGATTGACAAGATTGCAAATCACTAGCTTAAACAATTCGAAGCCGAATCATACGATTTGAAGGAGTTTTTTTTGGAGAAGCGATTAGGGATATTAGGGAATCGAATTTTCACCAGAGAGAGAGTCGGTCTTAGGGTTACTATTTTGTATTTACTCATCTTCGGGTGATGTCTACATAGACAAAAAAAAAACTTCTATCACTACAACATTTACCAAGTTCCCCATCGACATTTTCCCCGGCGACATCTGTCGCTGAGAATCCGCACTAAACGACAAAAATATATCCTACGTGGCACAAATTCTCGTAGAAAAGTCAGCTAAATTATTGAGAATTTTTCCCCGTCGACATGTCGCTGGGGATTAAGCGGTTATATTTTGACCGAATATTTCTTTGTAAAACGTGGCGGGAATTTTTCCCGCTTGCTTTTCCTCAGCGACACCGGGGATTCATTTGTTTATTTAGAAATTCGTAATTAGTGTTAATGTCTCTTACCGTGACGTGGACTGAGTATCCCCAACGTGTCGGTTTCAGGTGTTTCGATCGGTATGTAAACCGATTGGTTTACGGTCATTTATTAGGTTTGATGCCCAAGAGTTGAAAAAAGTGAAATGGTATGTACTTCACAACAGTCCTGAGATCGACACGAACCGGTCCCAGTTCAAGAGGTACGCGTTTTTTTATTTTGAAACTTCTTTTTCTTAACTTATCATTTCGACGACTTATTCTAATACCATGAACGTTTTTCAGTTTATTTCCTAACAAAGACATGCAAGAAGAATTCCCCGACTGGTTTGGGTCGCAGGTAAACTTAAGACTTATTTTGTCTACTTAACTGTAAAAATAACAATATCATATTTTATGTTCTCTATCTAGCTAATCATGTCTTCTTCATAGATCCATCAACGTCACGTAGACAATGACCAAGACTCAGAGGTTAGCACAACCAGCGAGTTATTCGCTTTGGCTAATGGACCATCATGGACTCCAATCTCAGTAAACTCTTGCGTAGTCAACGGTGTGAGGTATGTCGTGCACAACCGTGATGAACGTCGCACAACTCAAAACAGCGGCACTTGTTCGCCTGGCCGTGACGGAGAAATGTATTATGGTCAGCTTCAAGAAATCCTCGAGTTTAAGTATTTGTTGTTCAAAGTTGCGTTGTTCCGAGTTAAGTGGTTCGACACTAGCAACAAAGGACGTAAAGTCAAAAAACTTGTCTTTAGAAACAATATGACACAAATCGTCGATTGCAGGCTTGAGGCATTTAAAGATGACCAATACATTCTCGTAACACAAGTCAAACAAGTCTTCTACCTTGAAGATAAGACCAAACCCCACCGGAAGGTCGTCGAACATGTTAACCATAAAAAATTTTCCGACGGGGGTGTCATCGTGGTAGAGGACGATCCTGATATTATACATTTTGACAACTCATCTGATCTCCCACTTTCTACTAGTTTGAATGACTTGGATAATGCGACCTTGCATATAGATGGGGTTGACACACCGCCAGATATCATTGATGTTCCTGACGAAGACGATGATATTATTGCTGATGAAGACGCCCTTCCTCATGATTTAGCAGATTTTGATGTTGAAGCCCTCATCAATGTTGATGATGATGGTGTTGAGAAAGTTTATTCTAGTGAAGAAGAAGATTGATCTTGAGTTGTAACTTGAAAAATACACTTATATATTTGAATGAATGAATGAAATTGTTGTGGATTGTTTAAATGTGTATATTTATTTGGATGTGTATGTATTTGGATGTGTGCATGCTTATATTATTTTGTTCATGAATTTCTATATCTTATGCTAATTGTACTTGTACAGATGTCGTCAGCAGATGTTGCACGGTCCCACGGCGGTGAGGATCATCCCCCTCCAGACCGCGTACCCACCGGTTGCTGTGCAGCCTTCATTAACCGAGGTAAGAATTTATGGATTATTGTAATACAAGCATAAATTTGATACATATATTGAACTTGCTTGCCTTGAATTTTTATTACTTTATCACTAACTTGATTTTGCAGGCAAAGGTAAACGAAAGCCCAATTTGGGCGGCAGGGGAGCGGGCAGGCTGAATACCCGCGACAAGACCCGGAACCTTTCGCTAAAGGCAATCGCAGAAGAAAAAGGTCCCGTCTCGATCAATTTTGATGTGGGTGACAAACAAACCCTAAACCCTCTCGGCCACCCATGCGGCTCACTGGTCTAACTACATCGGGGAGGTCATTAGGAGTGTGCCGTTTTACTACCCTTATTGGGAGAAGGTCCCGAAGGAGAAGAAGGCGGCGATCATTTCAGATATTGGGGTCAGTTATCCTTTTATGTTTATTTCATTATCGTGTTCATTTATTTAATTGTGTATATTTATCTAAATTCGCTTATTTATTTATATCATATAAATAAATAAACAAAATTAAATAAATATATAAATTATATCTCTAACTCTGTTTTCGTTTTGTTGTATATGATTGCAGACCTTGTTTGATCTTAGGCCGCACATGGAATCCTCCCGCTGGAAAAAGATCTACGAAGGCATCAACAATCACTTGCAAAAATCCTACAATACCAACAAGGCTTCTTTCAAGGCAAAGCATTGGAAGGTAGACCCCACCACCGGGAATTACGATGTGGAGGCGATCAGGCGGGCACATCCCGAGGAGATTACAACAGCTGATTGGGATGAGTACATTAAGTTTTGGAATGATCCCAAGAACCTTGCTCGAGCCGCTACAAATCGGCTAAACCGGCAAAAGAGCAAGGTCATATCTCGACAGGGATCTCGGTCACTGGCTCGCCTTCGAGATGAGATGGTAATAAACATTATAATTATTTTACATGCATATATACATATATATCTGATTATACGCTTTGGTGTGTTGTGATTTGTCGTTTTTAAAATTATTCATCTTATATGCGTGTGTATGTACAGAGGCAGGCCTCAGACACTCAGGAGTACCCTTCACTCATCGACACTTTTTGGCGAACACATACTGTTGGTGGGGTATTCCCTAACGATGAGGACTGCCGGATATATGTAAGTTTTGTTTCAAAACACACTTTAATGAATTATCGAGAAATAATGTAGAAACCGGACTAATATATTTACTATCTTGTGTTTTTGTCACTACATAGGAGGAGATGAAAAGGCTTGAGGCTACGGGTGAGTACACGGAGGATCAGATCAATGCGTTGGCAAGAGGGGGTAAGCCTCGTGGGCATATTCCCGGTGTGGGTCGGGTATTGCCATCACGGGCTACATCCAGGCCAAGTATGCCCGCCCCCGACAAGTCGCTCAAGAGCATGCACAGAAAGGTAGACTTTATGATGAGTCTCTTCAGAAGCAACGACAGATACGCGGATATGTTTAGGGATTTTGAGTCGGGTGGTGCTAGCGGGAGTGGTGGGTGTGGTGATGACGAGGAGAGTGGCGGTGATGAGGATAATGACGACGAGAGGTAGTTGTGTTATATATTATTAGTATGCTACATTGGTACTTTAGGTAGTTGTGTTATATATTATTAGGTTCATCTTGGCGACATTTAAACACTTGTTTCCCTATCTATCAATGCACATATTGACTTTTAAGTCTTGTTTATGTAAAAGTTGTGATGTATTTGTATTGCGTTGATCCGTTATATTGTATTTGTGTTTTGGTACAAGTTGTGGTGAGTCAGGTTTTGGTACAGGTTTATTTGGTAGATTTTTTCCGAAAAAATTCCGGAAAAAATCTGGAAATTGCCTGCTGTCTGTATTTAAAAAAAAATGCAGACCTTTCCCCGGCAACACGTCGCCGGGGATAACCCCAGTAAACGTTGACAAGTCAACGAGAAAACACAGTTTCCCCAACGACATGTCGCCGGGGATAGTATGCTCACTCGTTGACTTGTCAACACATAACCATAGTATCCCCAGCGACATGTCGCTGGGGATAATTAAAAATTATCGTTAGTGTTAATTAGGCGTGTTAATCATTTAGCTTAATCCGATGATTCCCCAGCGACATGTAGCTGGGGATAATATGCCACCGTGGCACTGCTTCTTTGACTGAAAATTGAGTGGGACCCACGTCGTCGCCGGGGATTATCGCTGGGGATACAATCCCTTACGAGGTTTCCCCATCGACGATTCCCCAGCGACATGTCACTGGGGAAAGTTTTCCCCAGCGACATGTCGCTTGGGAAAGTCACCAAATGTCGCTGGGGTAACCGGTCGATGTTGTAGTGTATATATAAGTAGAGTCTATATATTTTTGTCTCAAGTTTTGCGCGATCCTCTATATAGTTTTTGCTTACAAATGCAAGAAACTTAAACATACGAGATGCTTATGAGTCGGTTTAAGAAGTTGTCTTTGCCGAGTTATTAAACGTGAGATAACGTTTTCATTTATATCTGACCTGGTAACATACACTTGATATAGAATACAATGAACTTGAAAAAGTTTCTAATTTAAATTAGACAAGTGTCTCTATTTACATCTATACAAGTTCCTAACTGGCACATATTTACAAAATGGTACTAGCAAAGACCATTTTATGAATTTTTATAAAAAAAAAAGACCATTTTGTGAATGTCATAATGCGCCCAAGCTACAAGCAAGATCAGTGAATATATCTTCTCCACATGGAATTGTGAGGCCACCCATACGATGGCTGTACCCAAACTCTTCCTCTGCGTGTTGTTGTAGTAATTCTTGAAAAGAAGGTTGACTTAATAGTAATACAGGAAGAACAAATCGCTTTATCGACTCTTCCTCAACGTAAACCGGAAAATAGCCTTAAGGGATGTCCAAAGATGTTGAGCTGCTTCTGTTAGAGAAGGATCGTCTGAGAATTTGTTTTGCCTGAGCTATGCGAGGCATACGGATTGTCATTTTTGTAAGTTGTTAAATATTTTTATCTCAAAAGGGTGATGAAGTTAGAAATATCTCAAAGGAATTGTTCTTGGTGAAGGATGTTAGGGTAGATTTATGAAGATAATGTTGTTGTGTTCTGCATAATGAATCGTTTATATAACCTACTGATGCAAGGGACAGTATTAGATGGTAGATGGTGACATCTCGAATTTATGGAAGAAAGAACCAACATCACATGGACAGGTTCATGAGGTATTTCATTTATCTTGCTTAGCTCTCCTAGCTTTGTCTAATAAATGAAAGTGACATAAAAACAGAGTAGAAGCTATCTCACATGGTTTTGTCTTAGGACATTTAAAGAAACATTTGATCAAGTGCAGTGCAACAATCATAAAACTATTGAAACTATTGTGGACTACAAGTTTTAGTTCCCAAAAAAAATGATTAAACATAGATATGGACTTATATGGCTAGAAATCTAGACAGATATAGTGACGGTGATTAACGATATCACATGGTTTGGTCTTGATGCTTCAGGCTAAATTTTTTATCAACATTAATACATGTAGGACATTGTGCCTTTCCACAAATTGCAGCTAATATCTAATATCAGAAAAATTGATTAAACATAAATTTTTTATCAACACTAAATGGTTTCGTTGTTGTAAAATAAGGCTTATTTAATCATGTCAGGGACATGTTTCACATATAATCAAGACATCTAATATCTACACGAATGACATCCAATATGAATGCAGCTGTAGCATTGTAACTTGCCCTTAGAAATAATATTGAGTTAGTAGCACCTTGCAATCAGTGTCATATCTGAATGGGGTTGAATAAAAATGAGTGTCATATGTGAGCTGAGGCAGCCGATGGATAAGGGCAAATGGAACTCTTTAATTGTCTGCTTCTAGTTTTCATTTTAGCATTTCGACAATGATTTTCCATTATATAAAACCGCAGTGGCTATTATTTGAATTCGTAAGAATCTAACATTTTTGAGAGTTTTATTATCCAAGAAAATCTTGTTTAGAGACGTGTCGCTTTACACAGGGTGTGATACATATATTTGTATGTTTAACATCTACTTTATGCCATCAGTTGTGAAACATGTCAATCACTTGTATGTAATAGTTGTCTTTGTAGAGTCATTGAGAATGAAATAAGTTATTTGTTCATATATTACCTGATAATACCAAATAAACTACGTTGAACTTGATATAGTTCGACATTCAGATTAGAAAACAAAAAGAAGCATCTCTATTTACAACTATAAAAGGTCCTAGTTTTACTTCTATACAAAACTGTGCTAGCAAAGACTATTGTGTAAATGTCATAACATGCCTAAGCTAGAGGCAAGCTCAGTGAATACATCTTCGCTACATGGAATTGTGAGGCCTCCCATAGGATGGTTAAACCCAAACTCTTCCTGTGACCGTTGTAGTAACTCTTGGAAAGCAGGTTGGTTTAACAGTGATACAGGAACAACAAATCGTGTCTTTTCTTCTTCCCCGACATAAACAGCAAGAAACCCTTTTGGAATGGCCATAAATTCTGTGCTACTTCCGTTTGAGAATGATCTTTTGAGAATTTTTTTCGCCTGAATGATCCTAGGCATAAGGATTGCCATTATTTCAGTGAAGGTAGAGTCTCTTAATGTTAAATTTGTGTATAAGGAAAATCTCAAGCTATCTCTTTTTAGCGAAGGATGTTATAGTAGAATTTTGATGAAGTTTTGATTGTCTTAAGCATGAAGAAACATTCATATATATAGCCCAATGATACAAGCCACATTATCAGATGGTAGATGCATATTGAATTTATAAAAAAAAGAGACAACATCACATGGATGTGTTGTTCATGATGCAGCTCTTTTATCTGCTTGGGTCTTTCTAGCCTTGTCTTATAAGGAAAGTGATAATAAGATAGAGTAAAGGCTACCTCAAATGGTTTTGTCTTATAGCACTAAAAGAAACATTTGGTTAACTACAATAATCATAAATTTTTTAAAACTATTGTGGACTACAAAATTAAATTCCGAAAGAAAAAAAATGATTAGACATAGACAGTGACTTGTATGGCTAAACAAGATATATAGTGACGGTGATTAACAATATCACATGGTCTCGTCTTGATGCTTTAGGCCAAAGTTTTTGCAGCACTACTTTATGTTTGACATTTGTCTTTTTTCAAAATTGCCTATCGCTTATATTTGATTGGTGTAAATGAAGTTCATTTATGTCCGAAACATGTTTGGCATATTATCAAGGCATCTAATATCTCCAGCTGTTTATGATAGTAACAACAGATAAGACGTGGTTCTATTAGAATGAAACTATCATGCCCTCGCATGGACTTTGATTTTATGGAGATGACATCTAAAATAGAGAATATATTTGTGCAATTGTGGTTAGTCTAATAAAAAGAATATGTAGTTAGTAGCGCATGCAATTAATGTCAAGTTTAAAAACCCTTTCTCTATCAGGTGGAAAAAGCGACCTAGTTCAATCGATCCTAGCTTTTTTATCGATAATTAACCCATCACAAATTCGATTAGTGGTGTGTGTATTGTTTATGATTACATTCTACTCATTCGTATTCTTAATCGGTCTAGTTTTCTTGGATATTCGGTTTTGATTCTAGTTAGGGTTTATACATTGGCTTTAATTCACATCGTCGGCTTTCCTCTTCGCGTGTCGTGATTGGCCGGTGCTTAATTTTCCTAAACTGTTCTAAGGATGATAATCATGTGAAGATCGGTTTGGTGTGTTCTTTTGTAAACCCTTGTTTAAGGGATTTAGTGTTCATTGAAGATTTAGACGCTAGTTGTGCTTGTTTTAAAAATGAAAAGCGGGTTTTGGGAGTCGGGAGGGAGAGGAAAGAAGAAAAAGAAAAAAAAAATATAATAGCTTGGTTGATCAGACGTTGGATGCTCGTGCTCTTGTGTCAAGTTCTGATTATGTAAAGAAGAACGCGGCTAGTGACATAAATGTTGTTGGAATTGGTCCGTAGGAGTCTCTTGCTAATGCATATGGTAGTCCTAATTCGTCTTCGTTGGTTGGTAAAATTCGTGATATTGAAAAGCAAATGCTAGTGGGAAAAATTATGCTATGAGGTTTAATTTAAAGGTTGTGAATTTAATTGTGTAGAAGATTGATCGGGTCTTGAATTCAATCATAACACATTGGATTTGATTAATAAGGTCAACATTAACTTTTGAGTTGTCGGCATCATCTCATTATTTTCCTTTACATACAATGGTTACCGGCCACAATTAGTTATAGTCAAAATAAGTTACAATCTCTTAGAACTAAGTTTCAGTATCCATATATCTATCAGTTTTAAAACTATATTCAATTGAAAATTGTAAAAATTGTAAAGAACTCACAACAACAATCAATTACACCCAACCAACCACCTTTTGATGTATTTTTATTATCAAAGGCTATAGAAGATAAGTCCCTAAACAGATGCTTACCAAACGATTTAATGATTGATCTCCTTCAGAATGACACCAATCTAAACCTCACCTACAAATACACTCAGCATTAAAATCAACAACCAAATAAAGAGATTGGTTGATGTACAGAATATGAAACTGGCGAACAGATATCAAGATTGATATCAAAGAAGACTAAGACTAAGAGCGGAAAAAAAATAATCGACTATGTGAAGAATGAATCAGAGTTATGAAACCCTAGATTTGTTGAGGTGATTATAGAGCCACAAGTTCCACATTAGTCCTCTAAGTTCCAGAGATGAGCTAAACAGAGCTACAAGTTGAAATGACTTTAGAATGTCACTTTAACCCTTGTACTTGAAGAGACTCTATAACCCAATATGTTGACCTTCAGTTTGACCAGGCTTTCTAACAACCTTTCTCAAACTTAACCTGGACAACACCACCAACTCAACCTACAATTTACTTAGCAAACATGTCAATCAAACTTAAATGACTACACATCTTATTATGCCGAGCAGTCCCAAGTGCTTTAGTCAATATATCTTTTTTGGGTAAAGGGGAGTAATCCTGCACCCTGGTAAATATATTAACCAAATAAACGTTTAAGTACAATGTATATGAGTGAAATCCCATATATCAGCCCGTTACATAGGCATAGAGCTTACATAACAAGATACTTCCTATTTTCTAAACAAGAAAACAAACCGCTACTCACATGATAACAAATGACACAACGAAATAAGATTACTTCCTAGGACCTTGAAACTTTGTGCCATACATGGCATTAAAGGCATCCAAATTCCCAGGAAGATCACGAACCTGCTTCGCATAGTCATCGAAGTCATATTCATCATACTCATCTTCAAACTCTTGGCCACCACCAAATATATTAGCAGACTCATCAAATGGGTTAGCAACTACCTCATCTTCAGAATCAGACACCTCAATCTCTCCCACTTTAGAAAAAGGGTTAGCTCTCTTAGTAGAAGAGGTAGACGGAATAGGTTGACCATCATCATCCACAAGAGTAGCTTTCCCATCAATAATTAGTTTTTCAAGCTTACTAATTTTCTCAACTATGGGAGTAGAACCAACATCTATTGTTCCCATTGAATCACTCACAATCGGAAAATGTGATGTAGAACCAGTCTTAATCAACTCATCCTCATTAACCTCCATTGTACAACCAGTATCCACATCTGTATCGTCCATATTAAGAGCAGTTTGATCACTAGAAGATACTTTCTCAGTTTTAATAACACCAGCTGATTCTTTCTCACTAACCACATGAATATCTATTTCAAAAAAAAATTATTCTTTCATGAAAAACAAGATTTGCAGCAATTTGAATTGTTGAAACACTATCGCTATAAAGATTGATTGGAAACAAGTTTTTTACGTGCAAACTCTGCAAGATATTTGATATCCAAATTAATTCAAAAGTAGCGCTAGCCATACATCTATACTCAGCTTCTGCTGAGGATCTAGATATTGTGGCATGTTTCTTACTTTTCCAAGAAACCAGAGTTTACCAAAAAAATACAAAGAAACCTGACACAGATCTTCTGGTTTTAAGACACTTAGCCCAATCTGAATCAGTAAAACATCTATGTTTAAGATCACTATCTTTAAACACTTGATTTCTAGTTCTTGGTGAATTTTAAAGATATATTAAAACTCTTAAGGCAACTTTCAAATGTGACTGCAATGATGAGTATATATGATGGCTAAGACAATGCACATCATATGATATATCTAGCCTAGTATGAGTCAGATATATAAGTTATCCCAAAAGTTTTTGATACTCACTAATGTTTCTTAGAAATTTATCAGACTTTGTTTCCTCAACGGATAAAACACAATTTTCAAGGAGTGGTGACTAGTTTTGATGTAACTAACTAAACTCATGCAACAATTCCAGAAAATACTTCCTTCGAGACATGCATATACCATTCTCATTTTCCAAAACCTCGATACCCAAAACAATACTTAAGAATACCAAGTATCTTTCATCATGAACTTACTACTGAGATAACTTTTAAACTCATATATCACAGATTTGTTATTACTAGTCATCACAAAATCATCCACATATACAAATAGAGCAATAAAAACACCATCAGACTGTTTGATGTACAAAGAATAATCATGTTGTAAAATTTTATAACAGAACTGTAAACACAACTTGAATCTCAATTCAAGTTACTTTTATTATCAACCAAATCAAACACAAGATCAGAGAGACACTGATCTCAATCAGTACACAACCCAATAACCAAGAATACTCACAAATCTGCCACTGCTACTCAGGTGCAGATCTATTGACTAAATTGCCAATAGTATCAATACAAACACTCAACTCACAATGTGATATAACAAGAATGATCAAAACACCATGATCAGAACAATCCAGAGATTTATATCTGTATGTGTGATATGTGGAGAGAGAGATACTGAAACCCTAATCCGTTTATGAGCTTATATAGCCTTCAAATAGAACTTCCAGCTTCTGTCAACTTCAGTCCTCAGAGTTCCAACTTCTTGTCAACTTGAGATAAAAACTATTCTTAAGCTATAACTGCAAAAACAGAAATCGCAACATTAGTCCCTTCACTTATTTATTCCAGGTTGAGTTAATAATTTCAACATCCCCCCTTAACTTCAACCTGGAATAAATCAAACATGCTCAGTTTACCCTTTAATTAAAATGTCAGCAGTTTGATCTGCTATATTAATCTTTTCAGTCTTAATAACTCCTGCCAAGATTTTTTCCCTCACAAAATGTAAATAAATTTCTAAGTGTTTAGTCCTCTCATGAAAGACAGGATTAGCTGCTATCTTGATAGCAGCTTGACTATCAAAAAAGAGTTTAACAGGTAAAAAATGTTTCCAGTTCAAGTCATTTAAAATTTTGAGAACCCAAACAACTTCAGAAGTAGCAGAGGCCATAGCTCTATACTCAGCCTCTGCTGATGACTTAGAAATGGTATTTTGTTTTTTGCTTTTCCATGATACTAGAGAACCATTTAAAAATAAGCAGTAACCAGTAACAGATTTTCTAGTTGTAAGACATTTAGCCCAGTCTGCATCAACAAATGCTTCAAGAGAAACATCTGGGCATCTGGTAATATGAATACCTCTCCTAGGAGAACCTTTTAAATATCTCAAAACTTTAAGTGCAATTTTCAAATGTGACCTAAGAGGCTTATGCATAAACTGACTCAAACAGTGAACAGAATAAGCAATATCACGCCTAGTATGAGTTAGGTAAATCAATTTGCCTATCAACTTTTGATATTCAGTTAAGTTATCTATTACTGGATCACTATCTGTTGGTTCACTAGTTAAAAACAAGTTTAGTTCAAAAGGAAAGGCAGAAGGCTTGCAAGCCAATAATCCAAATTCAGTTAATAAATCCAAGCAGTACTTTCTTTGAGTTAAACAAACACCTTTTCCAGTATCAACAACTTCAATGCCAAGAAAATATTTAAGTTTTCCCAAATCCTTAATTTGAAACTTAGATTTCAAAAAAACTTTAAAACTCTCAATTTCTTTCAAATTGTTCCCAGTAATTATTATATCATCCACATAAACCAGCAAAGCAACAAAGTTACCTGAGTCACTTTTGGTGAACAAAGAATAATCACTTTTACTCTGTTTGAAACCATTCTCAAGTAAAGCACTAGTCAGCTTAGCATTCCATTGCCTGGGTGCTTGTTTTAACCCATACAATGATTTTCTAAGTCTACACACTCTTTTATCATTAACATCAAAATATCCCTCAGGTAAAGTCATATACACAGTTTCATTAAGATCACCATAAAGAAATGCATTATTAACATCAAGCTAGAAAATAGGCCAACACATCTGAACAACAAGATTAACAACACATCTAATAGTAACAATTTTGACCACAGGAGAGAAGGTTTCATCAAAGCCAACACCTTCCTTCTGACTATAACCTTTGACAACTAATCTACCTTTATATCTCTCAATCTCTCCTGTGGACTTATACTTAATCTTATAAACCCATCTATTTCCTATGGCCTTTCTACCAACAGGTAACTCACATATCTCAAAAGTATCATTACTATAAAGAGCATGCATTTCTTTATCCATTGCATCTCTCCAGTGCTGTTGTGTGGATGCTTCTTTAAAAGTTTTTGGCTCAACAGCTTTATTTAGTTCAACAGTAAAACAAAAGTTTTCAGAACTTAGTTTTGAGTAATTGACAAAATTTTCAAGTCCATACTTAACCTTAGAATCAACCACAAAATCATTATACTTATTTGGAAAAACAGAAGTTCTATCATACCTTCTTAAGGAAGGCTGACTATTATTTTCCAAAACCAACTCTTCTGCTTGTTCAGGTAAGGAACTGTTTTCACCCTCAGAACTGCTCACACCAAGAGGAGTTGCAGCCATCTCACTTGTACTGGTAACCTCATTGGAACCATCAGAGTGCCCCAAATCACCCTGTTCATGGTCAATTGTTGGGCTGCCAAGATGCAAGGAGGGGCTGCCCTCACTCAAATGATGATCATCATGAGTATTATCATCATTGGGTGTGTCAGAGTTGTCACAAGCTACTTCATCAAAGAAGTTAACATGATTCAAACTCTGACTGAGAGGGTCAGGAGCAGCAGAAGAGTTTTTAATCTTGAAAGGAAAAACATTTTCAAAAAATCTTACATCTCTAGAGAATATAAACTGTTTCCTTTCAAGACTATAAAGTTTATAACCTTTTTGAAAATTGGAATACCCAACTAAAACACATTTTTCAGCCCTACTACTAAACTTATCATTATTGGTAAGAATGGTAGCAAAGCAAAGACAACCAAAAGTTCTTAAATGATTTAGTTCAGGTTTTGTATTAAAAACAAGATTAAAGGGAGACAATCCATTCAGCATTGAAGATGGCAATCTGTTAATCAAGTAAGTAGCAGTTAGAATGCATTCAGACCACAAATATAAAGGCAATCCCCCCTGAAACATAAGGGATCTGGCAACATTTAAAAGATGCCTATGTTTCCTCTCAACAACCCCATTCTGTTGAGGTGTGTAAGTACAAGATGTTTGATGAATAATGCCATTTTTCTCACAAAATCCATTAAACTGAGAATTAACAACTTCAGTACCATTATCACTTCTAAATATTTTAACACATTTTCCAAACTGTGTTTTAATCAGATTATAAAAGATTTGAATATAATCAAACACCTCTTGCTTACTCTTAAGTAAGTAAACCCAAACTGCCCTGGTGAAATCATCAACAATAGTTAAAAAGAATATGTGACCTTCTTTACTTTTTATTTTATAAGGACCCCAAAGATCTAGATGAACTAAGTCACCTAAAGCCAAATTTTTATGGTCACTTAGAGGAAAAGGCTCTCTGGTTTGTTTAGCCTGTTGACAAATGTCACAAGGCTCAATTTCATCTTTATTTTGAAAATTGATTTCACCCTTCAACACTGCTAAGACTTGGTCAGAAGGATGACCAAGTCTGCAATGCCAAGTTTTCTTGGTCAAATCACAAGCAGACCTAAAATTTTTAACCCCTAGGCCAATACCTTGATCTTCATCAAAGTAATACAAACCATCCATCTGTCTACCAATCCCTAGAACATTCATTCCCCTCAAATCCTGAGGTAAAACATAACATTTGGTCTCATCAAAAGTAACAAAAAACTTACTATCTCTAGCCACCTTATGAACAGACATTAAACTGACACAGTATTCAGGAACAACCAACACATCATATAATGTTAAATGTTTAGTGAGAATCATATTTCCAACCTTGGTAATTAAGGCTTCAGTCCCATTGGGATGAGACACCTTAATACCAAGCTTAGAAATATCAATGACATTCACTAAATATTTATCAGTATATGTAAGATGTTGATTTGCACCAGAATAAACAATAATACCTGTTGCAACCAATGCAGACCTCATGTTAATATTATGACAGAAGAACCTTTTAAAGTTTTGATTAAAAAATTTACTTTTATTGAAGACAATACCTGCCATATTGGCATGCACAGTGTTTCCATTTCCATTATTACTAACAGAGTTCTCCTTAATCAAAGAAATGAGTTTAGATATCTGTTCATCAGAAAAGGCAGAGATTGAACTAGAGCCAACAGAATTATTATTGTTAACAAATCTCTTATTAAAATTCTGAGCACCCTGATTGTTATTATTCTTTCTATTTTTCCCAAAATCAGCAGGGTACCCAATGATCTTAAAGCACCTATCCACAGTATGACCATTGAAGCCACAATGTTCACAAACTAAAACAGGACCACCAGCATTCCTTCTAGTATCATTACTTCTAGGGCCATTGTTAGGTCTGAAAGAACTTCCAGAGGTAGAAGACCTCTGTGTGTTCCTTCTATTTGGTACACTAGAGTTGAACACAGATGAATGAGACTTTTGAGAAGTCCCACCATCTGAACCAGTGACCACAGACAGACCTGTGAGATTCCTCACTAGAAATGACAGCAAAAGCCCCTTTAACATCAGGTAGAGGGTCTCTAGATAGAATATTACTTCTTATTTTCATATAAGACTCATCTAATCCCATTAAGAATTGCGTTAATATCATCAATTGATTATGTTTTTTAAAATCATCAGCAGCATGACAGGTACATCTAGGCAACTTAACCAAGGCATCAAACTGTTTCCACAGAGTAGACAACTTATTAAAATATTCAGCAATAGTACTACCATTTTGAGACAAAGAGTTGATCTTATGGTGCAGGTTAAAAGTAACAGAACCATCAACTCTATCAAACATATCTTTCAATTCATTCCACACATCAGAAGCTTTTTTTAGAAAAAATTTGTCCTAAAAATAACTCTTCTGATATAGAATTTAAAATCCATCCCAAAACAACAGCATTCACCCTATCCCATTGTCTACCTAGAACCTCATCAGCATTAGATCTTCTACAAGACCCATCTACAAAACCAATTTTATTCTTTCCTTCTAATGCTAGCAATATAGCACAAGACCACACATTATAATTTTCAGTCCCTTTTAATTTGATAGACACAACAGTAAGGGTGGCAGAGTCATTAGGATGCAAATGCAAGGGATTACTAAGATCCAATTTGCTAATCAAAGTAACAGGCTCATCAGCCTCATATTCATCATCAGTATAACCATGAACAGACATACTGAAAAAATAAGCAAATACAACAAACACACAAGAAAAGACAAGAAGGTAGTTCCCAGGCTTCCTTGCCACTCAAGGTGGTAGGTCAAGGGCAGATAACTCTAAATCAAGAAACCACAACTAAAACAGACAAACCACACTCCAACAACAATCACAATCACCTCCAACAATCTCAACTCCTACTCCCCGTCAATCTAAACTAGAAATAAGAAAAAAGAAATATAAAGAGTGCGAGAGGTGTTACAGTGCACGCAAATCCAGAAAGCAGCGGAACAAGAACCCTGATTATGATTCTTGAGATAAGAATCACAACCCACACGATCTCAATCAACCCATAACCACCAAGATTAACCAGAAAGGATCAAGAACACCAAGAACCAACCACCAATCGAAGCTAGAGATCAAACCTCTGAAAATACCCAAACCCTAATTTTCACAAAAATTAGGCGTTTTGTAAAATCTTTTAGAATTGATCAATTAGAGCCAAAAGACACTAATTAATCACAGTTAATTAGGTTTAATCAAACTAATTTGAAAAACTCCCAAATTTTTGAAACCCTAATTTTTCCCGAAATCAATTTTAACAGAGCAAGGTAAAGAACCTGGCTCTGATACCATGTAAAATTTTATAACAGAACTGTAAACACAACTTGAATCTCAATTCAAGTCACTTTTCTTATCAACCAAATCAAACACAAGATCAGAGAGACACTGATCTCAATCAGTACACAACCCAATAACCAAGAATACTCATAAATCTGCCACTGCAACTCAGGTGCAGATCTATTGACTAAATTGCCAATAGTATCAATACAAACACTCAACTCATAATGTGATATAACAAGAATGATCAAAACACAATGATCAGAACAATCTAACTTAGTTGATAATCAGAGATTTATATCTGTATGTGTGATATGTGGAGAGAGAGATACTGAAACCCTAATCCGTTTATGAGCTTATATAGCCTTCAAACAGAACTTCCAGCTTCTGTCAACTTCAGTCCTCAAAGTTCCAACTTCTTGTCAACTTGAGCTAAAAACTATTCTTAAGCTATAACTGCAAAAACAGAAATGGCAACATTAGTCCCTTCACTTATTTATTCCAGGTTGAGTTAATAATTTCAACACATGTTTGCTTTGCTCAAACCATGCTCAACCAAAGAAGATGTAAGCTTAGCATTCCACTGCCTTGGGGCTTGCTTTAAGCCATACAACGATTTGTTTAGTTTGAACACTTTAGTTTGACTACCACTCTTAAATCCCAAAGGCAAAGTAAATATAGACTTCCCCATTCAAATCACCATATAAAAAATCATTATTCACATCAAGTTGATACAAAGAACAATTATTAGACACGGTAATGAGCATATGACATCTAAAGGTGACCATCTTAACAGCATGACTAAAACTTTCATCAAAGTCTATACATTCTTCGACTGAATCTCTTAGCAGCTAATCTAGCCTTGTATTTATCAATTTCTCCATTATCCTTATATTCTATTTTCAAAATCCATTTACAACCTACAGGTGTTCTACTAATTAAGAGGCAGATCAGTAACAGACAACCTGTTGTTTCTATTTAACACCTCAATTTCATTATCCACAGCTTGCACCCAATTAATATATTTAACAACTTCATGATAAATAAAAGGTTCAACAGATTATTTAAAGTAGTGGCAAAACAATAATTCACAGAATTCAACCAAGCATAACTCACATGCTTCTCTATACCATATCTCACTTTACTTTCAACCACATAATCATTGAATCTAGCAGGAAGCTTAGAAGGTTTGTTAGACTTCCTAGCACTAGGCTTCCCTCTATCTCTATCATCAGATTGATCAAAGTCATAAGAAAAATTATTTGAACCTCTAGGGACAATGCCCTCAAACAAGATTGTTTCACTAAATTCGGTTGCAGACTCATCCTCTGAAAACCTAATATCTATTCTAGTATCTGTCCTTGAGGATGAGTGATTGCCATCCTCAACTGATGCAGCTCCCATTTCATCATTGGGACTTTGAGACATTTTGTTATCAAAAATTGTCAAATGATCAGTATCATTTGTGATCAAATCATCAACTGCATCATTGACTGTTTTAGTTTTCATTTTAAAACGAAAGATTATTTTATAAAACCTCACATCTCTAGAAAAGATGACACTTCTGTTATCAAGATTTAAAAGCTTTCAGGCTTTTTTAAAAGAAGAATACCCAATAAGAACACATTTGTTAGACCTAGATGTGAGTTTATCATGATTATTTAAAACCGTTTGAATACAAAGACATTCAAAACATCTCAAGTGATACAAATCAGGTTTTTTCTTATGAACCAACTCATAGGGACTTTTACCATTTAAGACAGAAAAGGGAAACCTATTAATAAGATAAACAGCAGTAAGCACACAATCAAACCAAAAAATAAAGGAATCCCCCCGAAACATAAGGCTCCTTGCAACATTTAGCAAGTGCCTATGTTTCCTTTCAGCAATACAATTTTCTGAGGAGTATGTGCACAAGAAGTTTCTTGCACACATTAAACTGATTATGAATGAGTGTTAATAGTTTTAATAGACAAATTAACAAATTCAGCAATACCAAACATTTTTTTATTAATAAATTCAGTCCCATTACCAGACCTAATAGTTTTAATAGACACATTAAACTGATTATGAATGAGTTTTTAAAAGAAATAAAAACATCAAAAACCTCATCTTTGGATTTAAGCAAATACACCCAAACAGCCCTTGAGAAATCATTAACAATGGATAAGAAATACTTAAACCCTTCTATGCTTGCAACCCTATAAGGGCTCAACAAGTCAAGGTGAACAAGTACACCAATTTTCTCATATTTGTGATCACTTAAAGGGAAAAGTTCCGTTTTTTGTTTAGCCCTATGACAGATTTCACAGGAAGAAACATGAACAAATTTGGATAATTTTAAAACATTTTTAAGAATAGGCAAAACTTGATCAGCGGGATGACCAAATCTGTTGTGACATAAGTCTTTGGAAACATTAAAACACATAACCATATTAGACATACTAACAGAATTGAAGATATGCATATCAAAAAAATATAGTCCACCATACTCACTACCGGTCTCTAGAACAGTCTCCCTTTTCAAGTGTTGTATATAACATTTATCTTCATCAAAGCCAACAAACATCTTACTATCCTTTATAAGTTTATTCACAGTCAACAGACTAACAAAGGCACAACCAACACATCATACAAAACAACATTACAAGTCAATCTAAGATTACCAACATGATTAATGGTAGCAAGAGTTCCATTAGGATAACCTACAATAATGTTTAAACCAAACACATCAACAACATCAAACATACCATTGGTAGAAACAATTAAATATTGATTAGCACCGGAATCTACAATCCAACTCTTAGTAACAGTTTTAACTAGAAAGCCATAATTGGCAATAAAAAATTTATAAAAAATTATATTAAACCAGGCATTGCCATTAAAGAAAGAAGCACTACCTGCCATATTAACATGTATGCTCCCAGATGGAGTATCATTGATCAAAGAAAACAATTTGATCATCTGTTCAGAAGTAAAACCAGTAGAAAGATTGATAGATGACTATTTTTCATTACTCTTAACATCAACATTAGCATTTTAGTTTTGTTTGCCACTATTATTAGGAAATTTTTTTAAATTATGAGGAAATACAACAAGTTCAAAACACCTACCAATAGTGTGCCCAATCTGGCTATAATTTTTGCATATCAGATTAGGATTTGGCCCTCTATTAACAGTATTAGTCACATTTCCTCTCGTGTTATTATTATTTTTTTTAACGGCAATTGTGGCTACATGGCCCCTAACCCAGAAAGCGTAGCGAGCCCACACAATCAGGTTAGGTCCAGCCCAGGCAGTGGCACCCTTCCCTTTACGCTCGCGGGAGGAAATCCTAAACGCCCTAGACAAGACTCGAACTTGAGACTCTTCTATTAGAATTGCTAAAAGACTTAGCAGTAAAAAAGAGGCATTCATTTTAGTTTCAATTTTTGCATCCTTCACATCAAGAAGAGGATTGGTGAGAAGGGCACTTCTGATAGGCTGATAGCATTCATCAAGGCCCATCAGAAATTGTATTAGTTTTATAAGTTGTTGATGAATCAACAACTCTTTACTGGCATCACAAGTACATTTAACTTCACAAGTACATTTAGGCAGTTTAGTTAAAGCATCAAATTATCTCCAAATAGAGTTTAACCTATGATAATAATCAGCAACTGAACTACCACCTTGTTTAATAGCATTAATTTTTTGAAGCAGATTAAACACAATAGAACCATCAAATTTATCATATGTTTCTTCTAATTCTTTCCAAACAGATGCTGCATTATCATAGTAAACAAGACCTAAATACACATCTTGAGAAATAGAATTCTAACCCAAATTAAGACAATGGCATTGCGTTTGTCCCACTGATCAGATAAAAACTAGGAACATAAGATTCCTTTAAACAAGTACCATCAATGAAACCAACTTTATTTCTAGCTTGTAAACCAAGTCTCATGGCACTAGACCAAAACTTATAATTTTCAGTTCCCAAAAGTTTGAATGGAATTAAGGAAGTATTACAATTATCATTAGTTTGCACATGAAATGGATTACCGGCATCAAGATTGTTAATCAAAACAGGTGATAGATTACTACCACCTTACCTAGGATTCACCATCTCAAAAGAGACAACTCACAACAAGATAATCAAAACACAACAATAACCAAAATACCAACAGATAAAACCAGAAAAACAATATGCAACAATAATCAACAGAATAACTAAACAAGCAATCAATCAAATAACCCAGATCACCTTCAATCACAGATAACCACCAATTATACCAACAAAAACTTCCAAGACTACCCAAATTCCTAACCTCCAACACTCTAGACCTAATAACAAAACTACAACTAATAAGAAAATAACTAAAACTAAACACACACCCAAGAACAACAAGTAACCAGTCAAGAAGATTGGGGTTGGCCAGAACAGGTTTCCGTACCACTATTGGTGGCAGTTCAAGCAGTTAACCAACCTGTTTTCACCTTCTTAACTAAACTACTATTGTCTTAAAGGAGAAAACAACTTACAGTGGGTAAACCAGAACAACACCGAAAGAAAAATCACAATCACACTAGATTCACATAGTCTAGTGTAATTGTGGCCAAGAATGAACCCAGAGATCTCTAATATAAACAGATCCCCAAAATCAACATTAAGGTTTCGACAAACCCTAACCAAGAAACCGCAAAGCTTCAACATATCTAACCCAATTAGATCAAAACCATCATCACTATTAAGAAAACAACCTCAATCGTCAAGAAAACCTATCAGATAAAGAAACCCCCAAATTATGGATCAAACCCTAAAAATCAAGAACCACCAAAACTCAAAACATGGCTGTGATACCATGTAAAAATGGTAAAGAACTTACAAAAATAATCAATTACACCCAACCAACCACCCACTGGTGTATTTTTATTATCAAAATCTATAGAAGATAAGTCCCTAAACAAGTGCTTACCAAACGATTACAAAAGACAATGATTGATCTCATTTAGAAGGACATCAATCTAAACCTCACTTACAAATACACTCAGCACTCAAATCAACAACCAAATAAAGAAATTGGTTGATGTACGAAATATGAAAATGACTAACAGATATCAAGACTGATATCAAACAAGACTAAGACTATAAGACCACAGAGAAAATAATCGACAGTGTGAAGAATGAATCAGTGTTATGAAACCCTAGATTTGGTGAGGTGATTATATAGCCACAAGTTTCACATTAGTCTTCCAAGTTCTAGAGATGAGCTAAACACAACTACAAGTTGAAATGACTTTAGAATGTCCAGCTTTAGCCCTTGTACTTGAAGAGACTCAATAACCTAATATGTTGACCTTCAGTTTGACCATGCATGCTAACAAAAATCTCAATTTAGACATGCGTTTAATTCTCTAGTGTAAAGTTTACACAGACAAAAAAAAAATGTATATATAAGTATAGTCTATTTATTTTTTGCCTCTAGTTTTACATGTTCCTCTATTTATTTTTTGCTTACAAATGCAAGAAAATTAAACATAGGGGATGCTTATGAGTCGGGTTAAGAAGTTGTCTTTGTTGTATTACTAAACGTGAGATAACGTTTTGAGTTATATATGACTTTGTAACATATACTTAATAGAATACACTGACCTTGAAAAATTTTATAATCTAAATTAGACAAGTGTCTCTATTTACATCTATACAAGTTCCTATCTGGTACATGTTTACAAAATTGTACTAGCAAAGACCATTTTGTGAATGTCATAATGCGCCCAAGCTACAAGCAAGATCAGTGAATATATCTTCTCTACATGGAATTGTGAGGCCACCCATTGGATGGCTGTACCCAAACTCTTCCTCTGCCTGTTGTAGTAATTCATGAAAAGCAGGTTGACTTAATAGCGATACAGGAACAACAAATCGCTTTATCTCCTCTTCCCCAACGTAAACCGGAAAATAACCTTTAGGGATGTCCAAAGATGTTGAGCTGCTTCTGTTAGAGAATGATCGTCTGAGAATTTGTTTTGCCTGAGCTATGCGAGGCATACGGATTGCCATTTTTGTAAGTGGTTAAAAAAAAATTAACTCAAAAGGGTGATGAAGTAAGAAATATCTCAAAGAAATTGTTCTTGGTGAAGGATGTTATGGTAGATTTATGAAGATAATGTTGTTGTTGTGTTCTGCACAATGAATCGTTTATATAACCTATATTGGGTTAATCCCAATCGACCCAGTCAACACCCATTTGACCCGGTCAACCCAGAAGTCAAACAAGAAAGTCAAGATAGCAGTTTTTATGACAGTTACAAAATAACTGTCAAATGGCAGTTACAATCCTTAAAACCGACATATTGTGAACCAACATGTCGTTTCACTTTGTACCCTTTCATTAGTATATATAGTTAGCACTTTGTACAGAATTCATTATGACTTATTGATTAATACAAAAGCTTTTACAGATTCATTGTTTCTTTATTACTTGGTATATTTTGATTTTGACTTAGTAAGATCATTGATCCATCGATTGAGGCCAACAATTGGTATCAGAGCGGTTTGGTCACACTAACCAAGAATCATCATTTACCAGTTTCGTTTTTTAGTTTCTCAGAATCAATAAGAACCTAAGACAGTTTCGGAAAATTTTTTTCTTCAAAATTAACTTGAACACAAATCAAGTTATCATCTTTGTGTTCTAAACGTTCGTCGCATCAAGGGGAACAATCACACAAGTGATTACTCCAACCCGGCAACAAACTTATTTGCACTATTTTCAACAAAACTGATTTTTTTTCAGGATCATAAACGAATTAAAAAAAAACTCGTTTTACATATTGATTCAAACAAACTAAACGAAAGTCATCAATTAGGGCAAATATTAAAGATTCAAATAAGAACAAACACACCTGTTCCGAACAAGAATCAAGCCCTAGAACGTTTAATTAAGCCATCAATTTGACTTAATTAAGTCTCCAATCTTTCATATCACTCTCGGTTTAAAAAGCCCCAAATCAAACGAAACCCTAAAAAATTTCGATTGAAGGGATCCGGTGTTCACAAAGATCACCACGTACCGGAGAAAATTAGCAGGCCACTCAACCTTATCACAGGCGGTGACCATTAAAAGTTTTGGATAAGAAGCAGATCTCAAACCCAGAAAAAGGAGAGAGACCAAGAAACAGTCTCCAAAGAGAGACGTTTTAACTTTTAATCTCAAAATAAGAGATATAAAGTAAATATACGGCGCACGTTTTCTTATCTCACAAGCAGATAAGTTAAATACACAAACAACCCTCTATTTTTTATTTTCATATATTGTATATTTTTGTATTAGAAAAGTTATTTTTTAGATTTAAGTTTATAAAGTATTTTTATATTTAAGTGTTTTTAAGTTTTTAAGGAAAAGTTTTTAATAGTTTTAAAAGTTTTAAAGTTTTTTTTTTTACAAAAGTTTCTCTTATTTGGTTTATGATAAGAAAGTTTCAAGTTCTCTTATTAGGTTTGTGATAAGAAACAAGTTTTAATATTCTCTTATTTGGTTTATGATAAGAAACAGGTTTTAAGTTATTTTTCTTATTAGGTTTAAGATAAGAAATATATAAAATTTAAGGTTTACAAGTTTTAAAAATTAAGGTTTCTAAAGTTTTTTTTTACAAAATATTTAAAGGTTTAAAAGATTTTAAGTTTTACATTGTTAAGTTTTAAAGATTTATAAAATTATTAACAAAAGTCTTATAAGAATATTATATCGATATGGGAAAAGGCGAAACAAGTAACCAAATTAAAAGTTTAGATACCCTAAACTTTCAATGTCCCTTGTTAAATTCAACAAATTATACTATATGGTCTATAAGAATAAAGATCATACTACAAGCAAATGGTCTTTGGGAAATGGTAGAACCTACTACTGCGACTCAATCAAATGATAAAAGAGACAAAACTGCAATGGCATACCTATTCCAAGGACTATCGGAAGAATTGATATTACAAGTGGCAAATTGCAAAAGCGCAAAAGAAGTTTGGGATACATTGAAGACTAGAAATATTGGAGTGGAACAAGTGCAAAAGGCAAAACTACAAACACTCAGATCCGAATTTGAGATATTGCAAATGGAGAATGATGACACTATCGATTCATTCACCGCAAAGATGACATGTATTACTTCAAAGATGACAAGTCTTGGATCAACTCTTGATGAATCAACTCGCGTACGAAAATTACGTACCTGAAAGATTCATTCACATGGTCGCATCCATAGAGCAATACTCCGATCTAGATAAAATGACTCTAGACGAAGCTATTGGTAGATTGAAAACCTTCGAAGAAAGAGTAAAGGCAAAGAAAGGAAGAACATTTCAAGATCAAGATAAACTATTGTTTACAAGACACAACAACAATACTCAAAGACATAATCAAGGAAGAGGAAGATACATTCCACCACATAGCCAAACTCGTGACGAAGAAAAATTCTCACAAGATTACAATGAAGCAACGAAAAAGCCTAGAGATTTCAGCAAAGTAAAATGTTATAATTGCAATGAATATGGACATTATGCCTCACATTGCCATAAAAGAGATCGAAGATATCAAAGAAAAGAAGAGACAAACCTCATCGAAGAAGATTTAGAACCAACCCTCTTATTGGCAGTTTCAAGTACTATTGAAGATCTACGACAACGCGATTGTGATTAAGGGGGAGAATATTGGGTTAATCCCAATCGACCTAGTCAACACCCATTTGACCCGGTCAACCCAGAAGTCAAACAAGAAAGTCAAGATAGCACTTTTTATGACAGTTACAAAATAACTGTCAAATGGCAGTTACAATCCTTAAAACCGACATATTGTGATGTACCCTTTCATTAGTATATATAGTTAGCACTTTGTACATAATTGATTATGACTTATTGATTAATACAAAAGCTTTTACAGATTCATTGTTTCTTTATTACTTGGTATATTTTGATTTTGACTTAGTAAGATCATTGATCCATCGATTGAGGCCAACAACCTACTGATGGACTGTACTAGATGGTAGATAGTGACATCTCAAATTTATGGAAGAAAGAACCAACATCACATGGACGGGTTCATGAGGTATTTCATTTATCTTGGTTAGCTCTCCTAGCTTTGTCTAATAGATGAATGTCATATAAAAACAGAAAGAAGCTATCTCACATGGTTTTGTCTTAGGACATTTAAAGAAACATTTTATCAAGTGCAACAATCATAAATCTATTGAAACTATTGTGGACTACAAGTTTTAGTTCCCAAAGAAAAATTGATTAAACATAGATATGGACTTATATGGCTAGAAATCTAGACAGATATAGTGACGGTGATTAACGATATCACATGGTTTGGTCTTGATGCTTCAGGCTAAATTTTGGATCAACATTAATACATGTAGGACATTGTGCCTTTCCACCAAATTGCATCTAATATATTGATTGTTGTAAATATGGCTTATTTAATCATGTCCTGGACATGTTTCACATATAATCAGGACAGCTAATATCTACATACATTTATGATATGAGGATACATCAGATGGTTCTTTCCTATTTTTCCCGCATGTGGACCTTCAATTTACATGAATGACATCCAAAGTGAATGCATTTCTAGCACTGCAACTTGCCCTTAGAAATAATATTGAGTTAGTAGCACCTTGCAATCAGTGTCATATCTGAATGGGGTTGAATAAAAATAAGGTTCACTCATTCCCCTCTTAAAAGAAGATGTGAGCTGAGGCAGCCGATGGATAAGGGCAAATGGAACTCTTTAATTGTCTGCTTCTAGTTTTCATTTTAGCATTTCGACAATGATTTTCCATTATATAAAACCGCAGTGGCTATTATTTGAATTTGTAAGAATCTAACATTTTTGAGAGTTTTATTATCCAATGAAAATCTTGTTTAGAGACGTGTCGCTTTATACAGGGTGTGATACATATATTTGTATGTTTAACATCTACTTTATGCCATCAGTTGTGAAACACATCAATCACTTGTATGTAATAGTTGTCTTTGTAGAGTCATTGAGAATGAAATAAGTTATTTGTTCATATATTACCTGATAATACCAAATAAACTATGTTTAACTTGATATAGTTCGACATTCAGATTAGAAAACAAAAAGAAGCATCTCTATTTACAACTATAAAAGGTCCTAGTTTTACTTCTATACAAAACTGTGCTAGCAAAGACTATTGTGTAAATGTCATAACATGCCTAAGCTAGAGGCAAGCTCAGTGAATACATCTTCGCTACATGGAATTGTGAGGCCTCCCATAGGATGGTTAAACCCAAACTCTTCCTCTGACCGTTGTAGTAACTCTTGGAAAGCAGGTTGGTTTAACAGTGATACAGGAACAACAAATTGTGTCTTTTCTTCTTCCCCAACATAAACAGCAAGAAACCCTTTTGGAATGGCCATAAATTCTGTGCTACTTCCGTTTGAGAATGATCTTTTGAGAATTTTTTTCGCCTGAATGATCCTAGGCATAAGGATTGCCATTATTTCAGTGAAGGTAGAGTCTCTGAATGTCAAATTTGTGTATAAGGAAAATCTCAAGCTATCTCTTTTTAGCGAAGGATGTTATAGTAGAATTTTGATGACGTTTTTATTGTGTTAAGCATGAAGAAACCTTCATATATATAGCCCAATGATACAAGCCACATTATCAGATGGTAGATGCATATTGAATTTATAAAAAAAAGAGACAACATCACATGGATGTGTTTTTCATGATGCAGCTCTTTTATCTGCTTGGCTCTTTCTAGCCTTGTCTTATAAGGAAAGTGATAATAAGATAGAGTAAAGGCTACCTCACATGGTTTTGTCTTATAACACTAAAAGAAACATTTGGTTAACTACAATAATCATAAATTTTTTAAAACTATTGTGGACTACAAAATTAAATTCCGAAAGAAAAAAAATGATTAGACATAGACAGTGACTTGTATGGCTAAACAAGATATATAGTGACGATGATTAACAATATCACATGGTCTCGTCTTGATGCTTTAGGCCAAAGTTTTTGCAGCACTAGTTTATGTTTGACATTTGTCTTTTTTCTAAATTGCCTATCGCTTATATTTGATTGGTGTAAATGAAGTTCATTTAGGTCCGAAACACGTTTGGCATATTATCAAGGCATCTAATATCTCCAGCTGTTTATGATAGTAACAACAGATAAGACGTGGTTCTATTAGAATGAAACTATTATGCCCTCGCATGGACTTTGATTTTACGGAGATGACATCTAAAATAGAGAATGTATTTGTGCCAGTTGTGGTTAGTCTAATAGTTAGTAGCACATGCAATTAATGTCAAGTTTAAAAACCCTTTCTCTATCTGGTGGAAAAAGCGACCTAGTTCAATCGATCCTATCTTTTTTATCGATAATTAACCCATCACAAATTCTATTAGTGGTGTGTGTATTGTTTACGATTACATTCTACTCATTCGTATTCTTAATCGGTCTAGTTTTCTTGGATATTAGGGTTTGATTCTAGGTAGGGTTTATACATTGGCTTTAATTCACATCGTTGGCTTTCCTCTTCACGTGTCGTGATTGGCAGTTGCTTAATTTTCCTAAACTGTTCTAAGGACGATAATCATGTGAAGATCAGTTTCGTGTGTTCTTTTATAAACCCTAGTTTAGGGGATTTAGTGTTCATTGAATATTTAGACGCTACTTGTGCTTGTTGTTTTGATTGTATGTGCTTGTTTTGAAAATGGAAAGCGGGTTTTTGGAGTCGGCAGGGGGAGGAAAGAAGAAAAAGAAAAAGAAAAAAAAAGGTAATAGCTTGGTTGATCAGATGTTGAATGCTCGTACTCTTGTGTCAAGTTCTGATTATGTAAAGAAGAACGCGGCTAGTGACATAAATGTTGTTGGAATTGGTCCGTAGGAGTCTCTAGCTAATGCATATGGTAATCCTAATTCGTCTTCGTTGGTTGGTAAAATTCGTGATATCTGTTAATAAAAATAAGCCATAAAAACGTTTATTTATATTTTACGATCTTCTAATGTTTTGTCGATAACAAACGTAAAATAATTTTAACAAAACAAATAAAATACGTAAAAGGTTTGTGCCAATAGTTTATTAACACACTTTTACTAAACATATTAAAACTATATCAAAACAAGTTTAGTAAATAAGTTATATAAAACCAAAGACGTTTTTATATAAACACAAGTAATATTGTTCTCATCTTATAAAAATGCATATTTATAACAACTAGTGTTTACATAATATAGAAATGCTTTGTAAATATTGTAATGGGTAAACTAATGGGTGAAAACCAAAATCCATGACCCATGACTCATAACCCATGATCCATTGATTAGGTAACCCATACCATGGAGCATGATCCATAACCCATGACCCATTGCATGACATCATGCATGAAGTCATGTTAGGTATTATCCATGATCCATGACCTAAAGTCCTTGACCCATGACCCAAGATCCATAACCCAATGACTACGCACATTGCATCTTGTTGGGTATCCATAATCCACTACCCATAACCCATGGTTCATAACCCATAAACCCATAACCCGGTTTGCAACCCGAAATCTGGACTAAACTGACCCAGTAGCCGGATCCCTGGTTTTGCACTAGTTGGATCCCTCTGAGGAGGGATCCGTGAGATACGTGGGATAGTAGACAAGTTTTGTCTATAAATAGTGAGCCATTTCTCTATTTCTCACTACCACTTCACATATACTTTCTCCCAGTATTCTAACATGACTAACCTCTGATCCAAAGGATCATTCTATGTAGTTTTATGTTTGTGTGATTCTCTAGATTCCTCTTAAAGGTGAGATCACCACCTCTTGAAGACGTGCAAGCTCAAGTAATAAGTTCCTAAGCTTCGTCATCATCAAGACCACTCAAGTGCATCTTGTTGATAGTTCTTTCCTCCCTCTATAGAAGTGTTGTGTTGAAGGCATTAGTGAAAGGTGCCGAAGGGTCGTGTTGAAAGCATTAGTGAAAGGTTCCAAAGTTGTACAATCGATATGGTGCATCAATGTACAAGTTAGATAGTTTGGGTTAAAGGATGTTGATGTCCTTCTAGTATTGTAACAAAGAGTGTGTCTCTTTTGGGGTAGTTCTGTTGTGGTGTAGTGTTGGGTAGTAGTTCCTCCTTTATAATGGAACTTGGTATCTAGCCTTGTACCGGATAAAGTGTAGGCGATGTTGTGATAGGTTTGGTTCTACCTCATGGAAGAACTCGATGTCTAGCCTTGTACTGGATAAAGAATAGGCGACGTTGTGAAGGCTTCTCCGCCACATTAAGAAACTTGTGTTGTGTAGTGCTTACAAAATCTCGAGTGGGGTACTCGGGGAGTGGAGTAGGGAAAGGAAGGTGTCCTTGTAGCCGAACCACTATAAATAATCGTGTCGTGGTTTTGTGTTCCTTTACTCTTTATATTTGCATTACTTATATTCTTATCTATCAATATCCAACACACATATAAAATATATTTACATAAGTCGATCTAAATAATTTAAAACGAAGTTTTAATCGGTAAAACTATTCATCCCCCCTTATAGTTTTCCACAATTGGCATCAGAGCTTCGTTACCAAGTTTCTTAGAGTATATTGTACTTTAAAAACTTGATACAATCCGTGTATGTTTGAAAACTACAAAGAAAAAAATTTCTTAAAATAAAAAGTCTTGTTTTAAAAATTCTTATACTTTAAAAGTTGGATAGTGATAGATCATTCTAACATTTTCTTTTGAGAATTCTTCATGCTAGGATTCGTTCAATGACTTCACTCCATCTAAAGAAAAATGAAGTCAACACCCAAAGAAGATTCCAAAGTAGTTACGATTAGGTATTTTAAAAACTCATGAATTATTTCGCGTCTATGATTTTCAAAAATCATAAAAAGAATATATAGCAAAGGTATGTTCTTCTAACTATAATTAGTTAATCTAAAAACATACTAATTGTTTGTAGATAAATTAATAATATAAGCTTCTAAATTATATTAGGTAGTATTATAATTACATATACTATGAAAAGACTCGTAGATTTACTGCTTAAACTTCAATATCACAATTTCTCCAAAAAGTCGTTCTTCATATTAAACACATCATCAGGAATAGTATTCTTGGTTGATCTCCATAGAGAAAACTATAAACTAGTCATTATACATCTTTACCTCGTAAAGAAATTTGGCTAATCAAAAGTTTTGATCCGTCATTTCTCACATAGAGATATTGGCATTGCATTAGTAATCTATGTCAATATTTTCCATTCGAAACTTTCCATATCATGATAAAATAGAATTTTAACATGATTCTTAGTTTCCCGACCTATGGCTTACTCGTAAAAGGAACCTCGTCAAAAGTGTTTTGTAAACACAAAGACTCGTCAAAACTTGTCCACAGACAAACCCTAAGATATAGAGCAAAACCATTGACAAAAATAAAAATCAAAAACTCCCGTGTCAAAATTAGCAAACCCACTCAAACTGTTTCTCTGCTGAACTGCTGGATCCCTACATTTTAACTAGTTGTATCCCTTTTGCAAGGGATCCATGGGAACCGACACATCAGTAAAACAGAATAAGTATTTGATGATCACTGTGCACTTCTACTCCTCACTTTACTCTTTTACATACGAACATAAACCCATAATTACTGTTCCTAGGAGATCTTTCTTCATCATTCTAAGGAATTCAATCACTTGTGTAAGTATTATCTTCACTACATTGTAATTTCCATTCTCTAGTTCCTAGTAGTACAATTTTTACATCATGAGAACTTTGATTCAAGTGGGTTTATCACAATTTTCTATCACATTATTTTCTAAGATAACTAATCAAAGAATAAACATTATTAGTACAAATTAGAACTCATAATGAATTCAAAAGAGATGTGTTGAGCAAAAATTGTGATGAACCTTAAAAAGGAACTATTCACTTAATTAACACCACATTGTGGTTTTGGTGTTTAGGATCAATTATGCCAAGATCTAAACAACAAGATTACCAAGATACGGCTCATTACATACCAATGCACTATCGAAAGGAAGGTCTTGAACCTCAAGATCGAAAAGCTTTCAAAATGCTACAAAAGCGGTTGTGTCATGAAGTCTATGTGGTCGATCAATCCTTTCTCAATAATACCGACATTCCCGAGGTCTTTTTAGTAATCAAATTTTAGTGTCTCCTCAACATCCACGACCAAATATGCCCCGTATTTTTTCTTGAGTTCTAAAAAAGCATTAGGATCATAAGAAATAATGACGGAACCATCTCAATTACCTTCATCATCAATGAGCACAACTACAACTTAACCCTTGTTTAGTTTGCCCGGATTCTTCGCATTCCTCACCATGAAGTATGCATATGTTCCAATGAATGGTCACTAGCCAAGCTTTATGACATGGTTGATGATCACGAGGTGTATTTCACACCCCTCCCTGAACCGGCCACGGTGAGAGATACCGTCTTTATTCAAAGAGCCTCCCCAACTCGAGTAACTAGGAACTCAAAGGTCATCCATCGGGATCCCTTCCAAATGGAAATTTTGGATATTTTCCCTCTCTACAAGAAATGGGAACAAGTTCTTAGGGAGAATTTCCTTTGCTTGGTTGGAAACAAGGATCATCCTAGCGCATGTCTAGTTTACATGATTTATTGCCTTGTCAACTCAACTCCTTTCAACCTCAGATACTACATGGTCAAGTAGATGGCTAGCGTTTCTAAGATAGATAAGATGGTGCTACCATATGATATGCTCCTTACTCGCCTAGCTAACTTTGTCTTAGCCTTAGAACCTTCCTATACGGATGACCACTTCTTCTGCAACAAAGTCATGGTACCTCTATCCGATGAGAAAACTTCGAGGTTCATGGTTTAAGGTAAAAGACCTCATCCACCAATGGACTCGTCCGAGGAGACGGAGGGAGAAGGAAGCAACCCCATAGGCAACTACCATCTCGACCCCGTGTCTTACATTGACCAATTGCCAGACATTCCAAGCCCTTCCCAAGAGTTCCAACAAATGAAGGGGATGTTCAAATGCATTGCCAATTTTCTAATGGGGAAGAAGAAGAAATGATATGAAATCTTGAGGAGATTGAAGGTGAAGCTTGAGGCGTTTGAAGGAGAAACTTGAGGGTAATGGGAGGTAAGGTCAAGGACCTTAATTTGAACAATGTGATGTAACATCTTAAAAAATATTTCTTTTATCTTAGAACTCAGTAGTACTTGATGCTATGGCGATTAAGAAGAACATCTTAACCTAGGATAACATAATAGGGATTTCACGACTCTTTGATATCATATCAAAAAGTCGGTCTTTCTCCTAATTGCATGCTTATATGTCACTTTTACATGCCATGCTTGCTATGCTTTACTTACTTATAGGAATGCTTGATGTAGAAATCACTAGGTTTGAAATTCGATGCGCAGTGCAAAATCTTGCACGCGTTCTGTGAAGGAAATGGTTCCAGAAGCCGGATCCATGGGCTATAACTAGCCGGATCCTTCACATGAAGGATCCGTGGGATCTCGGTGGATAGAAATGGATTTTTTACACCTTCACATCAATTGAACCTTCCAGACCTTATTAGACTTGGTAAACATGATATATTAGGTTCACTTAAGTTCCCCTTTGGCTCAGATGATCCCACATCCACTCATGGATGACTTAAGATCACATTCAAAGTATTTTCGATTTATCATTTCTTCAAAAATCACTATTTTTTTGCTCCAATTCTTATACATTGTTTCTCTCATCTTAAAACACCTAGTTTGATATTTATCTCATTTTTAGCAAATTGATTTTAGTCATCTTTATCTCAAAATAGTTTAAAAACTAGTTTTTCATTTCTTGTGATTTTTAAGGAATTTTTCAAATTTTTCTTAAGTCACCATCTGATCTCTAGGATCATTTGACATCAGTTGACACTCTCAAAATCTTAGTATCATGCTTAACCACTTATGTGCATACATAAAAACTCCATTCTTTTATAAAAACCATCATTAGATATCCTCACTCATTATGTTTGAACATTTAAAGTCCTATACCATTTAAGACATATTAGGGAATTTAAACACTCAATAGATATACGTACTAGACCTTTGTAGAATATCATCACTCCATTTCCTTTCTCTCTGAAGACAGGATCCCTGGATTTCAACTATCGGAGTCAACAAATAGATTACTCGTCTCATCAAAGGTGTTCACAACCTCCTCATCATCACTATCGGAGTCAACAATCTCTCCCACCTTAGAGAATGGGTTAACCCTCTTAGTAGAAGAAGTAGACAGAAAATCCTTTTTATTACCTGGATAATCAACCTTTTTAATAGGATTACCATCATCATCAACAAGAGTAGTTTTCCCATCAATAAGAAGCTTTTCAAACTCCCTAATTTTCTCAACAATAGGGGTAGGACCAACCTCGTTAGCTTTCATTGAATCACTCACAAACAGTTCTTGTGATACATTCTTGGTCTTAAGCGACCCAACCTCCTTAGCTTTCATTGTACTACCAGAATCCACTACATCAGTAGGAATGCCAGATTCATCAGTATCGATCTTATTAAGTGCAGCAAAAGGATTAGATGTAGCAATCTTCGTCCCACTCATACTAGCCACTTCAGTGGCTTTCTACTTTGTATTATCCACCTTTTTGGAGTCAGGGGGAGGTGCTTTAGGTTGATACCTAAACTTAGGACCCACACCAGGTTTAGTAAAACCTCCTTTAGCTAGAACACTTTGACCACCATTCCTACCCTTTTTCTTGTTATTGACAGTTTGAAAATCATCATTAACACTCAGTTTAGGCTGTGTAGGAGGTGGAACAGATTTAGGACAATCAAGCAGCGTATGACCAAAAAGCTTACATGTATCACACCTTGGCGGTTTCCATTCGTATTCAACCCGAATCTTTTCAATAGTAGAACCCGATCCATCCAGTAAGGGTATCTCAACAGTGAGACTCTCCCGAAGAACCTTATCCGACCGAACTTCAATCAAGCACCTAGCAAAACTACTGCAGCCTCAAGAATCCAAGCACATTTGACTAGTGTAAGAATCTAGCATTTTCGGCGTACCAATCAATGTAGCAAGAAGACTGAGACCATCATCATAAAACATAGCAAGAGGAACATCATGAAATTTAAGCCACACCAGAATGTTAGTCAAATCCTCTTTAAGCAGATTAGTATTCAACGTCCATGTTTTAAGAATATTTGGCACATTTCTAATCATCCACGGTCCGTTTTCAAGAACATCATCAACACCTTTACGAGTGGAAAACTTAAAGAAAAAGAAACCATCAGCATTCATCATAACCTTTTGAATACCATACTTGGCCCACGTATTACGAACATAATAATCAACGACCAGAAAAGCAATACGTTTACCAAAAAAATAACCATAAAGGGTATTCTTAAATTTAGAGTTTACCTCTTCCACGACTTTCATAGGAATGGAGAGATCCACCCCATTAGACTTGTTACTACATTCCAACCTACGAAAATTAGACTTGCGCTTCGTAGAATCAATGGACATAGCACCCGCATATGAAACCGGCTTCACACTCGGGACACCCGTTGGATGGGGCTGAATATGAACTTTGGGAGACGAATTAGAAGCAAAATTAGTATCATTGACCACATTCTCCGCGTTCGTTATTTCAACTCCACGCATAGCCTCTTTAAAAGTCTTACACGCCTTCAAAATAACCGGATCAATACCATAATTTGGCTCAGCCTCATTCCCACTGTTAGGGTTCATTGTCGATTGCAGAAATGACTCACCAAGACTAATAGTAGGGTACAGAACAGTTACATTACCATGAGATTCGACACCCATAGTATAAGCCACCTCCACCTTGTTACTTGAGTCACGTGCTTTAGAAGCCAACTCACTAAAGATGCATTTGTCGTCTATAAAAATGGAGCTTCAATAAAGCTTGAGATAAAAATTAAATATCTCCGACATGTTAGTATTGTCGACTAACTACTTGGTTCTAGTGCGGAATAAATATGATCTCAAAGATAAACACACACACCTGCAGCCTTGCTTTATATGGATAGAAAAGTAAAGAACAAGCACAAGATAATAAACCTAATCGAACGTTTGATTAGTAAAGAAAAAATGGCGTACAAGCACAAGATAATAACCCTAATCAAACTGGTTTACAGAACCGTCTTCAGGACACATGGATGAGACAGAGGAAGATCAAAACGCTAAAAACCTAGGTATTGGCCTTCGTATAGGCTTGACTTACGATGTGATCATGTGCTACAATTGGTGGTCCAAGGGTTAGGGAGAAATTACAAGAAACGTGGTTTTAAATTCCATTCTACTATGATCTTTATTGTGCTGGTACAAGATTTTTTATATGGACCTATTTTTGAACAAAGGATGATTTGGGATCCAGGAATTAGAGTAATCAAGATGTAGATGCTACACCTTGCGGACAAGGTGTTTTTGGGGCGGGAGTAAAGATATGAGCATGTCATTAGGATACTTTCTCTGTATTATACTTAGTACTTTCCTTATTAATTATTACTTAGTTTCTTTTATTTATTTTCTTAATGAACAAGTTAAGTGTATGATATCTTTTTATTATATATAGAAGATACTAGCTTATAGACCCGTGGAATCACAGGGATCTTGAAAGAAATTATTCATTAAGGAGATTGTGTATGAATAAATCAACAAACAACAACAAACGTAAATAAGTTCCACTATTTTTTAAGATAACAATAAGTAATATGTCAATGATACGATATACAATTTGGTTTGTAACTATTAAGAAAATAAACGCGCATGTATCGTTTTCTCCGATCGGTGATAGTCTTAACACTTGAGTAATCCATCTTTATTTCGTGAACACCTAAATATGAAAAATTGTAGCTTTAAATCACTCTTCCTTCTTTTAGGAGGGTACCAAACTTATAAAGCAAAAACTGATTCATACACAAAAGAGTTGATGAAGATAAAAGACTTGATGAGAGATGAAAACTATTACTGGTATTAAGCATCCCAACAACAATTTTTGTTGATTTGAAAGTTTTCACACAAGTCTCTATAACCCCATAACATGAACCAACATTAAAAGGTAAGAACTTTGTATTTTGTGTAATCATCTTTATTTTGACCCAGAAACATCAAAGTTTCGAAGATATTTAATTGAAACAACCAAAACTTGCCTTGAAAGATCTTTTTTGGACGAAACATAAGCGGTTATCAAGTGGTTGAGAGTTTATAAGAACCTGTATTAGTATTATGTTTTGAATCAAAATAGCCAAAATAAAAGAAAATATATACAAACTACATGTCAAAGATGAGCCCCTTATTTACCAAAGCAAACTTCTTTTTTATGTTCAAATTCTTGGCTTAGAACATACATGGATATATTTAGGAAACACCGAGATAAGAACCTAATCTTGGACATGTAATCATAATATCTTAACCGCCATTTCGATGAATCAAAAGATAAAAAATGTGATCAAAAGTGGTGATATTTACTCCTTCCAAGATTATTACCTGCAAAAGTCGAGAAAATTGAACTGTCTATCATGATCAACAACTTACCTAACATTATAATCATAATAAAGAAAGTTCTTTAAGATTACTAACAAAAATTCAAAATTTTAGCAAACAACCTTAATAAAATTCCATATAGATGTGTTTGGATACTAACTTAAAGGTTAAACACATATGAATATTGACTTTTGAATTCATAAGAGCATTATATAATTCGAAAATTGACATATAGGTACACGGATTATTACAATAACTTCAGTCATGCATAGCAGTTAAAAAGAGGGTCACCAATGTATTATAATTATAACTCTAAATACTTTTTCCAAATTAATCTTTTGTTCTCAGTTGTTTTTTTGTTAAACATTACTTTTTTACAACTTCATAAAGAGGGTCAAACAATAATCTTTGAATCACTACTCAAGAGAGGAAGTTTGGAACAACCTACTTGTCAAGTTCCATACGGACCTTTTCCAGCTTGCTCGTTTATGGCTTTTAAAGACATCCAAGCTTGATAACATTCATCAATCTTACGCTGACATTCAGTACCAACTCTTGTATCCTCTTCTCATACTTTTATACTGATTGATTTCGCTTTAGTTTCTTCTGCAATATTCAGTTTGCGTCATTCATTAGTAATATAGCATTAATGTACTCATAAGGATCATACCTGAACTGAAGGAATCTTTATATTCGCAGCACCAGTTATTTAAGAAAATCATGATTTGCATCATAGTTTGTGAGTACATCAACGAAGTCAAAGTCAAGTCATTTGTTACAATTATAGTTATAAAAATAAAATTCAAACTCGTAAGAAGTTTCACATGTCGAATGGAGAAAACTAGAAACATTATGAGTGAGCTTTTATCATAGCAAAGCTATAAGAAATCGTATATTTCCTGCTCAAACTTATTGAATACCTGAAAAAAATACAGTTACTCGACCGTGCTTGTAGTACAGCTGAAGCATAGTGGGTTAAGAAAAAACTTAACTATTTCAACAGTGATCTTAACTACTGAATGGTGTAAAATATGATCACTGGTGTTAACTTATTTCAACAGTGATCTCACCTATTTGAATGCTAACATATGAGGATTTATGCATTAGTAATCCACTTTGGGACTTGTTTTCTACTTTTTCCTTTTTAGCAAACTTTTTTGTAGCACACATATAACTTGGTAGAAAATACACATGATCCATGACCTTAAATATGGATGTGAGCGTAAGAGTGATGCCTTTAGCAGTCAGTAACATAAATTGAATCCCTACTTGTGAAAGAAATACAACCTCAATTAGAATATGCTAAATATATTGTTTTTCTCATTATCACAACCTATTTGTTAATTTCTATTCCTTTTTTCCAGTATTGGTACCTATTTAAATAATACCATAAAAAATCAATAAATTTATTTACATGTTTTTTTATACAATCAGGATAATAGATTGTCCCTTTGTCAATGAGGTGATGCTAATTTATTTATATTCGTTTTTCCCAGTATGGTACTTACATTATAATTTGTACAACAAAGTACATACATTAGAATTTATACAATGAGGTGATGGTAATTTCACATGATGAATTGTTAAAGTAACAAATAAATGAGCAAACATACCATATGAAACTCCAAAATCTCGCTCTTCTTTATGCATAATGTCGGAGGGTTAAAAATTAAACCTGTAGACGGGGTCCACCGAACTCCGTGCATTTGGTGACTTGTGTTTGCTTAAGAACTTGACATGTTTATTCTTTAACAATGTAGTAATTTTAGTTCCCTGAAAGAGTACGAAACAATTAAATTCAAAAACCATAACTATCATTTGTATAGCAACACATTTAATAGGATATCACGTCACTTAGTAAGAGATTGGTACATATACTTGTTCAACCATTAACATACATATAACAATTCAACCATTAATATGCATTCCAGTTTCCTGATTGTCAATTGATGTTTATAGTTCATTAAGTTCCATATCCTCTGTAAACATATAATCTCGCCATTGCTTCTAACTCGAAGGACCAGACTTGCTCGTTTAAAAGTTAAAAACCGACTAGCGGTTACTAGCAGTTACAACCGCCAAAACGGTTATAAAGTAGTTATAGATAGGTAGTTATAAACGGTTAAATAACCGCCAGAAACGGTTATCCCTGAACCGATGTGTCGTTTGGGATTATGTCCATTCGACTAGTATAAATACAATTTAAAATGTTTCATTTATAATGTTAGACGATTTTAGTTATTCAAAGATCCATATTGTTATTGTTTGCATATTTCATATCGACTCAACATCACAGCGTAGGGACCAACATTTGGCATCAAGAGCCTTCTTACATCTCGTTACAAACACAATATTCATCATCCAGATTTTCTTGTTAACAAGGCAACACTTACCAGCCCTTGTTTAGCGAGACAGAACCAAACCCAGAAATTGTCAACGAGATACATACCAATCAAAAAAACCCAACGTGGAAGAAGAGAACCAAGACAGAAAACACAACGCTGGTCTTTGGTTCAGGAAGAAGAAAGCAGAAACATTGTTTCTGGAAAGAAGAAGTACTCGCTGAAATTTTATTTCAGGAGAAGGAAAGACGTTTCAAACTAGGAGACGTTGTCACTTGAATAACTAGGACATAAGACAAGTCGTATACAACTCGTCTTTGTGTCGAAATTGCAAACGGAGAGGACACCATTCCAGTGTGGTGTCGTTTTTTTTCTGTTGTAGAGCATTAATACGCATCAACAAGAAAAGAAAGAAGCGCTTGAATACCTTGTATAGTAGACGGCATATACAAGAAGAGAAGAAAAAGACGTTGCATGGAATTAGAAGAAAACACAACCGGTTTGGAAAACAATCAAGTATTGTTTTTGAGAGAAGAGACGCTAGCGATATAAGATTATTAACAAAGGACACAACTTGATCACTTGTGGGTTTTTGTTGGAAAATACCGAAAGGTATTTTGGGGTGAAGCACATTCGGTGTGGAACAAAGGTAAAGAGAAAGGTTGTGAGACGCGGCAAGCAAACATAGAAGATTACCATTTGTTGGTAAAGAAGAAAGAACAAGTAAATTAACTTGTTTCTTTGATAATACCGAAAGGTATTTTGGAAACTTTGTGTTCGGAAAATAGCCAAGACCAAGAGTTCGAAGGCAAATCATTATTACATCGATACACAAGAAAGGAGAAAAGACAACGTGGGGAAAGAAAGAACGTGGTTGGTATTATACTCAAGTACCGACACAAGTGGGAATACGACTGTGTTTAATACACAACAACGAGGTCACAAATTCAAAACTTTGGATTTCTCTTTTATACTTTAAATAGTATAGTTCGTTATTTACATTACTAGGAAATCCCGAGAACTATATTGATCCCGTATTATTAGATTCCCGGAAACTATTTCTGTTCCCGTAGTATTAAGTATATATCATACTTAGTTAGAATTCCCATAGAAAGTGAAGATCATAAGAACCATCAATATGCCTGGTGACGATGCAAGTGGCAGTAACACTGCACCAAAACCCGTAACCCCTATGACACAGTATCAATGCCCAAAACTCAAAGCCACAAACTACACAGTTTGGACTATACAAATTAAGGTGATACTAGAAGCACAAGGTTTATGGGAAGCAATAGAACCTAAGGCTGATATACAAGTAGATGCTAAAAAGGATAAGGCAACAACTGCCTTCCTATATCAAGCATTGACCGAAGATGTGATCTTACAAGTAGCAAGTTGCGAAACAGCAAAAGACTTATGGGATTCATTAAGAAAGAGACACGTTGGAGAAGAGAAAGTGCAACAAGCACGGTTACAATCATTGATGATTGGATTTCAGACACTTCAAATGAAGGAAGATGAAACGGTGGATGCATTTACAGCCAAACTGAACGGCTATGCCACAAAGGCAAAAGAATTAGGAAAACCTTTGGATGAATCACTTTTAGTTCGAAAACTATTAGATTCCACACCCGATAGATTCATTCATATAGTAGCATCCATAGAACAGACGAGTGATCTTGATGACATTATGTTAGATGAGATCGCTGGAAAACTTAAGGCATTCGAGGAGAGAATAAAACTCCGAAAGGGAGGACAAGTTGAAAGCCAAGATAACCTATTATTCGCACAAGGCGAACACTCTAGAAATAAGAAACGATTTACCAAATTTAGGGGTAGATCAAACAATTCTTGAGGTAATTGGCAGAATAAGGGAAAAAGAGATAACTCGAATGGAGGAAACTCACCTCACAATAAGAATAAAGGTGAGTGGGATAGAAAGAATTTGAAATGTTACAATTGCGGAACCCGGACATTTCATAAGAAATTGTAAAAGTCCACCAACAACTCAGGAACAATCAAACCTTATCTTAGAAGACGATGAACCATCATTATTAATGGCGATACAAGAAACTGAAGAAGTCTTGTTAAATGAAGAACAAGTACACCCCCGAAAATATGCTACATCAGATGCTAGCATATGGTATTTAGATAACGGTGCAAGTAATCATATGACGGGCACCAAAGGCCATTTTAAAGATATTGACGAGAGCATCACTGGACGCGTTCGTTTTGGAGATGGATCGTATGTAGAGATAAAGGGTAGAGGCTCAATATTATTAGGATGTAGAAACTTACAACAGAAAATGATTTCGGATGTTTACTACATTCCAAACCTCAAGAGCAACATACTTAGTCTAGGGCAACTTACAGAAATAGGTTGCAAGATCATCATGGATGGAAATTTACTGACTTTGTATGATAAGAATAAGAAGTTGTTGATGAAAGTAGAACGATCTAAGAATCGACTTTACAGTATTAGATTACATATAGTAGCACCTATATGTCTCTTAGCAAACGTAGACGACCAAGCATGGTTATGGCATGCTAGATTAGGTCACCTGAACTTTGATGCAATAGATAAGATGACAAGAAAAGGTTTAGTAGACGGAATACCCAGAATAAACCATGCAGGACAAATCTGTGATGCATGTTTATTAGGAAAACACATCAGAACACCTTTTCCAAACCAAGCTAAATTCAGATCAAAGAACCCATTGGACTTAGTATATGGAGATCTTTGTGGTCCCATAAGTCCAGCAACACACTCTGGAAAGAAGCTCATCTTCTTATTAGTAGATGACTGTACACGTTTTATGTGGGCTTACTTTCTAAACCCGAAAGATCAAGCATTCAACACATTCAAGGAATTTAGGCAGCAGGTTGAATCAAAGTTGAAGTTGAAAATTAAGATGCTAAGAACGGATAGAGGAGGTGAATTTACATCACATGAATTCACCAAATACTGTAAGGAGAATGGAATAGAAAGACAATTGACAGCACCATACTCACCGCAACAGAATGGTGTAGTAGAGAGGAGAAATAGAACAGTTTTATCGACGACTAGGAGTATGATGAAAGCGATGAAGTTACCCTTAACTTATTGGGCGGAAGCAGTCAGGCACGCCATTTACATACTCAACAGGGTACCTACGAAAGCCCTGATAGATAAAACACCATATGAAGCCCTCTACAATAGAAAACCAAACTTAGAATACCTAAGAATATTCTGATGCACAGCTTATGCTAAGGTAACGATACCACACTTGAAGAAGCTAGATGATAGAAGCATTCCAATGATTTACTTAGGAGTGGAAGAAGGATCAAAAGCATGTAGACTATATGATCCAGTAGAAAAGAAGAAACATGTTAGTAGGGATGTGAAGTTTATGGAAAAGAAACCGTGGAATTGGAATAACAATGAGGAGGATACAGACACAAACGATACGTTTTGGACTAGCTTTATGGTAGACGGAGTTGACTATGATAATCCTACACCAGTCAACTTAGAAAACACAAATAACACGTATCAAGAACAAGAACCTATACCAGATCCACCCTCACCAATCACACCACCATCATACACTTACAACCCTAACTCAGAAGATGAAGAAAGAGCTACTATAAGTTCATTTGAAAGCTCGGATCCTAGATTTGATCATAGACCAATACAAGGTTTAAAGGATATTACGGAAATTTACCAAACTGCACGTGAAGTAGAAGCACCTAGCTTATTTTTCATAGAAGAAGAACCCCGTAATTACAAGGAAGCATCAAAAGATGAAAAGTGGATTGAGGCCATGCAACTTGAATTAGATTCAATTAACAAAAACAACACATGGACTCTGATAACGTCTAAAATGAACATGTTTTTAGTAGCGTTATTGTCAGTTTTGTGCATGATATTCGGCTATATTTACTCATAACTATTGCAAAAGTGCAAAGATGCGTCTTGTGTATGTATATGTAGCCAGGTATTGCGAATATTGAAGAAATGAAGTTTTTATGCACATTTGGAAGCGTCTAAAGGAAGGAAGTTGAGATTGGAAGCTTGTGGACTCAATGATATGGAAGCGTAGTGATTTCGAAGCATCTACAGCAAGGAAAGATCAAGTTTGGCTTTGGAAATCATTAACGTAAGCAAAGAACGAAGCGTAAAGGGAAAAGTCAGCAAAAAGTCAAAAGGAGCAAAACCCAGCCGTTCGGTCGCAACCCGCAACCGGATCCGGCTGGGCTAATGGTCAAAGCTGTGACCGATTCGGTCGACATAGAAACCGATCCGGTTTCTGGCACTGCAGTTACACAATTCGCATTTATTGTTGTCTTAACTCCCCATAATCATTAGAGTCCGATCATTTCTTGATATTAACTTGGAGAGAACGTTTTTTGGGCAGTTAAGCAAGTGCTTTGGCTATTTATAGGACCTAGTACTTGTATACTAAGTGTGACACAAAAAAATAGAGTATTAGTTTACACCAAAACTCATACTTACCCATTTATTTCAACCCAAAAGCTTAGTAGTTACTGGAAAACGTCCAGAAGCAAGTCATTGATGATTCGAAAACCCAACTTT